>MTQE01002560.1:330330-361711 GCA_014337955.1 Aspidoscelis marmoratus
AATGGGTACTTAATGGGTACTTTTAGTGACAGTGGAAAAACACCCTGCATGTGTTTCTTGGTTCCTCATTACTAGAAAATGGCATTACAATCAATCCTATGGAATGTAGTATAGATAGGATGGCTCAAAATAGAGAAACTTGAACTCTGATGCCCTGACTATGCCTAAGTGTTAATCCACATCCTTTCCAACTTCCAACTGAGAGAATAAAATTCAAAACATAACAATTTTCTTTCTGCATCATCTAACCCAGTGGTTCTCAACCTTCTTAATGCCGCGGCCCTCTAACACAGTTCCTCATGTTGCGGGGACCCCCAACCATAAAATTATTTCCATTGCTACTTCATAACTGTAATTTTGCTACTGTTATGAATCATAATGTAAATACCTGATATGCAGGATGCATTTTCATCGTCACAAACTGAACAAATTGAAGCATAGTATGCACATCAACCACAGCTGAATATAAAAGTGTCGTATGGAGAATACTGCTGCTTTCTACACAGTAGCTCCTCTCTACTGTATTTGTATGGGGTGCATGTGATGGGGTTGGCGTGATGATGTCAACACGCCAGGTACTTGTAGGTGGGTGTACCTGCATGTGGGCGGACCCGCCTGGAGACGGAGAGAGCGGTGTCTTGGTTCCTACGTGTTTTCCGACAGTCTTAGACGACCCCTGTGAAAGAGTAGATCAACCCCCCAGAGGGGTCGTGACCCACAGGTTGAGAACAGAGATTTTTTTTGAGAATATAAACTCTACCACACAGAATTTCAACTAATCGGAAAAAGTTTGTCTGCCTAAGTGTTTCTAATGGCTGCTGCTTGAGCTAAAACAGCTATGGTGAAGTTGTGCACTATATGGAAATAAACATCCAACATTTGCTAATTTTTTTTAGGAGAGGAAGCAGCTCACAAATAAATCCCAAGTAGTTAGTTTGCTGATAGAGGCACAAATACAGAGGCTGGGCAAAAGGTCACTAAGCTTTCGTAAAGGTAATCTATTTTCAGAAACTCAGGCCTGTGGACCAAATATTTGGTTTGTGAGAAAATACCAAATGTCTGCTAGAACTGGCATGCACCACTAATACTACAAATCCCAGAATGCTCTGCTGGTGCATTGGCACATCACTCAGGATGCACAAATGCTCCCCTTCCTCTGTTGACATTCATTAGCAACCTCATGCTACCATTCACATGGGGCCACCCCTCCCGAAAACGGCCAAACGAAAGGTGGAAAACAAGCTTTCTAGAAAAGTGAATGCCACAGATGTGTCCTTTATTTGACATTTTATTTCAGATGTGCTTTGCTTGTTCCAGATTCAATGTTTAAGCAAAACTTAAGTTTGTTTCTATATGAAAAGGTTCATCGCTATATCTCATGAGAAGGAAGAACGTCCTCAATTGTAGATATTTTTGCAATTAAGATCGAGGTTGGCCTGCGCTTTATCCAAGTTTTTAATTTTGATCAACTGTGTATTTGAGTTTGATACCCCTGAGTAAGAAGGAATAAGAGGCTCCATCACAATTTCTTATTTTTCTAGCCGTTATACCTCTTAGGAAAAAAATATAGCCAATGTTCTAAATATTTTTGACCAGGTAATACTTTCTGTATTAGAGGACCTAATTTTTTTTCTATTATTAATGGAAATAATAAAATCTTATCTTTATTACTGAGTGCTTTATAAATAAGTAGAAATTGAATTGACATAGTACAGACTCCACTGTTTTATGTTCACAACACATGGTCAGCAGCATCTGTATTGTAAACATTGCAATAATCCTGCAAACAGCCTCTCCCAGCTTCATTGCCATTTTGTGTACTCTGGGTTGTTAAATTCATGGTGCTTGCTTTTTACTTCCATTTTCCCATGTGCAAAGACTCTTAATATCCATAGAGTGGCACAAATGCCAGAAAGGTAACTCTGCCATTGACATTACCCAGAAAGCTAACAGAGCACCCTCTTAATTTTTGAGACAGTAGTCAATACTAAATACTGTATAATCAGTTAAGAATAAGCCAATGCAAATTGGTATGTAAAGGGATTTTCCCTTGTGTGCGCTCGAATTGTCTCCAGGGGAACTTTTTCCTGAAAAACCTAAAGCATATTGGCTTGATTTCTGAACCTGCCCTTTGTTTTTTAATCGTTTTCAATTTATTGACCTTCGTATGTGTTTAAAAGCTTTTAAACCATGCTTATTGTAAATTACATGAGATATCACTGTCCACAATAAAATGTCGGGAAACAAATACTGTAAAACTACACAGCTAAATAGAGCTGTATGTGAGTCTTTATTTATCTGAAGTTGAGGATGCTAGCTCATGAATCCACAGATGTGAAAAGCTTCACCTTCTCTTTTCTGTCCTTCAGAGATCAATTTCACCTTGATGGAAGTTAAACTAGATGCAGCCAGTGGGAGGAGGGAAGGGGAAAAAATGGTTTCTGTATTTCTTTTTTGAAAGGGGGGTTTTGATGTGCAAAAATCAGCAGAATATCGTTTCAAGGCAAGGGCTGGCACCCTGCCACCTGCTAATGACTGTAGAACAAACTACAGTACTTGTTTGAGAAGCAGCTACAATGAAAATCAGTGGAAAAATTGGCAGCTGAAAAATTGGAAGGAAGAGAAATGGGGTGAGCAAAGGCAAGAAACATAGCTGTTTGGTACCCCTCTCTTAAACTGTAGAGAAACCTAAAGTGCAGATTCTCAGCATATAGGATTACTAGCTTTTTTCCTCTTCCGAGCAGCAAAAGCTTTTGTCTAATACATAAAAGTCTCTCTGTTGCGGGAAACAAAAGTAGGCCATCCTAGTTAAGACTTTATTTACACTTTAGATTAAGCTCTACAAAACCTTATTGTTTTGTGTGGATGTTGTTCCTTTCTTTGTGCTAAAGGCTAAGCAATCCTATGCTTCCTTTATATAGGGTTAGCATATGGAAAAGACAAGATTCCGTTGTCAGAAAGTTATAGAAGAAGAAACGTCTGCATGGTATGCTGGCACTACAAGATACAATTGCTGAAAACGTCTGGAGATACTAGAGCCCTGTCCTCACCTTTATGTCCAACCATGCACTTTTGCTTCTTTCTCCACAAATTAAAAGACAAGAGACTCATTGCATAGCATAATGGATGTTTACATTTCAAAAAAGGACATCCCAGAACTGTCGAAGCTTTTTTAAAAATATGTCCCAGTTTTGCTCATCATTTCTTTTCTAGTTCCCATCCTTGAATTTAAGGTACCAAAGAGATCAGGAGGAAGTTAGTGAAAGTTTCCTTTGGGGCCTTTCCTTGGGTGCAATCCAGGCCAAGGATAGAAATGTGTTCTGCTTTTTTGCACACTTTTTTGTTTATGTAGCAATTCCTCAGAAGAGGCATGTAAAAAAAAAAAGAAGAAAAGTCAGAAACAGTTCTTGACTCTGTTGGTATACAATGTGTAAGCACAGAACACAGTGATCTAAAGTCTACCAATGACCTTCTGATCTTTCAGAATAGAAAAGAAAAACTTTTGTAATTCATCTTTCTTCACCTAAATGCTTGGCTGCTCGAGCCACTGACAATCTAATGCTCATCTCACACTATTTCTCATCTTCTCATGCTTTGTTATTTATTTAAAATGCTTCCAGTTTTCTGTGGTTTTTTCCCATGACAAATAAACACCAATCTATATTCCTCCTCCCACTTAGCAATGTATTTTAATTTACTATAGAAAAATCTGATTAACATTTTTTAAAAAAACTTATTTTAAACCTACAGCCATGGTTCTCTGTGAAATCTTCTATTGCTTCCGTTAACCTCTCCTTACTTATCTGACTGTAATTAGAGTCCATTAGAGTATTTGTTTTCTCAGGTTGCCATGCAATACAGGTGATGTGAAGGAATTATATTAGGGGCAGAAATAACTCCTATACATATATTGATTTTTACTTCAACACACAGACCCCCAAAGGCCTTTCCCAAGACATAATCATCCTCACTTGCCTTACAGATAGGGCAGACGTGGACAAATGCCTCATGTCCTGCAGACAGGTGTGTCAAAGGCTACTTGAATCTATGCTGAGATACTGCCACCAGGTTGGAGAAACAAGCAGGATGCCTCTAAAGACCTTTTGCAAGGAGCTGAGAATGGACAAGGATTTCAACCCCTACTTCTGACTGAAAATGACCAGAGCAACCGATGAGCCACTGAGTGAGATAGGATGCTGGACCATTTTAAAAGATCCTCATCTTCTTACAGGAACAGAGAGGAAAGAATGCTGCTTTTCATCCTCTGTCCTGCAAAAGCCTTAATTCATTCTGACTTTTGATAATAAAGAGTACCTCTACTTGTTCTTGTACTTTTAAATTCCACCTACAGAAGTGTGCATATGTGTTACTTCAGAAATACTTTTGTGTATGCTTGCAAGGTGGCCATAGATGACAGGGAGACAGATTAAAAAATACTCCTTCAAGCTCCACTTGCTATTATAGACAACAAATAATAGAATAAAGGACATAACTTAAGCAGAGGACATTTGCATCCAAACAGCTGACTTAACTGATTTTTTTTTGAAAAAAATCTGGAAACCATCTATGTAATAATGCCCAAGATTGATTGATTGATTGATTGATTGATTGATTGATATATAGCAACACTATAATGCAATGAATTCCAGGTAGTTTCTACTGCCTGGAGTGCTATCCAAGATGCTTTCTTTAAAATGGAAAAACTTTAATCTCAGAGGATCAGATTGGCTATAATTCCAGCATTGCCTCTGTCCTTTTAATAAGGTTTACTGTCTACACAGTAGGTGAGGCCAGGGTGTGGCTATGGAATGCTTGCTCCCAGCTGTGTAAACAGATCCTGAGCTTCATGGACCTCTTAACATCACAAACTTCCTGAGGGAGAATAAAAGCAAAATATATTTTAATTATTGCATTGAAGCAGTAAGGATGAGGGAGCTGAGCTGGGGAAAGCGTGCATGCTGAAAAATTGTTTTCGTCTAGTTCATCTCTCCGTTTTTGTGAAGTGTTTCTTTACTTTGCTTCTTCCTCTGATGTATGCACAGCACACTCATATCCCTACATAGACACATGAGGTTGAGGGCGGGCACAAAGCTTCCATCACTCATTGCCTGGAAATCAGTAAGATACAAAAGATGCCCATGGCATTCCATTGAAATGTTGGTAGATGTCCTAGAACAGTGATGGCTAACCTTTTGAGCTCGGTGTGTCAAAATTCACAAGAAAACCTAGCTTAACTCAGGTGCTGTGTCACTTCCAGAAATATCCATAATTTTGTGATATTTGTAGCTCTAGTAAGAAAGTTATATTTTTGATATATGTATTTTATTAAAAGCAAAAATGAATAATTCTTTACATTTGCTAAATCTTCAATTGAAAGTTGGTATTTCGTACACTTCAAAAACAAGCAAGCACTACATGCCCAGGTGCGAGGGTGACCAGGTGTGTCACCTAAAAGGGCTTGGCGTGTCACCTGTGACATGCGTGTCATAGGTTGGCCATCACCGTCCTAGAAGGTAGACAGCTACTGTCGCATAAGAGTAAACCAAGGCATCTATGGAGAACGATGACCAATAGCAACCTTTGAGTTAACTGGGATTATTTTTCAGTGGTGGATGTCAAATAAAAGTGAGGCTAGAGAGAAGATGGTTTCTGGGCACAATGGGAGGCCTAATCTACTGTTTTAACAGACTTATGTGGGGTTGATGGGGCTCTTGACTGTGAAAATGCAGTATCTCAAGTTGCTGCAAATCAACAGACAGGGACAAAGAAAACACTAGTCTTTCCCTCAGACTTGAACAACTGCTGGGCTTTTATGATTTCAAAAGGAGAATGGCACATTGTCCGGTGTTCCTTGCTGCAATATGAGCTCTTTTTACATGAATACAATCCAGTTAAATTCATTCCTATATGTGCCTATTAAGCAGTAAACACAGTTCTTATATCAAGGCTTAGGTGTAAAGGATTTATGGGCCAATTGACACCTTTTTTTGGTGCAATGGCCAGGTATGTTCTGGAATAGACTGGGCATCTACATTTTGTGGCACCTTGTATTTCACTCCTGTGTAGCCCTTTCTGCATTTATTTAGGAGGAAGTTCCACCTTTCCCAAATAGCCATAAGAATACAGATGTTTTGTCTTTATTTTATGTCTACAAGCATTGTGTGGGAGCATAAGATGGTGACTCAAAGATCTGGAAGTCAGTGGCAGCCGATCAGGTCGAGGGAGGTAGCCTTTGAAAAGTGAAAAGCAAAGTGGAAGGAGAAAGTAAATGCAGAACAGCTCAGAAAGGGTACCTCCAGATGTGGGCAACCCCCCCCCCACAGTTTTCCCATGCGTGCGGGGCAGCCCCTCATTGGCCGGGCACCCACCTGGCCTCAAATGGTCATCTGCGCAGGTGTGGGCACCCGGCCAATGAGGGGCCGCCCTGCGCGCATGTGCAGAATGTCGCCAGCCTATTCCAGCCAGAATCGAGCCGGCATCAGCAGGTAAGCGCGTTCATGTGCGCGTGTGACCCTGGGGTGGGGAGTGCTGGGTGGGGGGCCTGCAACCTGCATGTGCCTGATCCAGGCTGATGCACCTCGCGGGAACCCAGGGAAGGCACCTGACTGGCCTCCCCACACCTGGCTGCAAGGCAGCCGATTGGGGGAGGCCGAGGGAAGCCACTTTCCTGTTCGCACGTAGGCAGGGAAAGGATGTGTTTGTAAGGCGTACTTTACTTGCTTCAACGCGTTTGGGCTGAAGCATCCTGAGGTGTCTTCGCCTTAGTGCAAAAATGCCTCTTGTGTATGGTCTTGGGGCTAAATCTTTGAAAGTGCAGGTACTATTAAACCTTAAAAAGAAATTTTAAAAAGCCAGAGCTCCTATTTCTTTAAAAGCTGTGTAGAAGACATTTCAGTAGGTGTTGCCTAGATTACAAGTTACACCTGCTGAAATTTCCTCTTCACAGTAATTAAAAATGTAAGGAGCAATTGAAAAAACCCTACATCCAGGATTGTACTGCTCACACACACACACATCAGCTGAAAGGCAGAAAACAGTCCAAGGTCACCAAATTAACTCTTGAGGGCAGAATGAGGCTCTCAACCAATAGATTCCTTGACATTCAAGCCATTACATGATACTCAATGTTCTTTCTGAAATATGACAGGAGATAGTACATTACGACGATTTCTTTGAGAACGAGAGAATGTGTGTGTTTTTAAGTGAAAATCTGGTAACCTAACATAAATGTGAACAAAAAGTACCCTTAGGGCTTATTTCCACTGCACAATTTACTCTGGGTTTTAATCTGAGTCTTTTAATAAAGCAGTGAGCTCTGTATTCTGGTGATCCCACTGGAAGCTTATTATATGGACTTGCATGGGGGAAACCCCCTCCCCCCTCTCTTTTCTGTCATAGTCTGGGTGGGGATCCAAGCCCCACCCTCTATTCAAGCCTGATTCAGATCGCCATGGAGAAGCAGAGAGGGAGGCAAAGGAGGGGGTAGAAGAAAGGAGGGGGGGCAGGATCAGGATTGCTGGCTGAAGAGTCCCTCTTTGCCAAGCAGAGGGATGAAGTAGGTACCAGCTTTCTGCAGCATCTGTGAATGCAGCCATTTTAATGTCTTTCCAATCCCTGTCTAAGCAAAATCAGACTCTCCCGGGACTATGGTCTGATTGCTCGCTACATTGTATTGTCTGATCTCTTATACATTTCACTCATACTTTCAGCCAAGCCTGAACCTTAGCCCATAATGGGGAGAGGGAGAAAAGGGGAGGAAATCACATCTTATCATTGGATCCAATGATAAGCTGAAAGTAGGAAGCCTTTTAAGAGCCGAAACACTTTCGCAACTGCCAGGAAGGAAGCTGCCAAAAGTCAAAAGGCAATAGGATCCCTCCCACCCTCCTTGGTTTTCTCTTCTACAGCTGAAAGGGGAAACGGAGCGCTGAAAGCACAATGCAGCCAGATCTCATTAGCAAACAGCTGGGGAAAAGGGGGAGGAAATCACAGCTCATGATTGGATCAGGGGGAACTGAGGAGAATGCCCCTAAATCATGCTTCCACAACCCCCCAAAAATGCTTGTGTCCTCCTTGAGAAATAACGAGGATTATTTGTAAATCCCACAGCGAGAGTTCTTTTGATTCGAGTACAGAATCTGCATCCCAGGATCTTTAATCCTCAGAAACTGTGGATTTGTTTGTTCCTTTGCGAATGTTCAGCTCAGCTTTGAAATCAAATTCAAAGCTTTTTAAAAGTTCAACAGATAGAACTTTCCTTGAAACGGCGATTCTGAATTATTTCAGAGTTCTTTTTTAAAAATTGCAGAATGATGGAGAGTTCTCTAGTTATACTACTACTTGCTAACATTTATTTATTGGTCAATAAAATTCTGGGAAGGGGTGTAGCTCAGTTATAGGGCAAACTGCCTGCCAGTGGGTTGCTGGTTTGATCTCCAACCTCTGCTTGGAAGAAAGCAATGGCAAACCACTTCTGAATCTCTGCCATGAAGAGTTGGTCACAACTTGATGATATCCAAGGAAAATAATGACAGTAAAATTCTGATTGTGGGTGTTTGTGATAGCAGCTGGGGCTGCTCAAAGAGTAAGGATGACTCAAGCCCTGAGGACTTTGAAAGCATCATTGGAACATGGAGTCATAATAACCAATTTAATACTTTGGGAAGTCTTTTGCAAGAAGGTTTTCTTTGCACACAGTGGTCAAGTGTTGCTTTTTGTCTCAATTATCAATGAACGTAAATCATCATAAGATAGCTCTGGAATTAACTAGCTCAACATATGGGAACAGCAAATTGTCATATGTTATTCTTAATGGCACCTGTATAGTACAAAAATGGTTACTCGCCTGATTTTGGCATTTCCCATCTCATGGTATGTCACATGAGGGTTAAGAAGCAAAACGTGAAACACTGCGTTAGAATTGGGCTGATGTGGACACCACCTAAGGAACAACTGCACAAAGAATATCTGGAAAACAGATGGATCCAAGGACATTAATATCATTTTTTGAGCATCTTATGAATGAAACAGGAGCCCGAATTCAAAGCAAGCCAGGAGGATACAAAACTTCAGCTCATTTCATTCTCCTTCTGGGCTGGGCTGTTTGTTATTGAGGGAAATTACATAGTATACAGCTTCATGTCCTAAATACCTTTTATCCCTGATACATGACTGTCTAGGAAGAAAACAAAGGACAAAACGTTTATTGCTTAAATGATGTGCATGCAATTTGCATATACAAATTTCAGATTTTAAATAGAAATGTACTTTGTGATAGTGGGAAAACTTGTGACCAAGTTACATCTCTACCTGTTCACCTTTTCCCCTTAAGCATTCTTCATCTTTACTCGGAAACTGTAAAGCCTACGTGTTTTCGCATGAAGAAGAAGACACCTCAGGCGCTTTGGCCTGAATACATTGAGTACAGTTCCCCATCTGCACTGGCAGGCAAAGGACGCATTCAGAATGCATCCTTTCCCTGCCTATGTGCGAACAGGGAACTGTATTCAACACCTTCGGGCCGAAGATCCTCCCCCGGCCTCCCCTGATTGGCTGTCTTGCAGCCAGGGGTGGGGAGGCCAGTCAGATCCCTTCCCTGGGGTCCTGCCACCTGCATCAGCCAGGATCAGGCCTATGCAAGTGGTGGGACCCCCCCCCCAGCACCCCTCCCCAACCCATCCTGGGGGTGCGGGTGTGTGTGTGTGTGAACAGCACTTCCCTACTGCTACCAGCTCAATTATGGCTGGAATAGGCCGGCGACGTTCTGCGCATGTTTGCGGGGTGGCTACTCATTGGCCCGGCACCCGCCTGGCCTCAACTGGCCATCTGCGCAGGCAAGTTGTGATGACTTCTCTCTCAGCCTCTGCTTTGGGTGACCAGAATTGTACACAATATTCCAAATGTGGCCTCACCATAGATTTATAAAGAGGCAAAATTTACTTGTTTTCTATTCCCTTCGTAATTATTCCCAGCATTGAATTAGCTTTTTTCGCTGCTGCTGCAGACTGGGTTGACACCTTCATAGAACTGTCCACCAGAACCCTGAGATCCCTTTCCTGGTGTGTTGCAGAAATGGCTCAGTATTGAGATAATCCACATACTGAATAAGTTGAACTGGGGTGGAATAGTTTGTGGGGAAACTGGAAAATCATTTCTGCGTGCAGGTCCCTGGAAACCAGTACTGCCTCAGGAAGTTTAAAGCATCAGGTGTGTCCACAACCACAGTGATAAATTCATGCACCTTTAGACAGAAAAGTATCTTGACATCCATAAAACTTGCTGACCTTCTAAAAAATGGTTTTATAGGAGGAGTTTTCGTCTATTTCCTTCTAACTCTGCAGTAATTTCTTAAATTTGAGAAATTTCAAGAACGGAGTAAGACTCACATTTTCTACCATAGTATTCAGAAAACTGAAGGCAATTATTTTGTGGGGTTTGCCCAATATTCCCTTATCAGATTAACAAGTGTTTTTTTTTCTATTTCTAGAAATGATTCTAGTGATTTGCCTCATGAAATTTCTTCCAAAAAGGTTATTCTAATAACATTTTCAGCATCTCCAGGTTAGTTCAGTGTATCAAACATTTATTTCCTTGTAGAATATCTTCCTTTTTGAAAGTTTAAGAGGCCCTAAGTCTGAACAGCTATATGGTATGTCTTAATACTTCAGAACTGTATATGTCGTTACTGAGTCAAGACTAGGCAAGTTTTTCCACACATCGTAAAAGCAGCAGCAAGGCCTTGGGTTTTCAAGGTGCTGTCCACACATTTCAAGGTATGACATTAGCCAGATCTTTACAAAAAACACCTTTTTTTTTACGAAATCAGTCTAAATAAGGAGTCTCTCTGCACCTGAATTAATCTGGAAAAAAAGCAAAGCTACCAACTTTATGAGCACTATATGGCATGGATAATGCTGAAAATCTGTATAAATAAATCATGATGCAATCCAAATAATTTCAGATTTGGGCATAGCCTTATTTTTTTTTTAGGAAATCTGTTCCTCTGAGAGCGAACAAGTGAGGAGAAATACTAGTATTAAAATGTTAGTTACTGGTATAAAAATGTTAATGTACTTTAATATTATCTTCAGTTTCTACACAGCCACCTTTATGAAATAAAATACTCAGTGCTAAGCATGCATTAGTGATCCTAAGGTCCTGTATCATTTGGTCCTGACATAGGCTTGCTATGGTATACTATTATATTAATCTTTGCGATGATGTGGAATCCTACACACAAGCCCTCAGAACTAAGGTTGTTTCCACACAAGGTATAAAACTTGCATCCTGTTGGCATGCCAGTGGGCCTGGCAGACTGACCCAATGCCATGTTGGGCCCCTGCTGCCATCTCATTGCCCCCCCCCCCAAATCTGGATTTAATTAACTCTGGCATTCCCTGCACTGTATCAAAAGCATTGACATGCCATAGGAAGATCTGATGCCTGGCATGTGCTGAATTGGCACAACATTAAATCAGACATTCCAGGAGCTCACTGCATGCCAGAAAATAACAAAAGAAAAGGGGGCAGCCTAGCATATTCCCAGAAGTTTGATCACAGGCATAGTCAACACGGGGAGCTATAATCTGGTGGCCTTTCTCTGCAGAATGATGCCAGATTATGAAAAGAACCAGTATTTTTCCAGCAGTGTAGTAAGTTCCCTAATTCCACTAGATTTACTCAAGAGTATATGCACATGAGTGAAGAGTAATCAGAGGAGAACTATTCAAATAATAACCAGTGTCTGAGATTGTGGATCAGTGAAGGAGCAACACCAAAACAATCTAGAGCCTCACTTTTGACCTCCAAATTGGTTCCTAATTTGTTGTGCCCTGGAACCAGCGTTGGGCAGGTGGGAACAAAGGGCCCTTTCTGCATTGGGTCTTGTTCTGGATTATATTCCAGAGTAGGTATCTGCCATTTGCATGCTAGTGCAGGCTACAACAGATCCTGGCCAGGGCTTACTGCAGTCTGGACCACCATGCGGATAGCAGTTCCTTATTCCAGAATATAATCCAAAATAAAGCCCAGTGCAGAAAGAGTTGCAGTTGTAGCCCTATGATCCTGACCTGTAGGTCACCAACACTACTAGCAAGACAATGACAGTATTTTTTTTTCATTAGAAGTAACAAATATTTGATAGAAACAATTGAAGAGATACAAAAACCTGTTTGTACTTTTTTTTGTTATCATTCAAGCCTTTTTAGTGCAGCTTTGGTATTTCTCCCTCCCACCCCAGCACACTTTACTTCTCTGTTCCCAAACAGCCTCCTCCAACTGGCACTAGTGAAAAAAGGAATGGTCTTTCTTCTGTGGGGAACACTGAGGCGATGTTTCCTCTCAAGTGCTAGAAATACTTTTTCTCTATTGCTTGGAAGATTCTTGCAGGGTTTACAAAAAGTAATAGTAGTTTGCTTTTTTTGAATTACATTTAATTCATGTTTGTCTTAAAATGAAAAGATTCTTGTTTCATTGAACCACCATAACAATAAAGTGGCAAAAAATGTTACACCAGAATGAACCTATGCTGATTTTCACCCTCGCTGAACTGTGGTAGCAGAAGCAGCATGAATGGCCAGGGAAAAGACCCAGGCATGATACATCACGTATGGGCATACCTGAAGACAAAAGTGGGTTATAATCAGGAACTGATTCCCTCACAGTACAGCTTTCCTGAGGGTAGCCACTTGGAGGTCCAGCCTGACCCAATAATTGGGTGTCTGCAACAGCTTTACTACCTCTGACAAAAAAATGTGCTTCTGGAATGTGGCCCTTCTGTGTTTGTAAGTGCAGCTGTCCCCAAAACATGCCTTCCTTGTGGATCTACCTGTGCGGGGCTCCCGAAAGTGGATAAACTCTAGCAAACCACTGTGTATGGAAAGCACTTGTTATGAGAGGTCATTGTCCATTCTGTAGTACTAGATAAACAAAGAACTAGCATGAACTGAGACACTTGGAAGCCCGATTCTTTGTCCTTGCTTTTTGCTCCAAGGAAGAACTTGGAAGAAGGCAGCATTCTGGTGTCTGGCTGGTTGTACAACCATGCTTTTGAACATGCTCGTCAAATTGATAGAGAAATAAGAAGGAATACATCATGGCTCGGTTGGCGTATTTGCAAGTGCACGTTAAATCATGACAGAGCTAGGGGAAGCCTTGTGGTGGATCCATGTGTCTTATTACTGGAGAAGTAACCCAGTGCCTCTTCTTGCCATGACAATGCCTAATCCTTATTCTCCAGTTTGCCAATAGCTCCTGATTCCCAGCGTTGGATTAAGGCACTCTTCTGGCGACGTAGGATTCGAGGACTTTTTTCCACCTGTGCAGTTAAACAGGGAGTGGAAGACAGAAAGGGAAATGAGTAATAGTTTGGGAGGGTTTGAGCAATATATGTATAGAAGCCTGAAGTGTGCATTTTTTCCTGATGAACACACACACTTAGGACTTGAGTACCAGATTTCTTGGGAGTGCCAAACCAGATTAGGAGGTCAGAAGCATTCTGCAAGAAGACAGTGACAAATCACTTGTGTTATTGCCAAGACAACTCTATATATCTGACCATGAAGTCTCCACCTAGGGAGCTCAATGAAGTGCCTCCTTTATTTGTGGATCTGGACTTCGACCTAAGGGAGTCCTTCATCCACTCTTCCTTGTCTACATGTTATGTGAAAGCAGTGGTCTTGATAGCAAACCAAATACACTTTTGACTAACTAGATTTTACACACAATAAATACTTCTGAATGGCATTTTTTTGTGATTCTGGAAAATGGAAGGAATGTGCCATGCAGTTCCACACACGTTTTCTTGGGGGGGGGGGAAGCCTCACTGTTGAGCACAGCTCACCGTCTATGGCTGCATCCAGACAGGGTGAAAATAGTGCCACTACAGAGCTGCTGTGTGGTGAGGTCACCTCACATCTCACAGGCCACCCCACCATAGTCCCACTTCCCCCGCTTAAAAAGTGCAAAATACTATTGCTGGAAAAGCCAGACCTGGTTGCAGGTTTTCCAGCAATAGTGCTTTTTAAACTAGCCACTTAACTTCTGGATCGAGTCGCTGGCAATGCATGCATGGTGGTGGTCACATGCACATCCAGAAATTTGATGGCTTCCAAATTGCCTGGATTGTGCGTCCCAAAAATGCACAATGACATTACTGGCCACCATGCTGTTTAGGCAGGAAACAACGGTGGGACAGCAATGTCCCACATTATTGCTTCCTACCATAATATCCATCTGCCTAGGATTTGTACTTACAAAAGCTGCCTTGATATGCAAGACATTTTAGCACTTTGGCCAGCAAGTTCAGATGCAGTCCCTCCCCTCTGAAGGCAGGCAGGCACATAACTTGTCGTGATTTCTCATGACAGAAAGAGCAACTCAGATGCAATTCTCTCACAATCTACAGTAAATAGATGCAGGTACTTACAAAACATCAAGACTGTATTGAGGCCTACGTTTTAATTCAGCTAGAGTCCATTTTCTGAGTGAGATAATGCATTAGTAAAGTGTCAAGTTATTTGCTTTTGGCTTTATTGAACTTAGAAAATCCAACTTTGGGTTAGATAATATGGAAAGAAAATGACAAGTCACTTTGCTAATGTGTTCGTCAGTTCTGAAGGTGGACTAAAGCTGGATTAAAACTTAGGTTGCATTCCCACTTAGCTTTTTTAGTCCACTTTGGACTATTTTTATTCCCATTTGGACTATTTTTAATCCAAATATAGTGCCTGAAGATTAATCTGAATATAGCTGCTCCCACTCATAAGGAGAAAATCAAAATATAGCCATTCCCAGGACTTTTAAATCCTCCTTCCCCCCCCCCTTTCCCCTTCACTTACTAGCTGAAGCCGGACAGCTTTAAGTTAAAAGCTAGCAGTTTTTTAAAAAAATATCTAAACCCTGCCCCCAATCCAAAGCAGCCACTTTGACTTTCTCCTTTTCACACTGTGCACTGGAGCAGGTCAGCGAAGCATAGCACAATCAGAGGTGAGCTGCTTTTTGCTCCGAAGCCTTTTTGCTTATAAAATGTATCTTTCTGATAACAATCATCGGAAAAGATACAAATGTGTCTGGCAGAAAGGTTTTAAAGGCAAAACTGCATCTGAGCGCTCTCCCCGCTTTTTGCCTTTTTCTTCTCCAGATTTCTGCAGGATAGTCCTCATAAAATCTCGGAATAAGAAATTGAATGGGGACACTGGATACCAAATTCTGTCACACGCTGACCTCTCCATGACTGCAAAATCCAGGTAGAATGCAAGGGAAAGCCAAGGAAATTAAGTGGTTGAATGAAAGCCATGCAATAGCTGCCATGACTAGCCCTGTGGTGGGTGCAGTTGCCCTGCATGCAAAGTCAGCATATAACCAGAGAGAATCTCAATGCACCTATGGACTAACGTGACATGTAAGCATGGGATGCCTTCACTGGCAGGGCTAGTAACGGGCCACTGCGTGACTGTCATGCAGATGGGTCCTGTGCCGAATTTCATTACGGCACACTCATGTCTTGCCTACATCTTGCAGTCAGAAGAGGAAGAGTTGGCTTTTCTACCCCGCTTTTCTCACCCCTTTAAGGGGACTCAAAGTGGCTGACAAACCTACTGTTCTTCTCCCCACAGGAGACACCCTGTGAGGTAGGTGACGCTGTGAGAGCTCAGAAAGAGGGCTGTGACTAGCCTAAGGTCACCCAGCTGACTTCATGGGGGAGGGCAGAATCAAACCCAGTATTCCCAGGTAAGAGTCCAGCTCCCTAACCACGAGACCAAAGAGGCCAAGCTTATAGTAGCTCAATAAGCCTACTTTAGACTTGAGTTGGACCAAGGATCTCCTCACAGAAAGGTCACACGTTTATCCCCAGTCAGGTCATCAAAATAGAGGGCTCTGCTCTTGTATAGTAGGGCACATGGCCACCCCATTTTCCTGGGAGTGGGGAAATAGGGAAGGGGGCAGGCTAATAAAATAGGGGCATGTGGGACCTGTCAGGAAGGCTCCCTCCATTCTGCAACAGGCCATGAGATGAAAAACAACACCTGCAATGGCCTGCAAAGGAGGCATGGCCAGGTTTTTATCTCATCGACCAACCAGCAAAAGAAACAAAGCAGTAGCAAGTTTCTTGCCAGTGTTTTGCAGCCATGTGAAATTAGTCATCAGAACGAAACTTTGCAATGACAGGCTGAGTGCTGTTAGGTCTCATTTGCTTGCCTGTTGCTATCAGCAGTAAAGGAAACAAAATTTAAATGCATTACAATGAGTCTATTGAACTTCGTTAAAAGGGAGGGAAAGCAGGGTGAGGTACACACACAGGAAAAGATAGTCAACACTTGTATCCTTTGTTTGTGTTCCATAAAAGGGCAGTGTAGGAATTTTTAGAGCCCAAGCCAAACTGAAAGTTTTTGGAGCTGCTACTCTAAAGTTTCTAACTGTTTTAGTGATGCTTGTGCAGGAAAATTTCCCAATGAACCTTGTCACGTCGAAAACATGTGGGTTTTTTTTAGGTTCTTCCCACCCTGGTTACCAGAATCGGGGCTTCCCAAGAAGGTCAGGGCTCAACTTCACTATTCCATCTTTCACCGATGCAAGTTTCAATTTAAGGTTGGCCTAAATGCCTCTGATTGCAATATCTATTCTGATTCGGAGTGATACTTCCTTTCAATTGCCTTGCCTTGATGGGGCGCCAACCAACTCTGCTACATTCTGAAACAGGGTCTCTTCAGACTCCTTCCACCAGTGCTGAATTCACACCTAAGTTTTAATCCATCTTCAGCCCACTTTCAGAGTGGGAGAACTCATCAGCAAAGTGACTGGCTGTTTCTTTTGGGTTCGATGATGTGGGGAAAAATGACTAGTGGTTTGCACACCATGTGGGTGAAGTGTAGCAGGCAGTCACTTGGTCCAAACTATTAACTGAGTGTGGGAATGGCCTAGGAGCTAAACCTAATTGGTTCCTAGGCCATCTTGTACCCAACAAGAACATCATAAGATAGCTGATCTCTGCTTTTCCTCCTCCTACGACTCTTGCTCTCTGTCACATACACACAGAGTGCTTTCTGCCCTATGAAGGCAGCCAGCAGTGTTCATCCTACAGCCATGGGCCACCAGTCACCATTATGAGTTGTGGCAGTGGCTGCTACTGTAGCTGTTACCTGATGTAGACCATTCACCTGAGTGGTCTCAGCAGGACTTGGAGGAGGCCAGGTGAAATCCAGCTTCTTGCAGGAAGGTCTCTCTGAAAAGGAGATAGAGCAGGTGAGTGTAAGTAAAATGTATAGACCGAGACTAGCCAGACACACACACACAGGAAACTAGGTAGAGAGGAAACTAGCTTTTGCACACAGCAGCAAAGGTATCAGGAAAAGCTTCTCTTTCTTTCATCTCTGCTGGGCAATTTCCCAGAGTGTTGGTGTGCTATGTAATCATTATGCCTCTCTCGGGAAATGTTCAGTCTCCCGGTTACACCCATTGATGACACGTAGCTTTCCCTTTCAGTCCTGCCTCTGTTAAAGTTCAACCTTAGGCTTGCTTCTGCACCTGGGGAAACCTGCTGCCACCCACTAGGTACACAATTTGACTCTGTTGGTGCCAGGTACTCATACCTCACCTGGGACTCTCATTCGTTTGCTGATTTATTGATGTTATGCCTTTCCTCCAAGACTCCCCCCTCACCTTTTTCTATCCTGATGGTACAGGCTAAAAGCCAGCACCTGGCCTAAGATCTCTCAATGTGTGAGGACTCATATATGGATATTTACCATAGTGGTCTGACTCTGATCACTTATCACACTGATGCTCCTATCAGCAAATGTAATCTGATGCCTTCTTTTATACTAGAGTGTTCTCTTTGGCCACCTCCAAATAACAGCCAAATTATCCACCAGAGATCCCCCCATTATCCCTTGTTAGCTAGACAGTGCTGTGCATTTTCAGTGTTCACCAATGCATCTGGGTGCCCGGTGTCCAGACAAAGTAAGCCATATTGCTATTTTGAGAAAGCACGGGTTGGGAGCTGCTTTTTCTAGAATAACAGTCTGGCAGGATTTCACCCCAATATTACGGGATATGTAGCAATCCCAGTATAATGCCAGGATAATCCCAAGTTTTAGGCTCTGTCTGGATATAACTAAACTTACATCCCATGCTTCAAGTTCTTAACTCCAAACCCAAAGGTGGAGGTGGTCAGGCACGTTTAGATGCCTGAGCCAGGTTGTCCAAAATAAAGAACTCCCTAGATCTGTAGTGCAGGAGGTCCTGAGTTTGAATTTCACTTATATGTGAAAGTTTGGTGGGTGACCTTAGGAACATAAGAGGAGCCCTGCTGGATCAGGCCACAGCCCTCCAGTCCAGCATCCTGTCTCACACAGTTGCCCACCAACAGCTTCTAGTCATTTCAAGCAGAAGCCTTCACCTGCTCTCAACTCCCTGCAAATAGCCTTGAGAGGCATCCTGCTCTTCCCTCCAGCTCACATGCCCTATGGTCCCAATGTGCAGTCAACTATTCCATTTATCTGTATACTTATTTGTAGCCTTGAGTTGTACAATAAACAAGACAAATATTTTTCAAGGAGGCAGCGGGAGAGGCGCCATCAATGTGAGCTGGGTGAAAATTATTTCCTGCCCTATTTTTCCTTTCCTCATTTTTTCATTTTAAGTCAGCATGACTTTAGGATCAAAAACTGAACCTCCTGGGAAACTGGAAGGTTCTCACAGCCACACATTTCTTACCTAATTTTCATTTCGTGCAACCTGATTTCGCATTCATACTTGTCACAAATAAACTGATAAGAGATTAGACTCACAATTGGCCACAAAGTTTCTATGATAAATTGAATTTGTCCAGGTCCAGCACTCTAGTTCCATGAGGCTACACTGTGTTTTTGCCTAGGCTATGGGGCAGCCAAGAATCAGTGTAGGTGTTGAGGCTTTGTGATACTTATACTGGTACAGATCATTTAAATGCTGAACTTAACCATCTTACTTGCCACTGTAGACATATCTGTGATCTGTTGCAAGGCGGCAATTAAATATTTCTCTTTCCTATCCCACCTACCTACCCGTTTACGCTTTACAACTGTGTCTACATTACTCACCTGTTAAAACAAACAGTCACAGCAAATGATTTTAGTGTGCGTCTGCACTTTCGAACCCTTAACTCACTGAGGTCATAACACAAACAAATGGGTTTGTCTTCTGATACCTGGGAAGACAAGCTAGGAGTGTTCCATATCCTTGCCGCATATGGTCCTTTGACAGATCTGTCCCCATCCAACTCTTTTCTGGACAACCATCAAATCTGCATGATCTCTCAGGTTGCCTCCAGACAGTGAGGACCAACGCTAGTTCTGAAGGGAGAGCTGGCATAGCCCCTTGCTGTGGCCTCCTAGATAAATGCAGGCACCTCTGCATTTAACTAATTTACCAAGTGTCTAGCAAGGCTAATGCAACATTACTTTAGATAGCAGCTTCCTCAAGCTCACCAAGCCTCCCTTTTCTTGCACACTTGGCAAAAAGTTGCTGTTGAAGCAATGTTGTGAGAGGCTGGCCAGGTGCCTACAAAATTGGTTCAATGCTGGGAGAGTAAAGATGGTGTGGGGTGGTAGGCCTGCTTATCACAGTCCACTGGTCAATTGTACCAAAGATGTTATGGCTCATGGTTTAAACTCAGCACCTTTCACTATTTTGGGTCTCACAGTTGTGTTAGTTCTTCGAGCCTGTCCCACTTTCCCTGCTATTCCCATATCACAGAAGAGACTGAGACGAAGTAACCTGCTGAAGTGTGTGCAGCTGGATGGAGTCTGGCAGAGGCTGTGGTCACACTTAAAGTTTAATCCAGCCTCAGTCCACTTTCAGAGTGAGAGAATACATCAGCAAAGTGGCAGGCTGTTTTCTTTCAGTGTTAAATAACTCAGAAAATTATTTGGGATAGATAATGTGGAAAGAAAATTACTGGTCACTTTGCTGATGTGTTCTTTCACTCTGGATGTGGACTGAAGCTGGATTAAACTTTAGGTGTGACCACAGCCTTAGATAGACTGCATTTATTCACAGTAAAAAAGACATTTTAAGAAAGGTCTTTGCAGCAGATTAGGCTGTATTCAGACATAACAAAAACGATGCCTCAGAGATGCCTCAGAGACAGTGCATGACCTTCATGTTCCCAAGCCTTCTCTAACCTGCCGTCTCTAGCACAGAATGTACAGGAGAGGGGGGAGGCACAGGCCGCTGTGTGGACAATCCCACCTTGAAACCTTCCTTAAATGGCTTCCGCATTGCAGACCTGATTGGAGACTCTTCACAGCGCCGCTTCCGCATTTTGGCATGCAAGACCGGTTTTTTAAACCGATTCTGCCACCAAAATCTGGATTAAATATAAGAACTGAAAAATCAGGTCTTACATCCGTCTCTTCGCCTGGATGTGCGCAGAAGTAGGACGCTTCCGCACACGGCCAGGTGAAGGGACGGATGTCCCTCCGGCCACCATGTTGGGAAGGGCGGAAGCAGGACTGCCTGCTTTGAAGCCTTTCTCCTACGCGTTGAGCACCGCCAGAAACACACGGTGACTGGCAGCTCCATGCTCCAGTCCCATGACTCCTGGGGCGGCATTGGTGGCGCTGGGGGTGGCCACCTTTGGGCACGGGTGCTGCGGCTTTGCGCAGCACCCAGGTGATCCAGCTCTGCGGGTGTGGACACATGGGGCCTCCGAGGATCCAGCTCTATTTGAGACAGATCCTTGGGAGGCCGGATCACCGGGAAACGGATTTTGTTAAATCCATTTCCCAGTGGCAAATGTGGAAGCACCCTTTGATATTGTAGGAATTTTCTTATGTAAAATAGACAGAGGCTCCATCCAGCCAGGGGCAATATAGTGCCATTATGTTGGGGTTGGTTGCCTCACATACCTGCACTTTCTCCCTAAAAAGTGCTAATTACTTACCTTATGGACAGAGCCCCCATCATAGCTACATTATGTCCATTGAGCATGCATGGAGGTTGAAACAGATGTCCACTCATGCCCAGCAGTGCTGAAGCACGCAAATGTTTACTGGGTTTAACAATCACCTCTCATTAAACAGATGAGATGTATTTGTAAAGCAACATAAAAATGGCAAAACCTTTTTACCAGACTGTGTTCACACCCAGGTTTGAATCCGGCTTCAGTCCATATCAGCTAAGTAGCAAGCTGTTTGCTTTCAGCATGATCTAACTCAGAAAACACACCTTTATGTTAGATAATATATGAAGAGGAGAAAAATGAGACCAAGAAAATATGTGAGCTGAGTGGAATCAACTATGAACGGTGGAGGAAATTTTTCTCCACCTTTCAGGCAAGCTTTAGATCACAGAGTCAATTGAACTAGGGACAAAAAAAAAGGAAAACTGGTAGAAATTCTATCCCGAAAGCAACATTCAAAAATACTAGGGTGTAGCAGGCCTTTAGAGAGTTAGTCTCTAAGGTGTTACTAGACACCCTTGCTTACGGATCCAGACTAACATGGACACATCTTTGTAAAAAAGAAAAAGAAAAGAATATCCTTACCCACTCAGGCTGCAGTGTGCTAAGTACAAATGGGTTCTGTAAAGTCTGGGAGCTGAGTAAGAAAGCAGCAGCCCTTCTGTATTACTTTTTCTCCAACCGGAGCGTTCAGAGATAAAGTAAATATGAATGTTAAAGTCTCATTTAGTCGTCCTAGGAATATCTGAGAAAACTTGCTGAGAATAGGACTACTTAGTCCAGCATTCTGTTTGTAACTGTAACCAGTTATATGTCACTGGGGAGCCCTCCACATCTCACACTGTCTACCCTTGTTTGTGGCTTTACTGCCCCTGAACATGGAAGTTCCACTGAGTGATCCTCCATGAGTTTGTCTAAATTTTTCTAAAGCCACTCAGGACACATTCCCAAAGGCCCTAAAGTGTGGGTTGTGTGCGAATTCGTTACTCACTGTCCCCATACATCACCCAGTAATCCAAATCTGGCAAGCCCCGTTGCCATTCCACTTCATTTCCCCCGGATTTTTCAGGGAAAAGCCGTGGGAAAATAAACCCCTGGTGAAACATGGGTTTTCTTGCTGGATTCGGATTACTGCTGCTGCTCCTCTTCGCCCGCCCACCAGGTACGTGATTGGAGGTGGTTGGGCAAAGAGGAGAAGGAGGAAAGGGGTGCTGCGCTTCCTGCCGTGAGCCGCGGCTTGGCTGAGTGGGGGGGTGTGTGCCTGGGCAGCATCAAGTCTGGGTGTCAGGCTTGACGTTGCCAGGGTGCCCCCCCTCTACTTGGCCAAGCCACGGCTCATGGCGGCAAGCCTGGCACCCCTTTCCTTCTTCTCCTCTTCACCCGCCCACCTCCGATCGCATGTCAGGATGGATTTTAGTGCCTTTGGGCACCATCCTGGCACTAAAATCTTGTGGGTGGGCAAAGAGGAGCGGCGGCAGTGGCTCCTGTCCCCTCTCCTTTGAGAAAAGCCACTTCATTGCACTACACCGTCTGCTGGTGCGCTTATGTGCACTTGCAGATCTGGTGTGGGAACAGCCTAATGCGCGCTCGGTGCTGTTCCCTGCCGGAAACTCAAACCCGCACCAGAACCCAGATTACTCTGGATCAGAGTAATCCAGATTCATGGTAGGTGGGAACGCAGCCCCAGACCAGTGCCTAATAGGACCCACTTAAACTCCATTCCTGCATCTGTTACCCATCTCCTTTCTAGGAAGTATTTCAGGCACGATGCTTTCCCCTCTGCCCCATTCCTGGCTGTTCCTCCACCCTATTCCAACTTACCTGGTTGGGTGGGAATCTCTTCCTCCTGATCAGGAGCCTCTGCAACCTGACATGGGAAGGCTGAGCCATACAGGGTCTGCCTCTGCCTCTGTAGCTCCAGTTCTCGTTCCTGGGCCTCCTGGACCTCTTGCTCGAGGAGGGATTGGGGACTTTTGGCACGCAAGCAGGAGAAAGGCTTGGCGGAAGCCTGGATCCTCTCTTGAGGGGGCCACTGGGGTCGGAGCAGAGCACTAGAGTCCAGGATGACCATGTTGCCAGCACTGTTGGCCTCAGCAAACGAGGGTCCCTTCACTGTTCCAGGACTGCTGCAAGCCATCTTCCTGGAGGCCACCGAGTCCGGACAGGCATGCTGTTCAAAGATCATCATCTTTTCCTGTAGCTCTTGTGGTGTGCCACGGTCATAAGCTCCCCTGACCTTTCCCAGGTGCACGAGGTCCTCTTCACGCCGGCATTCTCGCTGGATCTCTCGCTGCATCTGGACCCCGGCCCACTGCCTCTCCTTCTCTTTGGGCAGCGAGGAAGGAGCCACATTCTGGTTCAGGATGGGTCGGATGCGCACCTCTATGTACTCCTGGGTACCTCGAGGACTAGCCAGGCCCCTTTCTCGCCGCAGGAGCTCTTCACGTTCCAGATGGAGGCGGATTTCTCTCTCAATCGGTGTCTCGGTGGTGGGGTGGGAACGCTCCAGGTTATCAGCAGGTTCCCCCATCCAGCTGGAGCAGCCTGAGCCACTGCCAGTCCCAGGCTCCTCTTCAGGAACAGCTGTGGCATAAGCAGGTTCAGCAGCTCTCACCAGATCTTCAGTGCTGGCAGACTCCATGCCATTAAGGAGCAAAACCTCACCAGGCGTGGGGTTGGAACCAGCATGTTCTGCAGCATCAGCTGTGTAGGCAGTATTGGCCAGATCTTGAGAATCTGCTCTCTCCCTGCCACCAAGTGGGTCTTCAGCACTGGCCAGAACCATGGCACCGGCTGATTCACTTGTGTCTTTTAGGCTTCCCAAGCCAGGAAGTTCCTCAGCCAGATCTTTGGCACAAGCTGGATCTTTTTTTGCCTCTTGGTCACTGGTGACTTCCTTAGGCGCTGTGTCCTCAACTGCCTCCTCGGTCCTCTCAGATTCCAGGATAGCGTTGGTTTCTGCTTCGCTTTGCTTGTTGCCCTCAGCTTCGCTTGATTTCTGATCGGCCAGTCCTTCCCTGCCTTGCCTGTCATACACAGCAGCCAGGCCCTGGTGGGCAGGCCTAGAGGACTCACTGGTTGCCACAGGAGACAGCATTGGCATCGCCTGGAGAGCTGTGCCACAACCTGCACTTGCTGCCCTCTGCTGGCAAGATGCATCATCTGGCTGAAGGTCGACTAGTGCCAGGGAAAGTGATGTTGGCATTTGGTTATTGTTCCCAGATACTCGCTCCTCAGTTTCCTGGGAGTCATCTATTGAAAGCTCTTGTGAGAACTCTCCATTCTGGTGATCCAGATTCTCTTTTGCACCTAGTGTTTGAACATCCTGTCCACCAGGAGTCCTTTTATCCTCGTCAACTTCTGTAATAGCGTGGCAACCTTTGCTGATGTTGGCCTGATGAGACTCAACAGAAGGAGCAGAATTGGAAGGCAAGGTACAGGAGGCAACACAATCGTCATCCAATATCTGCCTTGGAGAATCTGTTCCAGAAGAAAAACAGTTAGAGAATTCAGAGGAAGTGTTCGGACCATCAGCTTGCCTGCTTTCCCTTCTGCAGGCAGGCTGCTCTGAACTCTTGACAGGTTCTGCTTGCTTTGGACATCCTGAAAGAGGGGGCTGGTTGCACCCCACAACTCCACTCTCTTTCTTTATGTCAGAAGATTTCTCTAGGTCTGAAGAAACATCAGATGTATTTCTGTCTTGAACAAATGGGTTTTCCTTTTTCTCTTGGGCAAGTTCCAGCTGTTCTGGAGAGTCAGCAGATGTAACTGGGTCCTTACCATGACTGTAATGGTGTTTGCCCTTTTCTTCTTGGATTGCCTCTTCTGTGGTGCTAGCAGAATTCTGCAGCTCCGTGAAGGCAACTGGTTCCTCACCATGGCGCTCAGTATGACTGGTATCATCATTTTCCTGTTCATCTGAAGAGGATTTTGGAATTTTGTTCTCTTGAATGGAATGGTCATCATCCTGCTTCTGATTTGAAACATCAGCTATTTTTGTCCCCAGTGCAGGCATGACTGAGGTGGATGATGAGTCTTCTTCCAGAACATTTTCTTTGGCAAAGGGACCCATGGCACCATCAGATGAAGGGACTGAGGAGTCATCAGGTTTGGTAGCTGTGGGAACATTCTTAGCCACATCCCTACTGTCCACCATGTCCTTAAAAACACGCACCCCCAAGCTCTCTTGGTGTATATCGCTCACCTCAGTAGCAGGGGAAGGAAGCGGCAGAGCTTCCGTGGTCATCCAAGAAAGTAGGTTGGTCCTTTAAAGAAACCTGGAACAGAAAACATTCACCTCTTTAGACCGAGTTCCTGCTTTATTTGAGATTGCTATAGGGCATCAAAGCAAGGATGCCAGAGAAGTGATTTCAAGAAGTGCTACAAAATCACAGCATTTCCTGCTACCACAACAGTTGTGCATTACTCCATCAGGAGTGACCATGAAGAAGAACAGAGTGAGAGAAGGAAGTGAAGTTTTGTTGCTTTGCCCTTCCTTCCTTCCTTCCTCCTTCCTTCCTCTCTTGTTTTCAGCCAGAAAAATGCCACTGAAAGCGTTCCATGGATGTGACAGAGTTAATTCTCCTTTTCATTCCTGTCAGGTAAGTGAGAATGAAATCCGCCTCCAGGCAGTGTTTTGGAAGTAGAAAAGCAGTGCTGCTGCTTTCTTGTGAGTTATGTTGTCTCGGGAGGTACTACTTAGGCACCAGGTAGCTTAAGGATTGCCCATATATAAGCTTTTACAGACTTCCAAAGAACTGGGAGACTGAGATTGTTCTAAGAGGTTTTCTGTATTTTTTCCTTGCCAAGTGGATGGTGGCTAGATAGTTCTTGTGTTCTCCAGAATGAGGTGATGGCTCCTCCTGTTGGCAGTGTGCTATAAGAGTACTGGAGGACACTAAAAACCTGCAGGGTGTGGAAATATTCGGGTGATCTGCCTTCTTACTCAGGCATATTTCCACCTTCTTTCATACAGCAACTGATCATACTGGGCCATGTCTCCACATGGTGATCAAAATGCCTTGGAGAGCCTTTGAAATCTGCCTGTCTCTGCAGAATCCGGTGCATGAAAAGCAGCTCTGCAGCTACATTACATGATCACCACTGGCCCAGACAGGACATGACCGGTTTCGCTATATTTGCAGCTCATCAGGTGCCCGCAGCCTGTGTTCCAAGTTCTATTCCCTTATGGGGATTTGAACTCCTGGGCTAGTACACATGTAGATGTTAGTTATAACTGGTCGTGTCCTGCCTAGGCCAGTGGTGGTCATGTTATGTAGTCTTCACACCACAGGTTGTTTCTATTTCTATAGCTGATGAGTGTCCTCCATAGTTGAGGACCTAGCTATGCCTCTCGCTGCGTAAGAGAGAGATCTGAAGGAAGGATAATTACCTGGAAAAAGTTCCTATGTAGGTTTGAAACTCTGCAGGTGCTTCTTGTGCACCTGAGTCCTTGTTGTGGCAAAGAGTGCTGCATTTCCACGCAGGCCCTCTGCACCTGTGCACAGAGGACAAGGTGGCCTTCCAAACACAAAGACTTCAGAATGGCAGCCTTGGGTGGCAACAGTGGGGCTGTCAAACTTCTTTCTGAGGTGGCCCGCAGCCTGCAAAGAAGCCCGATCCATCCTTGCATTGGACCTAAAACTGGAAGTGATTAGTTTAGGGCGCAAAGAATAAGCCATGTGGGTCACACAGCTTTGTCCTTCAGAGGAACTCAGGAGGGAAGGTGAGTCTGTTCCCTACTATTTTGCATAACCTAGAATTCAAAGTCTTGCATGCCATCCTCTCTCTGACCATTAACACATCAGGCAGAGTTGAATGTGAACCCAGGCACATCCATGGGACATCTTGCTGGAGCATCCAGGCTGAACTCCCATTATCCCCAAACAGAAGATTTGTATTAGTAGGGTTTGGACTAGAGATCGTACCTCCTGTCGGGGCTGCAGCTTGGCTCTGGGAATGCTCAGTCAAGTGTACTACAGCTTTTTGCAAGCAATAATGACCGGTCAGATATGAAAAGAGCTCAGAGGCACCAAGGTTAAGTGGTCTGTCTCTGGACATGTTTCAGTTAAGGTTATAAAAGTTAAAAGCAGTTACAACAGGGGCACAGGGAGAGATTGTATTTTGACAATATACAGTACTTGAAATTGTTAAGGCCTCATATTAATGGCATCCAGATGAGTTATCTGGTAGCAATATTTTGGCTGGAAGGAGCAGCCACCCTGGGTGCTATAAGCAAAACCTAAGAGAACAGGGCTGGGGCGAGCAGTACCCCCCCCTTTCCCACCCTAAATACAATTGTGCTCCAGGAGTATGGAAACAATTGATTCCTTCCTCCGTCAAGGGCTGTGTGGGAAGGCCTCTACCATGAAAGAAAGCAAAAAAGTTTGAGAAAAAGTATACAAAAGGTATCCCATTTTTTAAAAAGCAATTTCCTTCCTGATCATGGCAAGAGTTTTCTTTTGTTTGCTTGTTTCTTTCAAAGTAGCAATGACTGCTCTAATTTAGTGAGGGGACCTAGGCAGGGGATACTCCCCCCACCCCCATCCAAAAAAGAATGGCAGCAAGCAGATTTGCTGTTGGATGGGTAGAGATGGCTGTAAACCCTGGGCTATACCAGAGGCATTTTCAATTCCTCTCCCCCCACCCCCTGCCTTCTCATGATCCCCTGGATTAACTCCTCTTTACTGCCTGCCTGAGGATTGCTCTTTCCATTAACCCTTTCCTCCTCCCTGCAGGGATGCCCATACCCTGTTTCTCAGAGGCCGTGGGCCTTCTCTTACCTTCTGCTGACCCGTCCTGTGCAGATTCTGTCTGGACAGAATGGTATGGACCCCTAGTCTGTCCCAGCAGGAGGTGCTTTCCATGGGTTTTAAGCTCAGCTAGTGAGCCAATTACACGCCCAGGGCTAATCTGTTGGCAGTACAGCCTTGCTGTATAACTACAAAAAGAGTTGCCAAGAAAAGGCACTGGGGCCACCCCTCCCTCCCTCTCTCCCTGAACTGTGGTCAATCTCTCTCTCTCTCTCTCTCTCTCTCTCTCTCACACACACACACACACACACACACACACACACAAACACAAAACACAGGCAGCTGGGTGAGAACATTACATATTAACCATGTGCGCTGCCAGGGAGGTTTTTAGAGAATAGAGAAATGCACAGAAGATTCTAAGCCTATCAGTGGCTATTACTGATAACAGATAAGTGGGATTCCCTGTTCAAAGGCAGCCTATCTCTTTATAACAGATGCTGTGTGAGAAGGGGAGGCACCTTGTTGCCATGCCTTGCTAGAAGGCATTCCAGACCAGGCAAAGAAAAGCCTCAACTGGAATGGATGCAGACTGATTCCAAAAAAGTGTGCAGAGTGCAGTGATAAACACAAAGCTCAGCAGCCAGCCCAGCCAGCCAGCAGTACTTTTTGTTACTATGCCCCTGGCAAACAGCCAGCCTCAGCCAGTGGAAGCTGTATCTGGTCTTGCGGTTAGAGTAACGGATTCTTATCAGGAGATTTCCTGGTTCAGTTCTGCACTCCTCCACAAAGTCAGCTGGGTGACCTTGGGCTAGTCACAGCTCTCCCTCTGAGCTCTCGCAGCCCTACCTACCTCACAGGGAGTCTGTTGAGGGAAGAAGAACAGAAAGTTTGTCAGCCTCTTTGAATCCCCTTAAATGGGTGAGAAAAGTAGGGTATAATTAAAAGGCAGTTCTTGCTCTTCTCCTTCTTCTTCTGTGACCCTAATTCTAGAAGTGTCTGCCTGTTGATCTAGCAAAGCAGCACTTGGAATTTTGCCTTCATTCACTGGGATTCTTCTTCATATCACCACAATATTGTTCTACAGTATAACAATGAGGCATTCTTCTGACAGAATTTCCAAACTCCCTCTTGTAGTAATAAGAAAGGATGTAGAAAGACCAGGGATTTCTGGTTCAAGCAGAGCCTCTGCTTGACTTTTGTTGAAGTTAGAAATACCCATCACCATCACTAGTATTTTGCCTTTCTTCCTCTCATCATTCCTATAGCTGTCCTTCAGGTAGGACTCGTAGCATTCCCTGGTTGGAATGTGACACAGCAAAAGGACATACATGTCCCTCTCTTTTGAAGAGCTGGGAAATATGATTTGTAAGAACATAAGAGGAACCCTGCTGGATCAGGCCACAGCCCACCTAATTCAACATCCTATCTCACACAGTGCCCCCCCCAATTGCATTTTCAGGCAGAAGACAAAACCTTCACCTTCTCTCAGCTCCTTGCAAAACGGCCTTTAGAAGCATCCTGCCTCTCTCTCCTACCTGGAGGTGGTACCTAGACATTGGGTGTTTTTCCACTGTCACTAAAAGGACCCATTAAGTACCCATTAATGGGTATGAAATGGCATTTTTGTACCCATCAATAGGTACTTCTAGTGACAGTGGAAAAAAACCCATTGAAGGCTATGCTGTAGTATAGGTGTGCATTCACGGTGAATGGAGGTTTTTTCCATCTTGTTATTCTTGAAGAATGCAAATTCGTAGAAGCTGTCAGAAACCTGAATGACCAAATTGAGATCTTTCAGTAAAACCGATAACGTGGCCCTTGCATTAGCTAAAAGGTATTTGCATATGCCAAAGTAAATAAGTTGCCATAGGAACAAAAGGCTGAAAGTGAGGCGATATCTCAGTGCGTCTATGTGTACTAGGAAAGATTGAAGAAAGAGTAGTCTTGCACCTGAGACTGATGCAAAAGTAACAGTGTCCTCAATCCAGTCCCATCGCACTGGGCAGCAGGATCTGGGCTTAAGCCTGAGGGACACAACTTGATGACAAAACACAGTGCTGAATGGTACACACCCCATGCATACATTATGCTGGTTTCTAGGATCGTATTTTAACCAAATGCACAACTGTGGGCCTTTTTGCACTTGGCTTCCCAGCCATAGGAAGCTCTGGGCAAAATGGCCTGGAATGCACTAAGCATCTGCCCTTGCCAACCCTTGCCCAATCCCAACCCCCAAAACCTATCTGAAGTGCGGATGGCTACCCGGATAGCAGCCATCTTTGGATCCTGGTGCCGGCACAAGCATGTATATGTGGCGCCATCACCATGGCAACTGCATGACATGGTGCATGACATGGCACATGGGCGTGCAGCAAGTCATGTGATGCACCAGCACACATGCGCGGCACATCGTGCGCTCCTCTACCACCAGAGGAAGTGCAAATGGGCCTGCCAGAGCTGCTTAGTAAAGGTAAGGGTAAACATGTTGCAGGTTGAACCTGTACCATGTATAGTCAATGTGGGGTGAGCTCCTGGTTAGGAAATGGCTCCTTCATGTGTGGATGCTGGGCCAAGTGCAAATTGGACCTGTGTCATACAAAACCATGTTATGTGAGGGTTGACTTTAATACTTCAGCCAGGCCTCTTGCTCTACAGCACGGAGTATATATGCGGTAATTGTATTCTGGGCTTTTTTCCAGCCAGCTTTCAATGTGGGAGCCTAATCCTGGAATGCTTTTAAACCTGTTATGAATGCTTCTTTGTCATCAATGGGCAGCCGTGACCCCCTGCAGTCTGAGGGAAGCTGTAATTCTGCTCCCATCCTTGTTTTTAAATAACTACCTCTGCCTGGAGTCAGGCTACTTTAATGGCAGAGTATCTGCTTTCCATCCCAGTTCAGTGCTCATGACGTTTTCTGAAGAAGGCAATAGTAAACCACTTCTGTATCCTTGCCAAGAAAACTTCATGAACATGTTCAGGAAGAAGAAGAGTTGACTTTTCTACCCCTCTTTTCTCACCCGTTTAAGGGGACTAAAAAAGGCTGACAAAGCTTTCTATTCTTCTCCCCACAACAGTACACCCTGTGAGGTGGGTGGCTTTGTGAGAGCTCAGAAGACTGCTGTGACTAGCTCAAGGTCACCCAGCTGGTTTTGTGAAGGAGTACAGAATCACTATTCCCAGATAAGAGCCCAGCTCCCTAACCACTAGACCAAACTGACTCAGAGTGGAGCTCAGCTCAAAGGTATCTTTACTTTTGCTGTTTAGCACACATTTAACAGGCAATGCTTTTGTCAGTGTGTATTCATACCAGGAAAAATATGGCCTCTTGAATTCCTTGTAGGTGTGGGAGGAAAACCCTTGCCAGTCTTGTTTGACAGAAATACTTCTACTCTAAATGCTGAAACTTCCAGGAAGGCTGGAATAAGATTTACCCCATTTCCGCACTTATGGATGCTATCTCCTGTCAAGTTAAGAGCCACCCTATCCAAAAGAGGGGGGAATTGCTCCTGGAGCAAAACAAGTTAGGCAACTGGCACGTGTGTGAGGGGAAACATTGGACCTCTTGTCAGATCCATTTCAGTGGTGTGCTTTGTTGTACCACCGAAATGGGTTCACCATGGTATAATGGAGAACAGAGAGGGTGCGTTCCCATGGTACTTATTTGCCTCTCTATTGCCCCTCTACT
>MTQE01002560.1:394714-433244 GCA_014337955.1 Aspidoscelis marmoratus
AAATCGCCCCAAAGGGTTGTAAATGTTAACCCTCATTTCAACAGGTCTCATTCTGGTTCGTGCGCTTGATACGTGTTACATTTTTTACTCTGGGGACCGTACCATGTTAAGGCATGAGAATCCGTGTTTAGGGTTTCCCTCCCCCAATAGCTTGCTTCCAAAGATAGTGATTTCAGTGTAAAAATCCACCCATTACAGCAGCTGCTACACTGTAGCAATCCACACACTTCACACCTGATAACAATGTTGCAATTTTGCACAATTCTAGCTCTTTGGAGTTCTGACCTTTCGAAAGGGAAAGGAAAGCAGGGGCAGGTTCTGGGAGATGTGTGAATGTTTAAAGCAAGGGGGCTTGAGTTGCTGCTGCTGTGTGCCCTGGGCAATGGGGAGAGGAGGGAAAAGAATCACTGGCTGCCCGCTGCCGTTTTTCCTCCATCCAGGCAAGCGGCAACCACCCAGCCATCCAGCCAGGCTCCATGAACGGGTCCCTTATGGGTGGTGCGTTCACGCCAGGAGGAAGAGGGCAGGGCAGTCCCAAAAAGTGGCTTTTAAAAAGTAGCCACTTGAGTCCCCTCTTGAGTCACGTACGCCGCGTACGATCCTCAGAATCCGGATCGAACGCAACTGAGTTGAAAGTAATGGGATCAGGCAAATTCACATTTGTATCCAGTTCTATTTCGGTTTAGGGGAACTGGATTAAGCTTATAATGGGGATGTGGCTAAATTTGAGCACCAGCACAATGGTTGGTCTGAGGTTCACCCTTCCTATAGAATTCTGTCAAAGACCCTATCCAGATGGGGAGAAATAGCACTGCTATTGCTTGACTGTGTTGGGACTGCCACACTTTACCTGTAGCAACCCCACTCATAGCCCTGCTATATCAGGGTGAAAAGCAGCTGTAACTTATTTGGGGAAGCCCCAACAAAGAACATGGATTTTCCTGAAATAGCACTATATTCTCCCTGTCTGGCCACTGCTGCTTGGAACTGCCAAACTGATCGTGGCCATCACACAAAAAAGGCAGCCAGGCATGTGCAGTGCTGTTGAAATACCTGGATATGTGATCACTATTGTGCACAGATAGCCTTAGCCCTGCATGCCTAGTTTACAAGCACTTATTCAACAGGGGCTTTACTCTGGAATATTGCTTGTCTGCGCTATTTCAGGTGGCATCTGGAGTCTGTCTAACTCTCATTGCTCTGCAACATAGTTCTGCATTTGTATTGATGCAAGATTTTGGCTGTATCCAGATTAGTGGAATAAAATCAGCTGTTATAGAAAAAAACACCGCTTACCTGCTACGAAGCCACAACGTCCCATCCAGACTCTAGCAGCCTCCCTGTAGCTTTCTCACAGAAAGCTATGAGACTTCTGTGGCGCACACGGTGATGGGATGGGGCAGCCAATGGGAGCTGAGCTGCAGGCTCAGCTCTCGTTCACTGTTCTTGTCATCCTGTCCAGACTGGCGGGAAATTTCAAATTTACCTGATTCTGCAGAGCGAGTGTTCATCGTTCCACAGTAGGTAAATTAGCAGTAGCGGTGGCATACAGTGCCGCCGTTACAAGGTATCGAGTGTCAGGTGTGATGCCTGCACCCCAACTGTGCATTGGAATGCACAGTACTCGTTAAGTCTGGACACACCTTTTCTCAATCCTGTATGCTTCTTTAAGTTCATAGTGCATTTTCTCTCAAAAGCAGGAATGTTAACAATTCACCAGTCTGTTGCCCGCTGAGAGAGGAGTTGCCATCCAGTTGCTGCTTTTCCCCACACTGGGCAAACATGACTGCCAGTATATCAGACTACACTGGAGAAAGCAGGTATCTTTAAAGAAGCTATGGACTTCTCGGCCCTGCATGTAGGGGGATATGGTAAAGCTGATCTTGCCATGGAATAGGAGGAAGCAGCTGTTCCTAAGTACAGGGTATTAATATAGCTGAGAAAGTTGCAACTTGCCTGCTGTTTGAAGGAAAATGAGGGAAAGGAAGGGCATGCCATGTGGGTAATCTTGGGGAAAGGAGAATACATTTCTGTGTCCTGAACTCTAAATTGAATAAGAACACAAGAACATAAGAGGAGCCCTGCTGGATCAGGCCACAACCCATCTAGAGCAGCATTCTGTCTCACACAGTGCTCCACCAATTGCTCCTGGGCATCTTCCAGCAGAAGACAAAACAAAACCTTAATCTGCTTTCAACTCCCCACCTGTCTCTCCAACCTGGATGCAGTACCTAGAATCCATTCTAGTAGCCATTGATACACCTGACCTCTGAATTTGTCAAAGCCTTTTTAAAGCTATCCAGGCTGGTTGCTGCTACCGCCCTTTCTGTCTCTCCAACTTGGATGCAGTACCTAGAATCCATTCTAGTAGCCATTGATACACCTGACTTCTGTGAATTTGTCAAAGCCTTTTTAAAGCTATCCAGGCTGGTTGCTGCTACCGTTCTTTCTGGTTGTAAATTCCATAGACCAATGACCCTCTGGGTGAAAAATACTTCCCCTTGTCAGTCCTAACTCTTCTGCCTTTTTGCTTCATAAAGAATCCCCTGGTTCTAGCACTGTGCACCGGAGAAAATATTTTTTCTCTATATACCTTTTCCACACCGTGCTTAATTTTATTTACTCCAATCAGGTCTCCTCTTAAATGCCATCTTTCAAGGTTGAAAAGGCCTAGATGCTGCTGCAGTCTGATTTCATAAGGAAGATTTTCCAGCCTCTTGAACATTTCGATTGCCCTTTTCTGTACCCTTTCCAGTTCCATAATATCCTTTCTGAATTCTGTTGACCCAGAACTACACACAATATTAGTCTGAAGCCTGGAAGCAGGTCCAGATTGAACATTCTTGGTTAGTATTCAGAGGACAAAGTGAGAGTATTCTACTTGACCCCTGCCCTTGCAAAATCATCCAGGAGAACTAGAATGGGATATGACTGAATTCCCCCGGGTGGCTTCTGAATTGGCTTATACAGTTGGACTGATTGTGTTGGGAACTAGGGCAGAGGCTTGGAAAGTGCTAGAGGCCCTTAATAAAAGCTCAAGCCAGATCTAACCAAGAGTAGAAGACCTTTTCCTCTGATTTGGGAGCTGCCACTGAAGGCAGCTCAAAAGCGTCTGGGCGAATCCCCATGGGGCTTCCAATACCCCATGGTGGATTTGGGGAGCCTTAATGTAAATCTTAATTTGCACTAAGGAGTCCCCATGGCAATGGAGGACATGGCTTTCGCGTCTGTTTTAAAAATCTTACCAGAGCTCTGCCCTGCTCTTGACAGCCCCTATACCCACCTGACAGGTGCTCAGCTGATTGCAGGGCAGCTGTCAGGCGGGTGTTTGGGGTAAATCAAGCCCTTACCTGGACGATTAAGCACTCAGGCAAGGGGGGTTGTGATCGCAGTGTTAGCAGTGGGGACAGCGAAACCCCACCTGCTAATGCAGCAATTGTAACCCAGGAGAGTCCCCATTCCCCTTTATAACACATTATTGCCCCGCAATTTGGGGTGAGAACAGTTACAAAGGGGGGGGGTTAACTTTGATTTTGAGGATTTTGTTCCTCATATAGCCCGAATTAGGGCTTTGCATGGGGACTCTTGCTAGTTCGCCTTGCAATATCCTTGCCATGGGGACGAGCACTCTGTGGCCTCCCTATCTTTTTGAGCTGCCCCTGGGAACCACTGGCTTCCTTCTCCCCTGAACTGGAGCTTTCTGTGTTTGGAATATTAACCTAGTAGCTGCAATGGACTTCTGGGAGACAGTCCAAAGGACAACCCAGGGATATCAAAGAATGTGTATTTAGCAGAGGCCTGTCTCTCTCTGACGATATTCAGTGAGAGGTTAATGGGTGCTCGGGTTAAACTGCACGACTGTGCTTTGAATTTGGGCTGAACTCTGCAAAATTCAAAGAATGAAGCAACTCATTCAAATGGGAATTAGTTCAGCGTGGCTGTGGTCACACCTTCACATTCTTCCTCAGTCCATCTTCACATCTGACTGCTCACACCTTTCAATTTCTAAGTGTTATTTGAGGGTAGAATACAGGGTGGGAAGTCAACAAATAAAACTGACAGGCATGAAAATGTCAGAGGAGTCAGTCCTGAAGATGGACTGAAGAAGATTCAAAGCGATGATGTGATCACGGCCAGAGATAAGGATTTTGTGGGAAAGTGGTAGAAAGTAGCATGGGTTGGTGTTTTAGGTCCAGGGCTTTCACCCATGGGATCATAAGCTCAAAAAGTTTCCCTTTTCTCCCATTTGGATTTCTGAGTGCTAATTTAGTCCTCATCAATGACTTATAGTTCCCCAATGAGAACATTAGCTCATTGGATTGAGGAACATTATTTATGTACATGTGCCTAATTCTCTAAGGAGTATGAAAATGTGTTTGTGTATATCTGGAGAGGCCCTTGAAGATAATCTAACCAACCCTCCTTTTCCTCCAGCCTATAAATGTATCTTTTTTTTTTACTTGTTCACAATACACATAGAATTGCTTATGTAGCTTTCAAGCATATTTTTAAAATTTATGTGATTTTTCTGAAAACATAAGTGTCAATGCACTTACGTGCTGTGTCCATGCTGGAGATTATCAGCATGGTCACTCAAGATTGCAGTGGTCCTGCCTTGCCCCCAAACTTTCTGGATGAAAGAAGCAGGCAGAAGGTGCATGCTGTATGATGTAACCTCAAAAGCCAGTTTAGTCTAGTGGTTAGGGAGCTGGACTCTTATCTGGGAATACTGGGTTCGATTCCACCCTCCCCCATGAAGCCAGCTGGGTGATCTTGGGCTAGTCACAGCTCTCTTCTGAGCTCTCACAGCCCCACCTACCTCACAGGGTGTTCTGTTCTGGAGAGAAGAATAGAAAAGCTTTGCCAGCTGCTTTGAGTCCCCTTAAATGGGTGAAAAAAGCAGGGTAGAAAAACCAACTCTTCTTCAAAATTCTATAGGCACTCACAGTGCCTACAATCATGATATACATTTTCTACAATGCTCCCCTCATTTTAGCTGAGCCTGAACAAAGGTCCTTCCAACAAGCTGTGTTCTTTCAGCATTAGATCTGCCTGCATTTCTGGTGATGTCTGCAGGGAAACCTAGTATAGGCCAAGGATAAGTTCCATTCTGGAGGAAAGTTTGGCCCTTTCTGCACTTACCTGGAGTAGGTTGGGGATCAGTGGATCCAGCCCATTGCTCCTGACTGCAGGAAGGTATGGGTAGGATCAGTTCTGTCTGCCCCAAAGGCCCTGATCCTGATCAGCCCATGCAGACATGGAGGCCTTTGGAGACTGGGAAGATAGCTTCCTAGCCTGGGGGACCTCTAGGGATTGCATTTCAGGGGACGGCACTGAAATTGCTTGTCTGTAGTTCCGAACATGGAGGTATCCCTCTGCATAGCACACCTCCTTATTTGGGTATTAAGACCCCTGGTCTGCCCTGTAGTCACAATTAACTGTGACTCCTGTGAATTTCAACCTGGCCCTCGATCAGAATCACACTCCGCTTAAAGCAGATGGCACATTCCATTGGGGCGTGTGGCTGCATAGTTCCTGATTAAGGTCCGTGAAGAAAGGGCCAATGTCTGATCAACTCCAGGCACTCTTCAGTGCTTGTCTAGATCCATTTCAGTCCATCTTTGGGCGTTTCAGTCCCACTTTGACTGCCCTGTGAGATCACGTTAATCAAGAGGGAGACAGGAGTACGATCCTATTGATTCTGTCAGGCCTCTCTATAGCCTTTGATGCAATGTCATCTTCTTATTTATGTTTTTGAGGCACCATTTCATGGTTCCTAAATGGATTGCTGTTTCCAGAAGGTGGTGGTACAGGACCAATACTCAGTCTGCGGACAGTTACACTTTGAGACTCTTTAGGGGTCAGTCCTTTTGCCAATGCCATTTAGCATTTATGTTAAGCCACAGAGACCTGCCATCTGAAAGTTGTACTTGAAGTCTCACCAATAGCTGCATGACACCTGGCTTTATCACCCATTTTCATCTGAGGCAGGGGAGGCAGAAGAATGAATCTATTCTTGGGTGTGGCAATGTGCTGGATAAAGATAAACAAAAGAGCTTCTCAGTCCAGAGAAGACAGAGGTACTGACTCATCCACTTAGGAAAGTGATATTCAATCTGTTCTAAAGGGGTTAGAATTCTTCCCTCCCTCAAAGAATCAGGTTTGCTCTCTGATGTCTGTCAGCCTTGGCACTGGAGAATTCAGTGGTTTCTGCAACTCGGGGCTACTTCGCACTTAACTTAGTGGGATGGCATAGCAATAGCGTCCCATTGAAGATGAAGCAAACGAAAATGTCTCCACACTTCAAGTGCTGGAGCAGTCCTGAAACTGAGCTCCAGCACTTGAAGTGTAGATAGTCAGTCCTTGCCTGGCTGGATTGCCGTGGCAATTGCCATGGTAACTTTTGGCACATCTCAAGCTGTTGCCATGGGGATCGCAACACAACATGTATTTGTGCAGCCACAGCCACAGCCGCACCACCCAGCTTTGCCCTGGAAGAATGTGTGAACTCTGCAGCTGATTTATCCAATAAACATATTTCTTTTGTCCAGATTATATTTGCACTTATTATACTATTAATTTCTCTACCATCACCCCCCCCAATATTTCTGTGCTCTTTGACAGAAGTCTCCAAGTAGAATGTAAATGATTGATTTTGAAAGCATGCAGTGACATTATTAAGCTGTGCCCCAGCACAGTACTTGAGAGTACCTATGTCACACTTTTCCAAATAAGGGAATTTGGAATTTAAAGCATCATTTATGAGTTTAAGCCGTTTGCTCTGAATTGTACCCAAGTATTTGCCATCACTGATGGAATGGCTTTATAGCCAAACCAAATAGGCCAAAGCTTGTGAGAAGATAACAGTGTTTTAATATCCAGCTGTTCTTGACCTGTTTTCAACCTGGGGGAAGTTTGCACTTTGCCATCTGTCTGTGGATGGTAAAGATGAAAGTTCCCCATGAATGTACTAAGCATGCTCACTAGCAAATGCTAGTACCCACATTCCCTCCTCAAAGGCATCCACAGACTTATCTGGAGTGCGAAAGTGTAGCCTGGGTGCCGCCATCTTGCATTCAAATGTGGCGCCACTGTGCATGCACTGGCACCATCACCAAGGCAATGGTGATGCGCTGCACATGCGCACTGGTGCCAACATGTCATGTGATGCACCAGCTCACTTGTGCGGTGCATTGCATGCTCCCCCATGCACCATAGAGGTGCGGATGGGTGTCTGCAGAGCCCAGGGGAGGGTGTCACTGGATGGGGTAAGTCTGTGTGTGGCACACGGAGTTGTGCTCCACATGTAGTCAACTTGCAGTGTGCTCTTGCATGGAAGGGGCCATTTCTGAGTTGGAAACAGGCCCTTGCAGTCCATATGTTCCATCTGGGAGTGCACTGCAGGCTGACTACAGAAAAGGGCCACGTGCAGGAAAGCTCATGGTTTTTCATTTCTATCGTCGATCACAATGTTCCAAAATACTATGATTTGCAATTAAGATTAAAAACCAGGTTAAAAACAGTAAAGGAACAGCAGGAAAAGCAATGTTTTGAATCAATAAAACAAAATAAGAGCATGGAAGATAGAGGAGATTCCATCTGTAAGCCCCCTTCAACTTTCACGTCTGGGCTTGCTGCTGAATGTCATGAATGCAGTGACCAGCGTCAGGTAAGGAGTGTGAGGAGGGGGGGGGGGTCTTTGTGTGCGGTGATCAGAGCAAGAAAGAACATGAGACAATGATTGCAGGAGAAGGGAAAGAGGAGGACAGACATCTCATGTCCTTGGACACTTCCCAAAAGGATCTATTTGTCTTTCAGAGAGAAAATGGCAGAGAGCTCCCTGTTTGCACAGCGCCTGCAGGCCATTATGGTGAGTTTTTCTTCCTACACTCCACACATTCTTGTCTGGCCAGAGACAACTCTGTCTATTTCCCCCACACATCCCTAACAGGAGCTCATGCTTGCAGCCCCAGGTTCAAAAGAGATACGGGAAACTATAGTGGCCGGATCATTATTTCCAAGTAAGAGACCAGCTGTGTTCGCACCCAAGTGTTAATCCAGTTTTAGTCTGCCTTCAGAGTGAGAGAACACATCAACACATTTTCTTTCCTTTGTTATCTAACCCAAAGGTGGATTTTCTGAGTTAGATCATGCTAACGAGCTTGTCACTTTGCTGAAAGTGGACTGAAGCTGGATTAAAACTTAGGTGTGAATGCAATGCAGCCTTGGGGCAAGCTGTACAATTGCAGGCATCTTGGAGAGATGTGCAATAAGCTCATAAATCTGCCTTGATCACTTTGACAGAAAGGCAGGGTGCATGCTTGCATAATGTATATAAAAGTGGTGGTGGTGGGATATTTACATTATGTAATACTGTTGATTGGGAATATTTTGGAATGAAGGCTGTTTACAAAAAGGCAGACTTAGCTTGGAGAGAGACTTAATGAGAGCAGCAATGGAACAGGCCCAAGAGCACCTTGTCATTTTTCCTGTGACTGACACCCGGCATCTCATAGGATTTCCTCATGACTGGATAAGGTGTAGCTTAGCTGATGGGAAGGAGAATGCTAGTGGCGACATGTGACTCACATCGCTTACTCTTGATTGGACAGCAGGAGAGAGAAAAGGTTGCTTTGTTTTGTCATCACAGCCTCTCAGCTGCCTTTCTGCAGAGGTCCGTTACAGTGGCAAAATTTGTACAAATGTGTACACTCCTAAATGATGCTGCCTGACAAGGCCTATTGGGCCAAAGTCCCATTTTTACGTATTTTTCAGGGTAGTGTTGAGCAGGAACCATTGAGTTGGGACCTCCCTCCTCTCAAATGACCTCTGATGTTGACAAACTTGAGACAGCAACATGGAAGTACCTTATCATCCTCCATAAGCTTTTGCAACAGATGAGATAAGGAACCAGTAGAACACACATACTCATTTCCCCCTCTTTTACTCAAAACCACATGACAAAACAGGTAACACGTCTATTGTAAAACAATTCCTGGATGATCTGAGCAATTCTTTTACTCAGTTGGTCCAAATTTCAAAATACACTGTGTCTAAATTTTGTTCAGTAGAAGAAACTGAAACAGAATACCTTTTGTATCTTTTACATTTTCCCTTTCCTTTTTGGTGTATGATTATATTATGTAAGTTTGTTTTGTCTCAGGGCACAATAAGTCCCTCCGCCTCTCTGTGTAATGAATCATGAAAGGATTGTTTTTTCCTGTTAAAAGGAACAGGGTGATTCTGTGATGGCCAGTGTACTGGACTAGCAAGCTAACTGGAAGCCTTTCTGCATGCTCATGCAGTAAGAGAGGCCTCAGTCAGGGTCACCATCATATTGAAGGAAGGCTCTTTGTATACATGCTGGCCTGATATACCGGCCAGTGCAGAATTACCCATACATTTTAATATTTCTTGGGACAAAAATTCACCTTCATTCCCATATCTCCTAGTCCTACTGGTACAGCAGTTCCAAAGTGTTATTTGTTCAGCAGCCCAGCAGGAACCAATGGGGATGCAGGCGTCAAGAAAGTTATTATAGTTTATTATTATAGTTTATTTCTAAAGCGCTGTACATGTACTCAGCACTGTATTAGTGGTCTAGCCTTACACCCTTGACATGGCTGGTGTAATTCCCCATTTAGATAAACTTCCTGACAGCAAGGGTGGTCAGTAAATGGAACAGGTTGTCATGGGAGGTAGTGAGGTCTCCTTCACTGGAGATCTTCAAGCAGAGGCTGGACAGACATCTGTCTGGGATGGTTTAGGAAATCCTGCATTGAGCAGGAGGTTGGATCTGATGACCCTGGAGGTCCCAACTCTATAGTCCTATGATTTGTCTATTAAGGCTTCTAGCAGCTTTGGCCAATATATTATTTTATAGACAGTGCATCTCACAGAAGAGCTCCCTCTGGGAAAATTTGTCGCTTTCAAAATATTTCCTCTGGGCTGTTCTATATTACACCCCATTCCTTGCTAGAAAAGAGAGCCTCAGCCATAGAAGAGGAGGAAGAAGAAGGGGAAGAAGGGGAAAAGAGAGGGGAGGAAGAAGAGGAGGGGGAGGAGGAGGAGGAGGAGGAGGAAGGGTTGGCTTTTATACCTTGTTTTTCTCACCCTTAAGGGGACTCAAAGCAGCTGACAAACTTTCTGTCCTTGTCCCCACAACAGACACCCTGTGAGGAAGACGAGGCTTTGAAAGCTAAGAAAGAGAGCTGTGACTAGCTCAAGGCCACCCAGCTTGCTTTGTGGGGAAGAATCAGGAGACCTCTAGATAAGAGTCCAACTCTCTAACCACTAAACCAAACTGGCTCGCCCCGTCTTGTCAGAAAGCATGCCATGATTGAACACAACACAAAAAAATCTGGCTTAGAGTAAGCATGTGTCCTGCTTTAGGAAGGACAGCCCTCTGTATTTGGCTCCCAGTGTATTTGAAGGGTGTTCTATCCAGTTAAAGAACAAAAGCAGAGCGCAAAACGGGGGCCTTGAAGTTTCCTCTGCCAGGATGTGTCCAGACACAGGTTACTATTCTACCACATTTGGATATTCTGGAATAAAGCATGTATATTCCAGAATATCCAAATATAGCGGAAAAGTAACTGACACCTGGATGCAACCTATAATTGTCACTCTGAACAGGCTCACAGCTTGTGTGCTCACGTTCCTCAGAGCTAAAATGAGTTATACTGTATTTCTGTCCCGATCACAGTCATTACTTATCAGTCTAAGCCCATACATATAGGGCAGTATGTGAACACATAAGGCAAATCTGTGATTTATGTTCTAGTTTTTAACTTGGCTGATTTGTTGGTGCACTCATGGCCTTGGAACAGAGAGATGTTTTTTCTGCCGAGTCCTGTGATTGTTACAAAGAGAAGAAACTGGGCCAGACTATATTTGTGGCCAGCACTGAATATACTCCTGGAATCTTTTGATCTGGTCTAAATCCAGGCCGTCCTCCTCCTTTATGGGAAGCACGGAACAATCTGGGGTAACCAGAGCTCCCTTTCTTTTGCACATCTTGTCTTGAAACAAATGAATTATTCACTAGACAGTAGCTCCAACCTGAGCCAAACAGAAGGAGAAAGGTCTGGAGTCTTGCCCGGGAGAAGAGAAGGAGAGCTAGGGTAAGTGTTGATGTGGCCAGTCTGCTGCTGTGTGCAGCCCCACGCACACATCCAGATGGAGATGCTGTCATGTACAGGGCTTGCCGGAAAGTGTAGTAAACAACAGTTATTGCCATGAGAAATATTTTGGCAGCTGACACTTTCCCTTTTCTCCTGCTGCAGAGGACAAAAATGGAGCAGGGAGGGACATGGAGGCTGCAAATAGTAGAATAGGCTTGACTACGTGAATAGCAGCAGGCATGTCTTTAGCCTTATGTGTGAGGCATCCAAGGGCATGGACACATGCTGGCTTTGTGAGCAGCAGGACCAGCATTTATGCAGCAAAAGGGAAGCGCCTGCACACATCACCAGCACAAAACGGATCACTGGTACCCAAGAATTAACAAATATGGTGTAAATGCCAATATCATGCAATGTGAATACCGTTCTTTATTTTCAGGCATGTCTAAACACCTGAAATTCCCAGAAGTCCCATAATTTCCATTTCTCAGGAGAGGGTTTGGCCATCCGGTAATCACATCCAGCTTCTGCCTGAGGGTTGTTCACACAAATTATGCTATATAGACTCACACAAATGCGTTCCCGCCTCCAGACATTGTTGTGGATGATGTTATAAATGCTGATTCTAAACATCAAAATAGACACCTCAAATCTGCAGAAAGCACACTTCATAGGGATTTCTTTACTAAAGTTGCATTATCTGAGTATAACCCTCTGCAGAACTGTATTCTGATTTGGGTTTTTTGTAAATACATTTGGAAACATTAATAGTAAACACAGTTTTTTTTATGTTTTTCTTTCATTAATACTGTATATTTTTTGCCATCAGGGCTATATAAATCAGGTCTAGGGATGTTAATTCACTTACACTTTTGTTTTAAGTAGTAAGACAAGTTAAAATATGAAAAGAACATCAGAGGAACCCTGCTGGATCAGGCCACAGCCCATCTAGTCCAGCAAGATTATTAAGAGAAACTCTTGAGTGTTTAAAACATATTTATTCCTTTCAGAATTAGGGTGAAACCTTAAAGAAATGTGAACACACCTGAATATCTGACAAAATGTGCATAGCACTGCTATTGTTATGAAAGGTTAAATAGGAATATTTTAAATATTTGTTGCAGTGTATGAAGTCTGCAACCATAATTATAGTTATCTGAGAATAGCTGTATTGCAGGGATTGTATCTGCATAAATTAGCATGCACCATACTTTAAAATAAGATAAAATGCAGAAACAATTTCTTCCTAATTATAAAAATATATCTTCCTAATGGTAATTGAGATAGATAAATAATTTAGGAATAATATAGGGGTTATAGGAGAAGCCACACATCCAGTGCTTATGGGAATCATAGCATCATCCAGGGATCCCAAATGCAACCTGTGTGAATGCTACCTGAGGTAGGCACTCCTGGCTATTGCTGCCATATGGATCCCAAATGATAGGGATGAATTCAGGAGCACCTCAAGATCACACCTGTTCTTTCAGGAGATGCCCCTTAACATCATGGACATGGGCCCCCATGACACAGTCCCTCCATCTTGCCTCGATTCAATATATTGGTCCACATTGCCCGTGTCTTCATGGCAACCTTATCTCGGATTTAAAACGTTTTCAATCCTCGGAGTCCACACGGCAGTTTGGCTTAACACGCTTTTCCCGTGTTAAAACACCCCAAAGCGTGGTGAATCTCAATCCTGATTTCAACAGGTCTCACTCCGGATCGTGCACTTGAAACGTTTTACATTTTTTACTGTGTGGACAGTACCATTTTAAGAGATGAGAATCCATGTTTAGGGTTTCCCTCTCCCAATAGCTTGCTTCCAAAGACAGTGATTTCAGTGTAAAAATCCACTTAACGGGGATCGCGACACTGTAGCGCTGGAACCACTTCACACCTTGATGGTTGGAATAACAATGTTGCAATTTTGCGCAATTCTAGCTCTTTGGAGTTCTGACTTTAGAAAGGGAAAGGGAGGAAAGCAGCTAAATGTGAATGTTTAAAGCAAAGGGGCTTTAGTTGCTGCTGCTGCTGTGTGCCCTGAGCAATGGGGAGAGGAGGGGAAAGAATTGCTGCCTGTCTGCCTGCTGCCATTTTTCCTCCATCCATGGAAGCGGCAGCCACCCAGCCACCCAGTTAGGCTCGGTGAAGGGGTCCCTTATGGGTGGCGCGTCCATGCCAGGAGGAAGAGGGCAGGGCAGCCCCGAAAAGCGGCTTTTAAAAAGTAGCCACTTGAGTCCCACCTTGAGTCATGTACCCCACGTACTATCCTCAGAATCTGGATCCAACGTGATTAAGTTAAAAGTAATGGGAACAGGCAAATTTGCATTTGCATCCAGTTCTATTATTTTGGTTTAGGGAAAGCGAAATAAGCTTGCTGTGGGGATTTGCCCATTATTGCCTCCAGGCATTGATCAAGCCCCTGAACTATCTCCTCTAACTCAGAAGGAACACAGAGATAGGGTTGGTTATCATTAGCATACTGATGGCATCTCATTCCAGAACGCCCAGTGACCTCTCCAGCGGCTTCATATAGATGTTGAAGAGCATAGGAGACAGAACCAACCCCTGGTAAACTCCACACAGAGGTTCCCAGCGCATCAAAGAAAAACACCCTCCCCCTTTGTTACTTTATGAAGTGTACACTTTGGGGACAGGAAGAGAATCACTGTAAAATGGGTCTCCAAGTCCTAGTCCCCAAAACCCACTCCAAAAGGATACCATGGCTGATAGTATAGAAAGATGCTAAGGAATTGGGAACCAACAGAGTCACATTGCTCCCATCCCTCTCCAGATAAAGGTCAGGGTCATGATGACTAGAACAGTCTCAGTGTCAACCCCCTGCCTGAAACTGGGGGCGTTTTCACACTTCGGAAAAGGTGTGTGATGAACTAATGTTGACTATTGCTCACAATTGCAATCACCAGTCAATGTTAGCCCACCCCACCCCTGTGATCAGTCCCCAGGCCAGTCCTCTTCTGGGTGATGCTATCTTGCGTGTGGCGCCCTCCAGGACTGCACAGGCATTAGTGTCATCGCTATGATAACATTGACACTCTGTGCAGCTGCATTGGGGAGTCATTGGAGCTGCCAGCGTGCTTGTGCATCACCGCCAATGACCTTCCCAGCCAGCAGAGGTGCAAACGCTTGCCAGCTGGACAAGACAGGTAAGCCTCAGGTAAGGGTTAGTAAGCTTGTGGAGCATGATTTTGTGCTCCACAGTTAGTATGTAATTAGACAACCTCTGGACAGGCAGGGGTCATTTCTAGTGTGTAAATGACTCCTGAAAGATGCACCTGCCCAGAGGTTGCCTAATTGCATACTACAGGCTGAAGTATGAATCCAGCCCAGATTGGAACGGATCTAGATAATCTGCTTCCTCCAAGCGTGCCTGCAGCTGAGTAGCCACTAGCTTCTCCACTACTTTGCCCAGTACTTTTACTGGGCTGTTATTCAATAGCTCTATTATAGAGCTGTTCAGTACACCGCTGCTGCAGGTTAGAATAAGTACGGCATTTCAGTCTGAAACATAAGAGCTTCTCTGTTCCTGCATGAAGCCACAAGGTTTGGGGACTTTTTTCCAAAAATAAAATAATTAAAAAAGACAGGTTTCTCTCATATATGCATACCCAGGTATGAAGATTACAGGGAGAGGCTTTCCTCAAAAGAGCAAGGAGCAGTGGCACATAAAAAGGCCTTCTCCGTGGTGGCCCCTAAGCTTTGGAACAACCTCCCAGTGGAGGCACACCAGGCACCAACATTATGTGGCTTTGGGCAAATAGTTAAAACTAATCTCTTAACCCAGACTTCTGATTTTTACCTTCCACTGAATGTTGCCCTCCTAGGGAGGGAGAATTTTATTTTAATTGTTTTACACTGTTTTATTGATGCTTTTATCAACTGCTGCGACCTATCCAGGAACCTTGAGGTAAAAGGCAGGACAGAAATGTTTGGAAATAAATGAATAATAAATAAATTATCCTTAGCCACAAACATTTTTTTTTTTTTACTGGCCAGAAAAGGCACTTTTAAAAACTGTGTTACAGATGCAGGCAGCGTACCCATTTTTTGCTGCACACCTCTTGTCCTTTCCACTTTTCTGAATACCCCCATCCCTATTTCTCCCCCTTGGCTTTTAGGATTGTTCATCCCAAACACCCCACTATATCAATGTATACATCAGAAGAGCCTCACCCTAGACCTTTTCGCACGAGGCCGTCTGGAATGCATGTAGGACATGCTGGAATGCTGCATTCGCACGCTTGGGGCGGCCGGTCCGTTCCCGAGCACCCTGAGCGCCCCGGCGCGTCCTAGGCACGTTTGAAATGTAGAGCTGTGTCTTTGCGTGTTTGAACCGTCCCCAGCCGTCCAGGGACATGCCCCCCCCCACCATGATTGGCCGAAAATTGGCCGAACAGGTGGCAGGGGCACGCAGTCACTTACCTTGGTGGCTCCAGGGTTGCCATTTGCCATGGTCTGCACAGGCACGTGGACTCTGGTAGATGAGACCCAGCCTGACCACGTGGGACCCATCTACAGGGTGCGCATGAACCTGATTGGGTCCCCTACAACATATAGGAACCAGGGAAGGCCCCTGACAGGTCTGCCTGCCCCTGGGTGTTCTCACTCAATGGCGGCCAGGCCTGGGAGAAGCATCCCAGCCCTGTCCGGCCTTTCCAGCCTAAGACAGTTTGGGACCGTTTCCCCGTTCACACGTAGGCAGTCTGGGATGGTTTCCCCGTTTGCACGCGTTCCTACCTGCCTACGTGCAGATGGGGAAACCGTCCCAGACTGGCTGTCTTAGCCAAACTGCATTACAGCCGTTCATCTGTAACGTGAAAAGGCTGGTGACAATTCCTGAGATGTTACTGATCCCATCCATCAGTATTCTGTGAGCCAAGCAGTAGGATTAATAAACCAGGCTTCGAGTTACAGAGCTAATGCACAGAAAGAAAGACTGAAACAAAACACCCTTCTTCATGATTGCTGTCAATGCATTATTGCTGTCATAAGTCCTGAGGATTTTCAGTCATTAAATGAGGCTCTCAACAACATGCACAGGCATACAAACACAGGCCCTGGACTTAGTCTGGATTATATGCCAAAATAGGAAACTACCCTCCTCACACTAGTGCAAACTGCCCTAGTCTGCAACAGCATGTGGACGGCAAGCCCCTATTCTGCTTTATAATCTGGATTAAAGTGCAGTGCAGAATGAGTCACCAACAGAAGATGCTTCTTTTGCACCAGCACCAGCTGTGTGCATTCTTAATAGGCCCTGAAAAAAATTGAGGGGGTCTCATAAAGGGGAGGGGGATCCTACCTTTAGCTCTCAACCCATTTTGTTCTCTTTTTGAGAGGTCCTGTCCCATTTTTAAAAATATAATTTCAGCCTCCATAGTCTACCCAAAAGGAGAGTAGTAGTAGTAAAGTTAGCTTCCCAAAGGGTGGCAGACGATGAGCATGCACAACCATGTCTGATCCCTCTCCTTTCATAACCCAAAACAGACTGGGAAGACAATGAAGAGACAATTATCACTGGTAGGCTTGGTTGAGTTGAGTGAGCCCATGCCAGGGAAGATGTCTCACTCCTTTAAAGGTGGCAGCAGAGACGTCACCTTTGGAATTCTTAAAATATAACCTGTGGAAATAGGGAGGTGCAAGGAAAAGACCTCCAGTAGAAGCGGTAGCTGTCCAGCGAACAGATGTTTATAGTGGGGTGTGATGCGGGAGACAAGCACACAAAGGAATTGGGGGGGCAGGGGCTGGGGGGCTCTTCACTGGACCTTCGCAGTCCAACCACGCTGGCCTAGCGATGGCTTCTTAAGATCCAGCCGGTGGTTCCTCCGGTGAGGCTGGGGTTAAGTGCCCGCGCCATGGGCAAAGCAGGCAGTCTTCTCTGTCTGTGCATCGCCCACGTGGGCTCGGTACCGCCCAGCCTGCCTCCGCGGCGGGCCCTTTGTCCGGCCCTCTGCAGGGCGGCTCCTGCCTCACCCCCGGTCCCTTTGCTTTGCTTTGCTGCAGGAGCGGCGCAGGCTGCAAGAGCGTATCCTGGCCACCCGCCGGGAGCTGGAGGAGGAGAGACTGCGAGCCCAACGCCTCAAGGTACCGCCCAGGAAAGGGATGCAGGAATGGATGGACCAAGGGATGGAGGTGCCGATGCGGGAATGGGAAGATGAAGGCTCTCGGTGTGGGTGTGGAAGGACCGAGAGATGGTCTTCGCAGGGAGAATCGCTGTGGACCTCTGGGGTATGAGGGGACATGGGAGGCTGCGGAGCCCCAGGGCATTGAGGGGGAGGGGAGTGGCAGCCGTCTGCCGGGAGACGTGTGTATGCACTTTTAACAGCGTTCACACCCACTCCTGCATGTGAATAGCTGTGGGTCCGTACGCTCGCTTTTTGTTCGCTCGCTCGCTCACCCGCCTGACAGCTTCGAACAAAAAGAGCTCTGGTCTCAGATAATTAAGGGCACCACCACCGCACCAGTTTTCTTGAGCTCACAGAAATTCAGGGTGTGAGCGCCGCTGGTGGGTGCCTTTGTATGCAAATGCTAGTCTGCTAGCGTGGATGGTGGCAGCGCATGTGGGAAAAGGAGATGTGGTTGAACATTGTGGGCGACATATCTTTGAACATCCATTGTAGGGGTGTGCGTGGAACCTTTCCTGGCGAGCCGTGCGGCTTCATTGCCCATCAGTTAAAGTATTTTTAGATCATTTTTCATCCTGCTGGATACCAGAATGAGGCACGGCCAGAAATGTCACCGGGGTGAAAGATGGTACCGCGCGGTACTAAAATGACCCCCGCCCCCCCCAAAGAAGAAAGCAAATCGCATTTTAATGCAACAAGAGCGGCAAGTAGAGCACACTTAAGACCAAAGGCGCGGAGTGTCAAAAAGGCTGCCATGTCAGCATTTAACGGGTTTCTGGGTTTGTAGGTTTCATGACCACGTATGTGATTACATAAATGCAGAGCATGATTCTGAAAGCACACAGGAATGAATGCCGGTGTGTATGCGCTTAGGTGACTGGGTCTCGGGGCTATGCATGCATTGCCTTGTCTTGATGCGTTCTGACAGCCAATGTTTCTGCACCCGCCTGACGGCCTGTCCGAGGCAGGCTGGCTGATAAATGCATTTTCTTTCTCTGTCCTCAGAGGAAATCCCTGCGCGATCGGTGGCTGATGGAGGGAACATCCACACCCACTGACGACAATGATCACATATCTTCTGCTTGGGAGGCACAGTCCCGCATCCAAGAACTGGAACAGGATCTGTCCAGGTGGGTGGGTGTGTCTGAGGGCTAGTCGTGCTTCCATGTGCCCATTAGGCTGCAATGGCAGAACTAACACAGCGTGAGCACACCCATGGGGAAGTCAGCCGCCTAGGCATAATGGATTACACGCAGGCTGATACTCTGAATTATAGCATCCCTAAGAAAGGGAAAGGAAGATGGACTCAGACTTACACTTCCGACAGTGGTGGGTGCTGTCTACTTTTCTTTTACAAAGTCAACGGGGGAAGAATCATTAACAATAATTCAAAGGGCTTCTACTTCCTATAGGTTCACCCAATGCAGAGAAATAGCACCCAATTCATTAGATTTGGGGTGTCACCACACTCCTGGCACTTAGCAGATATTTAGAGAGTGGTGATAAAGAGCCACAACAGAATGAAAATCAGGATAGTCCTGCCTACAACCTTTGCCTCCCTCAACTCCAAAAACAGTTCCTGCTCCTTCCAACAGCTCCACTTTTCTCTTTTGCTCCCCTTCAGAACCGCATCCAAGGAGTAGGGATGTGCACAGATATCCAAAATTTCAAAAGTCCGATTCAGATTCAACAAATATTGACATTCGAATTTGAATTGGATTTTCAAAAATCCAAATTTCCAATTTTGAGTGGATTTTGAATTTTTGGAAATTCGATACGGATTTTCGAATAATTCGACTGAATAGATCTGTTTATATCGCATCCAAATATTGGGTCTATTTGCGCATATAACACGGGATGAAAACGGGATGCAGGCGAATTTGAAAATTGGGTATGAACGTTGCCGACATTCGTATCATGCGATTGGAATCAGATTTTTGAAAATACAGGTTCAGATCACCCAAATTCGAATCGTATTTTTGAAAATTTGGATTTTCAAATTTTGAATTGAATATTTGAATATTCAAATCGACTCGAATTCAAATGCAAAAAAATGCCTGTTTTGTGATGCTACTTAGTCTTCCTTAGAAACTTTGTTCCAGTCCTGCCTTTTCCATTATGCCTTGGGGGCAGCTCCCTGGTTCCCATTTTCCAAGTGACGTAAATAAATGTCTGCACCGTAGAAGGTGTGAAGTAACAAATGAATGGCATACTTTCCCCCTGCGTCTTCCAGTTCTCTTCCCTTCCCTTGTCGCTTTCCTTGTGTCAGACTCCGGAGTGTCAGGGGCCTGTGACGGTGATGCAAGACATAAACATCAGCAGCAACAACCACAAAGTGCAGTTCTGGTTGCAGCTGTAGAACGTGCCGGATGATGACATTGAGGTCCTCGGAGGATAGCCAGAACTTGGTGTTCCCCTCTTTGTGTCACTTCTTTCCGGAAGAGAAAAAATGCTCGAGATGGAGAAGTCTGAAACCACCTCCTGGGCAAAGGGAACTGTGGGGAAGGAGGACGGAAGCTGGGGCTGCTGAAGGGAATGATGAGTCAGCAAGACTTCTCAGGATTCAATCTCCCTCTAGCAGTAGCAGCACAAATGTGAACATGGAGGAAACTGGGACAAAAGGAGGGGTTCCCTGGGGAGGTCTTTCCTCATATTCCCACATCTCAGGAGAAAGTAGTTTGGACCTTTCTGATCAAAGGAGGTGCAAAAAAGCAAGTCAAGGGAAGAAAGGGTGCCTCCGGATGCAAATTTCTTTCTTTCTCTCTCTTTCTCTCTCTCTCTTTCTTTCTTTCTATTTGAATTTTTATCCTGCCCTATACCCAAAGGTCTCAGAGTAGGTTACAACATTAAAAACTAGTCAGCATATACAATAAGTATTAAAACCATGACAGCGCCTGAATGCGGAGAGGAAAAGCCCTTTCCTTGTTTAGCCAAAGGCCAGGGCAAAGAGCTTCACAGCTCTCCTAAATGCATAAAGTGAAGATGTCTGATGCATCTCAGGAGGAAGTCTGTTCTACAATCTAGGAGCCACCACTGAAAAAGCGCTATCCTTGGTGCCCACCCCTTTTGCTACTCCAGATCTTAAGGCACGGGCAGGTGGATATGGAAGGTCGATATGGCAGGGGCAGGTCAACATTGAGAATGCCACATGTATCTATGGCATTCCCAGTATAGTTCCAGCTTAGTAGATAGAAAATTCAATATATCAGTATTATGGGAAGTTCAGCAGTGGTGCCTAGTTTCCTGCAAACCAATTGCTTCTCTCCATTCCTGATTCCTTCCATTCCTAGCAAAGAGCAAGGGGAAAACATGAAGGAACATGGGCAGGTGCTTTGCTAGCATCCAGGTATTTGGAACAGGCATGCAAGGAACTGACAGATGAAGGTGAAAGCCTGCAAGTGCCTCCTGTTATCTGGCAAAGCAGGGAGATGCAGTTGTGGGATCGCACAGTTATCTCCTGCTGCCTAGAGACACCCGAAATCATATTACTCATCCCATTCAGTCATTGCAAAAAGTAGCAAGCAAAAGGTTCCTCAAAAAGGCACCGAAGAATGGAACTCAGAACATCCAACCTGAATTCTCATGGAAGCAATTAGATACCTCCATTTTAACATTTTTTCTTCTTATGTAGCCTAAAAGCTTTCAGCAAGCAGATGGTGAGGAGTAAAACTATAATGAATGCAATAAAACAGACAATCAGCATCAAATGTATAAAGAAGCACTTAAGAAACTTACGGAATATTTAGCAGCTTGCGGATATTTTTATTAAAGAGGCCAATCTTGAGCACTTTCCTAAAAAATTAGGCAAGCAAAATTGAGAGACCAGGCACTAAGAAGTCCCGGTTTCCAAAAGCAAATCCCCTGATTTCATATTTTATGAGGTAAAACTTCTTCTGCAGAGCTTCCTCATACTTAAAAAATAATCTTCAGGTTTTTGGGCATGAGACAGTCCTATAAAGAAGCTGAAACAGTCCTATAAAGAAGTCCTATAAAGGGCTTTCAAAACTGGGACTTCGAAGCATGCCTGCCCAACTTTTTGAAAACAGATATGTTTTCTGTGGACATTTTCAGCAAACACCCAGGGCCTGTTCACACCTACCCGTGGTGCTGCCTTTGTCCCAGACCATCCTGGAGTGTGTGGAAGTATCTCCAATCCTCTAAAGCTGTTGGGAAGCTCCCATTGAGCTCCCAGATGCAGCATTTGCACTTTCTTCCTGTGTGAATCCTGCATGTGAGCAGGGTGGGGTCGAGTGAGCCAGCTCTGGCCACATAAAAGTGCACCAGGCTCACTGTGGCAAGTACCCAGCACCTTCTAGAAGTTGCTGTGGCCACTGCCATGGCTATCCAACTGAGCCAAAACTGACTATTTGGGTCCCGATGGTCAATTTGGGGATTGCCCCAACAGTTGAAGTGTGAAGGCATCTCCTTTTGTCCCGTTTTAACTTCAGTGGGATGGTATTATTACACCATCTCCCACAGTTAAGTGTGAACTGGCTCCCTGAGAGATGCATCTGGGATTACCTGCAACTTCTAAAAGGTTTGCAGAGCCCAACAGAGTATTGTATTCTTGAGTTTCATTCTTGAATTTCCCAATCCTCCTGTGTGCAGAAATCCAGTTGGCAGGTTTCTGCACAACTTTATGGGGTAGATCAAGTCTGGAGAGTGTGTGGCCCTCCAGAAACTGGAGACTTCAGCTCCCATCAGCCCAGCTGGAGTGACCAGTGGACAGGGATAATAGGCATTGCTTGACTGGCTCACAGATGCCCAGCAAGGTGAGCAGGAGGGGCAGCAGTGAGAAGGAGGGAGACACTGTGGCAGAGGATGCACAAATGAGCAATTGCCACAGCACTTGGAAGCCAACTGCCTTCTCCTACGCTGTAGCTTCCTTCAGCTCATGGAGACACTCAACAGGACAGCATCACCGGCGAAGCAACCCAGAGGCTGGGGTATGACTTCAGTAATCGATCATGGCTTTTCTGCAAGGTTTCTTCACTGCTCACCCCAGCTGCAACCACTCTCTCACTAGGCTTGCTGCCCAAAGTGATCCTGGAACAAGGCATGCAAGTGTTCAAGTCCAGCGTGCAACAACCTCAGTCCAACACAACTTCCAAGCATTTCAAATGTAGTTACAGAAAAGGAGGGTAGAGGGAAAGGTGGTGATGGATGGCAAAGAGGGAATACTGGGGGATGAAGACATCACCCCTCTGGAATACCCACAAGATCAGGCATTGACTAGGGAGGGAAATGGAAACCTTTCTACCCACCATAGAGAGTACTGATCACCCCCCCCCCAATAGTCCTCTTACATATGCACACACTATGAGCCAGTTCAGTCTAGTGGTAAGGGAGCTTGACTCTTATCTGGGAATACTGGGTTCAATTCTGCCCTCCCCCATGAAGCCAGCTGGGTGACCTTGGGCTAGTCACAGCTCTCTTTCTGAGCTCTCACAGCCCCACCTCCCTCACAGGGTGTTCTGTTGTGAGGAGAAGAACAGAAGGTTTGTTAGCCACTTTTAGTCCCCTTAAATGGGTGAGAAAAGTGGGGTAGAAAAGCTACTACTACTACTTCTCCTCCTCCTCCTTCTCCTCTGAAAAAATAACTGGACTAGGGTGCAAAAATAGTCTTGAGTGCTGAGATAATCCAAATAACAGACAATGGATTTGGAAAATAATAACTCTAAGGCCGCATCCCCATTATAAGCTTAATCCAGTTCCCCTAAACCGAAATAATAGAACTGGATGCAAATGCGAATTTGCCTGATCCCATTACTTTTAACACAATTGCGTTGGATCCGGATTCTGAGGATCATACGTGACTCAAGTGGCTACTTTTTAAAAGCCGCTTTTTGGGACTGCCCTGCCCTCTTCCTCCTGGCGTGAACGCGCCACCCATAAGGGACCCCTTCACGGAGCCTAGCTGGGTGGCGGGGTGGCTGCCGCTTGCCTGGATGGAGGAAAAATGGCAGCGGGCAGCCAGCGATTCTTTCCCCTCCTCTCCCCATTGCCCAGTGCACACAGCAGCAGCGGCAACTCAAGCCCCCTTGCTTTAAACATTCACACATTGCCCAGAACCTGCCCCTGCTTTCCTTTCCCTTTTGAAAGGTCAGAACTCCAAAGAGCTAGAATTGCGCAAAATTGCAACATTGTTATCAGGTGTGAAGTGCATGGATTGCTACAGTGTAGCGGCTGCTGTAAAGGGTGGATTTTTACACTGAAATCACTATCTTTGGAAGCAAGCTATTGGGGGAGGGAAACCCTAAACATGGATTCTCATCCCTTAAAACAGTAGGGTCCCCACAGTAAAAAATGTGACATGTATCAAGCGCACGAGGCACAGTGAGACCTGTTGAAATGAGGGTTAATATTTACAACGCTTTGGGGCGATTTAACATGCGTAAAGTGTGTTAAGCCAAACTGACGTGGGGTCTGCAAGGACTGAAACTGTTATCGAAACTGAATTAAGCTTGTAATGGGGGTGCGGCCTAAGAAAAATCAGAACTTTACAGGTTTGATCCTTAGATCCTGTAAACAACAGTTGTGACTGTATCCTTTTTGTCTCCAAAGCCTTCAATCTCAGATGGAACAGCTGGATAATCCAGGATATCCCCAAGGGCGGCAGCAACCAGAAGAATCTGTGAAGGTTTTGAAGGAAGTGATGCTGGCATCACCAGGTGACGCTGGGGAGGTATGAATGCATGTGTAAAGGGTCTCCAAGCATGTATAATATTTGGCGAGCTCAATATTGGTATTTGAGTATTTCAACATAATATCTGTAAAATCCCTTAAACTGTAGTTTAAGAAGAAGAAATGACAAAATAGAATTCCAAAAATGAGGGCTTAATTTGCCGAGGTAGTAGCACAGTAATGTTTCCTGGACAACCTATCTGCCCATAGTTGTCCATATTCTGCCCTTTTTCCAGCATATAAGAATGAACCAACATTTTCCCACATTCTTCTAATATCCAGATCTTCTCCACTAACTTGGTGGCAATCATTTACAACTCATAAGAACTGGAGTCCAGCAACAGCTGGAGGGCAAGAAGTTCCCTACGTCTAATTCACTTATAATTGCCCATTTCTCTCTGGTTTCACTCTTCTATCCTGCAACCAAAGTGGCCTGAGCAGATGCCTTCAGAAAGAAGCACACACTAGCTGGTCATTCGGAGAACACCACCACCACCGGCTCATTTTTATTCATTCCAGCTTTGTTCTGTCTAACTAGTATTTTTGTAACCTTCTCTTGTAGAATTCCCTTTTTCATTTAAAACAGATAGGGTGCCTCAAAATGTGGGTAAAACCCACGATTCTCATGGGACTATATTGGGGATGCCACACATAACTGGATGGAGCTAAGTCCTCCTCTCTGTCTAGATGGTGAGTCAGTGCTATTGCTGGAAAATGTGTGAACAAAGCTGGGTTCTCCATCAGTAGTAGTTGCACTCTTAAGGGGAGGGTGGGAAGGGGGACTATGTTGGGGTTGCCTGCAATATGTGAGAGAACTCTATCATGGTGGTGCTGTAATGGCGCTGTATTCCCTCCATCTGGACAGGACCCCAGTCAAGAAGTACAGAAGCAACACTGAATCAGATGGGCAAATTGTCTAACCTATGAAGTGGCTTCCTAGGTCCATCACTCATCCATCGATCATTGTGAAAACAAAATAGTATGAGAGTGAGGGGTGGGTGGGGAAGCAGCTCAAATAATTTTGACTTAATCTCATCAATGATCTTTCATAAAGTTACTGCAGAAAGTTACTTTCTTTCATTTTCAGGTTAATGAGAAGGCTCCATGCTCCCCATCAGGTAAGTCATTCTGTGCTCCTTTACAGAGGCCCCTTACAATAGTGGGTACGGTCTACCTGGAAATTTGCACAAACAAATGCAAACTGTGCAACTGTATAAATATGGCATTTTTCTGCATGTGCACAACAGGCTGTTCAGTTCCAGCTGTGCTTTCTTCCCCAAATGTCTTCTGGATTTTTCTGTGATAAGGGCGTGTTAACAAAATAGCAAGCTAATTCCCTGTTTAGAAACACCTATTCCCCAGCCAGCCAACTTTGCTCTCAAAGGCATTTTGTGGGGCTTGGAATGAAAGTGCTCTATAATTCAAATACAGGTGCTTGTTTTAAGAAAATGGAAGTTTGATGCATTATTCTTTTGCTCTAACAAACAGAGCATTTAGATAAATAATCGTGAGCCTTTACCCACAGTTGCTGAGAGACTGTGAGCAGATATGCGGTTGTGATCTGCTTATGGGCTTTCATATTCAACTGGTTGCCACTGGAAGAGCAGGCTGCTGGACAAGATGGACCAGCATGGCATTTCTCACATTCTTATGTCCTTAAACCAGCATTATGTACATTTCTGCTTAATCTCCACTGTCCCATCTTGAAAGATTTGTCATTTGGACTGACCTTCAGCCATCCATTAAGCTCATCCCTTGATATGGGCCACCTACACCTGGTGGCTTAAATCTCCTGCCATAAATTCCTCTTAACATCACTTATTGCTTCCAGGAACCTTCCTCCTGACCATGTGATCCATGTACCGCCTTGGTCAAAAACTTTGAGAGTCCTAGAATATTTCTGTGCATTAGAATAGTTCTGCTTTAGTTTATCTGGAGACAGGACTGCAAAAATTCTGACTTGAACTTTTAGGGTTTTAACCTTGTCTTTGAGAGAAAGGGTTAAAAATCTCAGGGTAACAAACAGGACCAGAAGAATACATCACCTTCTATTGGGCTTGAAGCGTCTGGTTTTCCATCTGGTTCCTTTTCCATAAGATCCCTTTCCTAAACTGCAGAACATAGCAAAACTGTTTTCCTGTGCCCACTGACCCAAGAAAGATCAGCCTTTGTTGCTCAGCCCCATGCCTCCTCAAGGTTCAGGGGACTCTGGAACACTATCTAAAACTGACCTGATTGATTCCTTACAGGGAGAAATTGCAATGAGCCCAGGTTTGAATTTGCTCCTGTCCCACCCAAAAGGCCTGTGCGGGTAGCAGCCCAAGAGAAACTGCAGAATGGAGATATGGCTGGATTAGGTGGGTACTGGCAACTGGTGAAGACACCACAGGTCAGATGGTTAGATAGGAGTGTAGCTAGGAGTGATAGCTTAAGCTTCCTCATGCTAGTGGAGACAAGAGGTCAAGGCTGTGGGGGGGGGGGTTTACATAATTTCATACAATCTTGGATTTTGGTACAGAATAGCAGAGAATTTGACATCTTGCCAATCACAGCTTATGTTTAAAGACAAACATCTGGCTCTTTTGAGTTTAGAAGTGTTGAGGACTGAATTAATTTTATGAAATCTCACAAAGTAGGGTAGGGTAAGCTTTAGACTACTGAGAGACAGGTTTCAGAACTGTGTGCATAGTCTTTTTTTCCCTATCCTATGACTGGCAAAAGCATGCGCACCTCTGTGCAGTTTACTTGGCAGAGATACAGAAATGGTTTGCCATTGCCTACCTCCAGGGAGAGGCTGAGAATCAACCCCATCTGCTTTGCATTACCATTGAGATACAACCTCTCCCTATGTGTATATATCCTGTGGTAAAGTGGACTACTACACTTTCTTTCCTATGAACCTTAGGTACCATATTTCTGTCAGGGCCACTGGGATCTCCTGGGAAGTCTAGCAGTCCTACCAAGCCACAAACCTCAAAGCTGGTTTGGTGGAAGCCATGTTTGATAGAATGGCTCTACTGCTAGTATTCAGTTAGAATCCGTTTGTGCCTGGAAAACCCAAGCTGAGAGTTGCCTAGTTTCCCTCTCCAGATTTCCTTCTCTTCCTATAGCTTCTTGTGGTAACTTGCCCACCCAGAATATGTCATAAGACCTATTCTTTTTGTCTTCCAAAGGTCTGTTTGGCAATGAATACAGCACTGACAAAGTAGAAGTCAAAAGGAGCCCTGAGGATGAAGCAGGTGTGCATTTGCAGGATTGCCAGGGGAGGTCTGAGGTTGCTTCTGGTGAGAAGCCAGCCTGCCATGGCTTGGAGCATAGTGAAGCCCTGTCCAGCTGCCAAGGAAAGCTGACAGTGGAGGAAATGGTCATCAGAGACCACTTGGGCCAGGAGGTGGGCAGTATGGATGCTGTTGGGCAGACACAAAGATCCATTGGGAAGAACGACCAGCTGGAAGATTACACTGACTTAGGAAATGGGTGTGAGGAGAATAGGCTGAGCCCCCTGTGCAATGTCTCCAGCCAAGAAGAGGTCTCTACAACCAACAAAGGCCAGCTAGATGATGAACTTGGCAGCCGCGATGGCCCAGAGGGTGAGTCTCCCACTTCCCAGGATCATCAGAGCCCCTCCAAGCCCTTGCAGGATGAACGTAGCAACCATTACACCTTCAAGCAGGGAGCAGATGAAGAACTGGAGATGGGCTCGCTGACTGAGGAAGCAACTTTGATGGGTCTGGAGGTGAAGCAACTTCTGGATCAGGGTGCCAAGGAGGCTGTTGGCAACGCAGAACCAGAAAAGTGTGTGCAGGAGAATCTATCTGGTGAGAAGAGACTTCAGGAATCTCTTGGACCAGAGGCAATGGTGCTGGGACAAGGTGAAGAGAGACAAGAGCAGGTTCAGCCATGTCCTTCAGATGAAGCACCTGTTGCCCAAGAAACAAAATTTCCAAATCCTCTGGAAGAGGCTAGGATGTGCCTTGTGGATCAAGCTACATCAGCCTCATTGGCTGCCCAGGTTCCATTGACTCTTCAGGATCCGATCTCTTCATTGCAAGACACTAAGGAATCACTCTTAGACCAGATCCCATCTTCTTTTGAGGAAGCCAAGGGTCCAGTTCTAGATTCTGTGATCTCATCAGTGCCCAATCAAAGTCTGCCAACTGTTTTGGACCAGACTCCTCCGCTGCAAGAAAGAAAGGAATCCCTTCCAGCCTCAAACCCGTTCTCATCACAGGAGCCCCTTTTAGATTCAAATCCACCAACATCTCTTCTCTCTTCTATGGAACAAAAGCCATCCTCTTTGCAGGGTGAGGCCAGCGCTCCTCAAGAAGCAGTCCAATCCTTCTTGGACCAGGTCCCATCTCCTGTTCAGGAAGCTAATGGAAAACAGTTGGCCCAAAGTGCTTCTCTACCAGATCAAGCCCAGTCATCTCTTCCAGGCCATCTCACAGATCTGCCAGAACAGAACCGTTCTTCTTTGCATGAAGCAGAAAGATCTCTTCAGATAACAGCAGCTTTGCAGGACCAGGAGCATTCTGTCCTGGAGGCAAAGGGGCATTTGCCAGACACAACCCCCTCACTGACTGATCGGGTTTCTTCTTTGCCTAACCAAATCACTTCTCCTCAAGGAGTAGGAGAGTTGTCCTCAGAAGAGATCACAGCCATTCTGCAGAACCAAATGCCAATACCTCCAGAGGCCCAGATTCTCTCTCTCCCAGAGTCTGAAGTCTTCCTTCCAGACCATATCCTATCCTCCATGGATGAAGATAAACTGGTACTGCCTGAGGAGGCAGGAACCTCTGTGCCAGACCCATCTGCACCACCTATGCAGGACCAGAAGCCCACACTTCTAGGAGATGAAACTGCTGCTTCACAAGAGTTGGGAGGCTCTCTTGCAGACCAGATACAAGCATCTTTGCCAAATCAGACCTCACCCAATCTTGAAGCTAAAGGGCTCCCTCAAGACCCAGCTCAGCCACCCGTACCAGAGCAATTGCCAGTCTCTCTGGAGGGTCAGGCCCCTTCACTTCAGGGAACTGAAGAATCTCTTCCAGAACAGCGCAATCTCTCGGCTACTCAAGAAGAAACGCCTAGACTGCAGGACCAAGTAATGCTCCCCAATAAAGCCAGTAGCTCAGCCTCGCAAGATATGTCAACTGCTGCAGATGACCTGCCTTCATCCAACCAGGACTCTGTCCAGCCCCTTCTAGAGAAGACCTCCATGGAAGGAAACCGGAAGGTGATAGAAAGTGGTGATACCAGCCTGACCTCAGCAACAGCAGTAGTCACAGAAGAGGCTACAGAAGTCCTGGAGAATCTTCCTGCTGAGCAACAACCTCTACTGAAGGAACCAACAACCTCAGTAGCCCCTCTAGAGATTTCCGTAGGAGATGCACAGCTCAAAATGGGGATCTCCAAGCCCCACCTGGCTACAAGCCAGGAAGCTCCAACCTACACTACCACCTCTGCCAACACTGCCTCATCATGCCCACTCCCACCTGCGGTGCCCCACCAAGGAGATGGCCAAGAGCAAGGGCAGAACAGGCGCAAGCAGAAGTCCTGTCAGTGCTGCTCAGTCATGTGAGTCCTGCTAAAATGTCCCCCTCAGGAACAGGAGTCATTGATCTGGTTCCAGTGGCAGACCCTGACATTGGTTACATGCTCTGCTGATAGTCTACTGTAGGCATGTATCTCTCTCTCTCTCTCTCTCTCCCTTTTACACACACTCCCTTCAGAAAACTGAGCCCTAGAAGATTTGTTATACAGATAGAAACATAATTTAAAGAAAACATCAATAGTTCCTCTCCCTGCCCCCTTGAGAGGGTGAATGGGGGAGATAGAAATGTAATGCCATTGCTGTGTGGGAGCTTCCAAGCGTGTCACTATGTGCTTATATTCACACATTTGTACTGATGCATGGATGTATAGACACACATACACCTTTGCAGCATGCATGAGCCTCTGTGCACATGCAATGTGGCCCCACAGTTCTGTTGGCACACTGCCACACACAGAAGCGTGGGCTTTGCAACTCATCCCTCTACTTATATTTCATACTTATGTGTTCCATCCACCATAGTGTGCAGTCATGTACCTTGCACATGTTCACGCACGGGTGTTGTAATCCACGTACACAAATACATTCAGCTCATCACATATTTGGTCTTGCTGGCTTGCACTACATCAATCCATGCCTTGAGGAAACCCTTCGGTTAGCACACCTGTACAGAATTACACGCTCCCACATGGTTGTACATACCTCATGCTGGGCTTGGACACTCATGCTACCCATATGCATGCAGAAATCTTGACATCTACCATCTCCGCATGTGCCTGCATCCCTCTGCCAACATGGAGTTACTCACCAAATCAGTCGGGGGCCCTTCCAGAGACACTGAGCAATATTTTTCTTCTTCTTGGTACCACCTCCTGCACTTTTACCAAGGTGATGCAACTATGCATGATCCATCTTGCAGCAGATGCTCAGCACTGTGACACTTTGGTCCAAAGAAGACTTCCTGCCAGCAGGTAACGGCCTGCAGAGAGACTTTGGACAAGGGGCTGCCTGGACTCTGCCTACCGAACATGATCTCCTAGCTAAGATCTCACTTGGCACAGACTTAACACTCTCCTCCCAGGACCTGACCGAGAGACCTTTCCGATCTGTGATCCCTCCATATCTGTAGCCGCCACAGAGCCCTCCACTACAATGACCCCCCCAGCGCTCCCTTTCCACTCCTTTTCCTGGGACTCTTTATTCTATGCACTTTGTTTTAATTCTAACTCTCTAACTTTTGTTACGGTCACCACCAAAGTCAGTAAGGGCCTTTTACGTGTAAGTTCCTGGGCAACGCAGAAAGACTCTCAATTAAAGTCAGATGCAGTGACAAGCAGGACTTTTGGCTGTGCTTTGCAGGAGAAAAGAAACTTTGTCCTCCAGAGGTGGAAGGGTGCTGCCAGCAGAGCGGTTCTGCTTCCCACCATCATCTTCTAAAGAAGCTGGAGAAGCCGCCTGGCCGCAGGGCACATGGGGGAAGTAACAGAAGCTATCCAAGGACAGTTGTAGTGGCTATGGGAGTCTTTCCTGATTACGTTTTTCCCAGCATCAGGATCATCATTAATAATAAATAATAATGCTTTGCATTTATATCAAGTGCTGAGATGGTTTAAAGTACTCCAAAATATGATCTCAGGGAGGTTGGCCAGGATCACTGCTATGCTGCAGACATAGGGAGGGGAGGCAGAAAAGTGGGTGAAAGATGGGGTGTCTGATGGGTTTTGTTCCTTTTATTTTGTGTGTGTGAGAGAGTTTTGTGCCATTTTAATCTTTTAAAAAATAATAATGAGAATATTCTTGATCTGCACTATCTTCTCAAATTAGGGCTACCTCCAAACGTCAAGAGGTAACATGGAATCTAAACAAGATTCCGTGACTGCTTGTTGCTGGGTGGTGCCAGATGGGATAGGCAACTCAGGCTTATTTTGGCATCTAGCAAGCACCTTTCACAATGGGTCAACTGGAGCCAGCAAAAACCAACCAAGCACCTGCCTATTTCCTTTTGTTGGTTCTTTGTGTCCTTGGCTGGCTTCCGGTAGCCCCAGATGATCCTATCCTGAAAGGTACTCACCGGATACCAAGGTAAAGGAAAGCTTCATTGGTGGATTTCCCGTAATAGTGATATATCAGATTTCTTTAGCTGAAGTGATACTATACTGAGAATGCTTTGATTAAGGCCCTGCTGCATGGGGTCTTATTCTGGATTATATCCTAAAATAGGGGCCTGACATCTGCATGCTGGGCCCTAGCAAGACCTGGTGTAGTCTATTAGCATGCGGACAGCAGGTCCCTGTTCCAGGATACAATCCAAAATAAGGCCCAGTGCAAAAAGGCCTATGCCTGGCATTCCCCACACTGTGCCAAGAGAATAGTGGGATATATCTCATATCTGGAGGCAGCCCAGGCTTCCAGGCATAGAAGGAAAGGTCCTTTTTAACTCAATGTGTGAGGTTAATGTATTGATAAGTCTGCTGTGCCCTTTGGGATTCTCTTCTGTTGAATGGAAACCTGCACGTATGTCCTGCCATGACAGCACAGCTGCAATTGATCCATACCACTGTACCTTGGGAGGCAGAAGTGGGTGAAGTGCTGGGTTTGGCTGCAAAAGAAGCAGATCCTGGACCCCCCGGGGAAGCCTGTACTGGAGACGTCTAAGCAAAACAAACTGGACGATGCCCATTTTCTGCTCTAAGCCCGCAGTTCCTTTTGGAACTAGCTGCGAGAGCTTTGGGCCCTCTACCTACCATAAGAGCTTGGTGTTTCAGTGTTACACCTGATGGAACATCTGAAGGAAGGACAACCAGAGCAGCTAATCCATGGGGGAATGAAAGCCACAGTATGAGATGGCTCCATGTAGTGGATGTGGACCCCCCTGCTCCAGGAATTGATGTTTTGTTTTTCACCTTTGGTACACCAACCTACAAAAACAATCAACATTCCTCCCAACCTCCTGTGTAGAGCAACCTTGGAAGGGATGCAGCTGGTGACAGATTCTTACCTGGGGCCTTTCTACATTTGATCCTATTGTCTGCATGTAGGACACTCCCAGGTGAAGCACCCGCACACAGATTTACCTTGACCAGAGACGGCCTTTCCTATCTCTGTTTAAAGTCCATTCACACCTCTATGGCTAGCCGCCGGGATGAAGACGGCACTGCCCAGACATGCATCTGGACCCTAGGTAGGTCGAAAGACATATGGCAGGAAGGATGGCTTGCACTATTCCTGTCCCCCTGATGGGAAGTGCAGAGAGGCCCATGGGCTCAGGTGGCATTAGTGTTGTAATTTGAGAGGAGTGAGAGACGCAGATCTGCTTGGATCCTGGCAGTGCTGAGTGTCCAGTGAAGCAGGGGGACCAGCAGGCTAGCTGACAAGAGGCAGCAAGGAAGCAAGCCTGTTTTCTCCAGGCAGGACAGAGTGGTGTTCTTCTCTTAGATACTTTACAAAGAGGAGGAAGTGTCCCTTGTATTCCTTGTCTTCATTCACTCATAGCACCAAGGACTTGCCCCTTATTTATTTATTATTTACATTTATATCCCGCCCCATACCCGAAGGTCTCTGGGCGGGTTACAACAGATTAAAATAGAATACAGAGATACAGTCTGAGTTGCCCTGCTTCCCATTTCAGCTTCAGATCAGCTAAGAGGCTATTTAAGAAATAATACTGAGACGGCTTGGGAGAGAAACACATGCCAAAGGAACATTTTTTGGCACTTCTCTACTGTCAACGTTTTGCTTTCAACCTTATTTATGAAGCCATTAAGGGTATGAGTGCCCATTTTTGGCATTTTCGTTTCCACTGAACACCGGCGACTGTCCATGCTAAATGGGGAGATGAGCTATTTCTTTTTTCTGAAGCTGGATCATCCTGTGCCATCTCACAGTTGGCACAGAAATTGGAGTTTCTGACCGAAATCTCTGCAGACTCACCTATTTTGGATGCTTTCTGGGCACCCATTAAAGAATGTCACTAAATTCTGAGTTGCCTCCCACGCAAGTTGGAAACCACAATTCTCCCAGGACTATATTGGGAATGCCCCATATAACTGACATTCCTAATAAAGTCCAAGGATAACAAGGTGATGCCCTGTGGTATCACTATTTTAAAAAAATCTAGCAATGATGCTGAGTTTCCTTTAATAGTGATTACTTACCTTTGTCTGCTTCTGCTTCTTCTTATGTTACCATTATTCTCACTGGCCCTCAACTGGTTTCCAGGTAATTGCAAGAGGAATTATATCAAAAGGAACCAGCGGATAGAGATTAAAGGATTGCTTCCCACGTCTAGTGGGACAGCAAGAGACAATGACAAGACCTTCTTCAGAACCATCTGGAGGCACCCTGAATGATTCATTTTTACCTTTAATGCAATCAACCCCTTGGCACAGTAAGCAATTTTGTAACAGTAAGTAAATGAACAAAAGAAGAACACAGATTTGGCTTTGCAAATAATCCACTGATGGGATGAAAATATATCGGGCCAACTGTGTCCCCTGCTTCTTGTTCTATCATGTTTAATGTTGCCAGTGACACTGTGCAAATAGCAACCACCCACGAACTGGTCCAGAGATAAGTAAAGGGAAGAGACTACTGGATGTGAAACCAACATAGTGATTTTTGTGTGCAACTGGCTGGATTCATGAAGATATTCAAGGTTGGAGTTCTTTTTAAAAAAACACCCAAAACCTGACTAGTGGAAATAAATCCGCAGTTATATAAAAATTCCCAGCTTACCTGGCTGCGAAGTGAAAACTCGTTGTCCTCGCCCAAAACGCAGGTCCACAGCTTCCTCCTCAGCAGCTGTGAGACTTCTGTGGTGTGTGCTGTAAGTGCGCATCACGTGAAATGGGGCAGCCAATGGGAGCTGAGCTGCAGGCTCAGCTATCATTCGCTGTTCTCACCGTCCTGTCTGGACTGGTGGGAAACGTTGAATTTCCCTGATACTGTGGAGCGAGTGCTCATCATCCTGCAGTAGGTAAATTCAAAGTAGCGGTGGCATAATGCTGTGTTTTCACACTCCGACTGTGCATTGGAATGCACAGTATTCCTAAAACTGGAGGCACCCTGTATGTTAATTATGACATTTCACAAAGTAAAGGTTATAGGCATAAAAATATCTACAGCCTGGAGCTCATACCCACCAGGCCAGAAGAAATCTGGCTTATTTATGGTCTACAAATATTTTCACCACAGGCCCAGCCATACACAATGGAAGCTGGTAGAAAGTATGAGTTTGAGTTTGTTAGTATTTTGCCCATTTAAAATGTTTTTAAAACTGTGCTTTCACCTGAAGAACCAGGTTGAACTGGCTTGAGTTTCAAACTGAACCACTGTTAGGCACTTCAAATTCATACCAAACCACCAGTTTCAGGTTTGTACACATCTCTAGAAGAAAGTGATGATAAAAACAGCTGCAACCCTAATAGTTTTGGGTACCATTGAACAGGGATAAGGGATCCACGCAGAAAGAGGCTAAGAGGTAATGTCTGCAAGGCCACATTATCACTACTTCAAAGCCCAGTTCTCAGCAAAGTTACGGCCCCTGATGGAAGGTAATGTAGCCTCTATTATTTATTTATTAAAAATGTTTCTGTACCTCTTTATCATCTCAAAATCATGAAGCGATTTACAGTAAAAATTAAAAACAAGTAAAAAAAAAACAATTAGAAACAGCAGAGCATTAAAGCTGGATTAAAAAGAATGATCTGCCCTGTTATGGAAGACCTAACCAGCTCACTGCTGCCCAGGAGTGCCAGGTGATGGACCAAAGAAAGGTGAAAAGAGAAAGGAGATGGATGTTGAAAAGCTGGACCCACGTGGAAGGTATTAAAGTTGAGCAAGACAGCTTCACAGGTGTTCCTTCCTAGGCTTCACTTATTAGCTCTTTGGGGATTCCAACTATCAACTCTGCTTCCGATTTTGGTCTGCGACATAAATAAAATTCAGTTCAATTCATCTCTGCAGGACACATCAGCCGTAATGAATAGTTCTTCTTTTGAGATGACCTGATGCCCAAAGGAATGTGGCTTGGCACCGCAATCAGCAAAGCAAAGAAGTGAGAACCAAGGGAGGCGTAATACATGTAGCTTTTGCTCCAACCACAAAGCAGACACCGAAGGACCAAAACTGCATATCCTTGTTCTCCCATTTGTTCTTGGGGGTTTCAGTGCTGCCTTTATCCTTCTCAGCCTAGTCTCTGCAACTCCTCCAGGGTGGGCAAGAAACGTTTTTCATAGCCAGAGTTTTTCACAGGGACAGGAGGGGTTTTCGGCTGTGGGGGTGCCTCTTTAAGCTCAGTAAGAACCATCTCTTCGACACACTGGATTAAGTGTTTGCTTAAGGCATCCTGTAAAAAAGAAAAGAAAAGAGCAGAATAAAAGGGAAACCCAACAACTAGTAAATCTGAACTGCAGAACACTACAAGTAGCTATCAAGACTTCTCTAGGTAAGTAACCCCCCCCCCCGGTCCCCTTCTTTACACAGTCCTCTCTCACTGTCACACTAGCCCCTTTGCTGTCTCTTAGCATACTAGTTAGCCACTATTTGTGTCTGCCAGCCATCTGTGTTCCCAAGTAGCTGCAAAAGGCTTAAGGTGAGAAACAAAAGACAGGGCAACTCACTGGTATAATATCAGCTCAGCATGCAAAAGGTCCCAGATGCAGTACCAAGCATCTCCCCAGGTGAAGGCAATGGCAAACTCCTTAAGAACATCAGAAGAGCCCTGCTGGATTAGGCCACAGCCCAACTAGTCCAGCATCCTGTTTCACCAATGACTTCTGGGCATCTCAAGCAAAAGACAAAAGCAAAAACTTCTGCATCCTTGCCAAGAACAGGTGCGTCCATGTAGACACAGAGAATCAAGCTCTACTCAAGGGTATCGATCTTATCTCCCATGCTATTTAACATCTATATGAAGCCATTGGGAGAGGCCATCAGGAGATTTGGAGTAAGGTGTCATCAGTATGCAGATGATACCCAGCTCTCTCTGTACCATCTGAATCAGGAGAGGCGGTTGAAGTCCTTGACAGGTGTCTGGAGGCGTTAATGGGCTGGATGAGGGTGAATAAACTGAAACTGAATCCAGACAAGACAGACGTGCTGTGTGTCACAGGTCTCTGGTCCGGGTAGTTGGGAGATACCCTGTCCTTGATGGGGTTGCAATGTCCTGGAAGGAACAGATGCGTAACTTGGGGGTTCTCCTGGACTCCACTAACACTTGAAGCCCAGGTGGAGGCCGTGGCCAGGAGCGCCTACTCCCAGCTATGTCTAGTCTGTCAATTGAAGCCTCTTCTGGATAGAGATGACTTGGCCACAGTTATCCATGCTCTGGTAATCTCTAGATTTAACCACTGTAATGCACTCTACATCAGGCTGCTCTTGAAGACGGTTCGGAAGTTGCAGCTAGTGCAAAATGCAGCCGCTAGAGTGCTGACTGGAACATCTAGCTGGATGCACATCACGCCAGTCTTAAAAGAATTGCACTGGCTGCCAATTCGCTACCGAGCCCAATTCAAGGTTTTGACTTTGACTTATAAGGCCCTAAATGACTTGGGCCCCAAATATCTAACGGAACGCCTTCTCCCATATCAACCTGCCCATGCCTTAAGATCAAGCGGTGAGGCCCTCCTGGTTGTCCCACCACCTTCAACAGTGAGGTTGGTGGGCACCTGGGAGACAGCCTTTTCTGTGATGGCCCCCAGACTATGGAATAGCCTCCCCCTCGAGGTGTGTCATGCCCCTTCCTTATATATATTTAGGAAGGCAGTGAAGATGCACCTCTTTGCCCTGGCCTTTGGCTGAGCTGTTTATGTCCCCTCCCAATACAGACACTATTATTTTAAACATATTGTATATTGTTTTATATTTGTTGAACTTTTAACGTCTTTTAATGTATATTCTATTTTAATCTGTTGTTACCCACCCCCACCCCCCCAGAGACCTTTGGGTATGGGGTGGGATAGAAATGTAAATAATCTTTATTTTAATTTTGTAGAGAAAGCAAGAAACAGCAGAATTCAGAGCCCTCAAAAGGGCTCCTGCTTTGTTTTACTGTAGATAGTTCCGGAAATGATTTCTCCTGGGACAGAATCTGAATATTCTGCCAGGAAATCCTGCTTGGCGGAGGCACTTGCCCTATTGCATCACTTTGTGAATATTTGCTCACTAGGCTTGATATGTTCCTTATAGCACCAAGGAAAAAAATCATACCAGGACTCAACTCTCTTCAAGGCAAAGACGTTTAGGGATCTGGGTCATGAGCACCTTTAAATCAATTAAATTGCCAATAGCCACTTAGACAGCTGATGTGCCATCCAATTTGCTTTAAGCCTATCTCTGTCCCAAGTTTCTAAGAGACCTTTTAGACTGTGAAGAGGAAGAGATAAAAACGTCCCTAAGGTCTCCCTGGGAACCTAATAATTCCAACCTACCCCCACTGCAAATGCATGTACCCTTTTTGTTCCCTCTCCCCCCCCCACCCCCAAACTTAGCTGTTTCTTACATTGCCAGGTGCGGCATTTTGTTCAGCTATCTTCTGAACGATATCACTGTGTCCTGGATCTGGAATCTTCTCACAGCACCACAATGGAAGGATCTTATGGCAGATGCCAAGGATCCTGTAGTGGAAAGACAACAAAGAGGAGTTGATATGCCAAGCTGAAACTGTGCTGGGAAAGGGAAGATACCTGCTAAAGGTAAATCTGGCACAGTGACAGCTAGTAGGCAAGACTGCATGTGGGCTGGTCCATCTCTCTACTTCCACCTTTTATTATTTACCATTTGTGTTTCACAAATGTAACAACTGAGGTTATGACAATCAGGAATCCCATTAGGAAGGAAACTGTCACGATGATCTGCCAATGGGAACCTGCAAGAGATCCAGAAGACACCGCTGTGATTAATTTCACCTTCTATGGACTGTCCTCCACCAACCCACAATGTCTAGGCCTCTTCAGCCTGGAAAGACAGAGCTTAAGAGGGGACCTGATTGAAGTATATAAAATCATGCACAGTATACAAAA
>MTQE01002560.1:433254-457093 GCA_014337955.1 Aspidoscelis marmoratus
TAAGAGGGGACCTGATTGAAGTATATAAAATCATGCACAGTATACAAAAGTTGGATAGAGAAAATTTCTTTTCTCTTATTACACAACACTAGAACGAGGGGGCATTCTATGAAGCTGATGGCTAGGAGAGTCAGATGAGACAAGGGGAAGTATTTCTTCACCCAGAGGGTCACTGGTCTATGGAATTTGCTGCAAAAAGAGGTGGTAATAGGAACCAGCCTGGATGGCTTTAAGGAAGGGATAGACAAATTTATGGATGACAGATGGGGGACAAGGCAGGATGCTTCTAAGGCCATTTGTTGGGATTCGAGAGCAGGAGAAGGTTTGCTCTTGTCTCTGCTTGAGATGCCTATGGGTCACTGTGTGCGACAGGATGCTGGACTAGGTGCTCTGTGGCCTGATCCAGCAGGGCTTCTCTTATGTTCTTAATCCTTTATCAATGGAACAAGTTGCTTTTGTTTCTTCCAGGGTTGCTGTTCACCTTAATAGGACAAAGTCAGAGTCTGCTCTTGAAAAAAAGTACTACTAGCGTTAGGTGGTCTGAAGCAACTGGTAGGCATCTTCCACAGGCGTATCTTTAGCTAGAGCGGCTATTCATGATTCTGTGTGCAACTTCCAGCAGTGGTCATAGTCCTCCTCCCTCTGCCCTCTGTTCTGGAATGAGGTCTGAGTTTAAGCTTAGAGATTTCCCCACCAAACATATTAAGCTGTCCCCTTTTATCTGCACTGAGGGAAATGCAGATAAAGGGGACGCCTCCTGTTTGCATGCTAACTTTTAAATATCAGCCTACCTGGTGTGTTGAAATAATGCACAGGGCTGGGCACGCCTTCTCCAGCTGAGGTAGATCCTGTTATCCAAACCTGATAGGAAGTCCCAGGCTTCAGATCTGATAGAATTAAACTCCTCTCTGCAGCACCACCTGCAAATGGGAGGTGACAGCCTGAGCTCGGGCAGATGAAGTTTCGACACCTGGTATTTCATGGAGTTGGGGGGAGGAGAGCAGAGGGGGGCATGACAATTGCAGTGCCTTATTTTTAGATATTAAACTAAAAGAAGATTATGACCCTGATGAGGTATTACACTGTTTTCTAAACTTCTGTCATTTGCTCCAGATATTTAATCATAGTACTATCTGTACTATGATTTATTACTTAATTTTTTAAATTAATTTTTTTCTAAATGAATAAATTTATTTAGAACATTAAAAAAAAGTTTGTCCATGTACCACCTAAGGTTCCTTTCACACCATGGGAAACACTACTTAGCTAGACTGTGTATTGCTAGAGTAAAGCTTTATGGTTCCACTACAGTTCCAAGCTACTGCAAAACCACAGGCTCATGGTGCTCAATCCATATTCTTTCTTTCTTTGGGCCTGTTCACATTTGGCCTTATTTTGGAATATCTCTCTGGAATGCACTCTACATAGGGCTGCCCTTGAGGACGGTTCAGAAGCTGCAGCTAGTGCAGAATGTGGCTGCTAGGTTGTTGACTGGGATTGCTAGCCGGATGCCCATTATGCCAGTCTTAAAAGAGTTGCACTGGCTGCCAATTCACTACCAAGCCCAATTCAAGGTGTTAACTTTGACTTATAAGGCCCTAAATGACTTGGACCCCAAATATCTAAAGGAGCGCCTTCTCCCATATTGACCTACCCGTGCCTTAAGATCAAGTGGTGAGGCCCTCCTGGTTGTCCCACCTTCATCAGTGAGGTTGGTGGGCACCTGGGAGAGAGCCTTTTCTGTGGTGGCCCCTGGGCTATGGAATAATCTCCCCCTTGAGGTGTGTCAGGCTTCCTCACTGTCTGGAAGTCAGTGAAGATGCACCTCTTTGCCCTGGCCTTTGGCTAAATGGGGACACCTTTCCCTTCCAACTTGTAGCCACTGGCAGTCATTTGTAGATGCTATCATTTTAATATAAATTGTTTAATGTTTTAAAGTATTGGACTTTAAATGCTGTTACCTGCCCTGAGACCTTTAGGGATAGGGTGGGATAGAAATAATAAATAAATAAATATCTCAGGATAGGGGGCTGTTGTTTGCATGCTAATGCAGACTCTGGCAGGCCTTACTAGGGGGCCTGAATATTCCAGAATTGAATATTGAACAGCCCCTTCCTTCCTGTTGATATACTATATTATTACATGAACACATCTCTTTTCCATATAGTCCCTGTTATCAGCTGTGTCACATACATCAATGTCCTGAAGGTCATTTATTTTCAATATTCCTGTTATTTTTGGTAAATATCTCTATTAGGACCAATTCCATGGTGAGGTTGTATTATAGCTGCAGTACATTTCTAATTTCCTGCTCTATTTTCCAAAATTTCCTAATCCTATTACAGTGCCACCATAGGTGCCCATATCAACTTTTCTCTCCACATTTGCTCCAAGAGCCAGGTTTAGACTCCCTATTCATTTCAGTCAATCCATATTCAATGTAATGAACTGAAAAATATGCACGCACGAGTATAAGTTCAATCCATGGATGCCCCAATTCCTGCACCAAGAATGTGCAAAATGGCATGCTGAAGTGGGAAAATGCCCCTTCACTTTGTTTGAGAACCTGTTGTTTGTGCCTCCCAGAAGAGGGGAGGGAGGCTGCAGAGGAGGGCAAAATGCTAACTGGTAGTTTGTTAGTTGGCACTTTGTTAAGGTGAGCCTAGCAAATGCTCCTCTCCCTTTCTGGGAGCACAGCAGTGGCCTACTTACACACCATAGGTGTTTTTCCACTGTCAGAAAGTACCCATTTTTGTACCCATTAAGGACCCATTTGGGTGTGAGCCGGATGATTGTTTCGACTGCCGCTGGGAAAATCCAGATCAAATGGGTACTTTCTGGCCTTTAATCCGGATTTTCTGTAGACCCCATTAAAGGGGTCTATAATGGGGTCTTCAGGCAGAAAATCCAGATTAAAGGAGCCTGTTTCCACGCTTGTGTGGCAATGGGGTCTAGAGGAGACTAGGGGGAGGGGGCACCCATGGGGGGGGGAGCCCTAAAACCTAAGCTTTGAAGTCATTTCAAGGTCACTTCAAAGTCTGTGCAAAGTAGCTCTAGAGTGTCTTTGAAGTCTGTGCTGATCTTCAGAGTGAACGAAGTGACTCTGAAGTGACCACGAAGTCACTTCGAAGTCACTCTGAAGTCACTTCAAAGTTCACTCCGAAGATCAGCACAGACTTCACTGGAGCTGTTTTACACAGACTTCGAAGTCACTTCGAAGCCACTTCGGAGACTGCACCCCCTATCCCCCCAAACACCTGAGGTGACAAGCAGACCCCTCATGGGTAGATCCGGATTTCCAAATGGGTGCTCCGGTGTTTCCACGGCAGGGAGGCTAGCACCCATTGCTATTGGGTGCTAGACCACCCATGGAAACACATTGGGTACTTCCCTTAATCCGGGTCTACTAGATCCAGATTAAGGAATGTACCCATTCCCTAGATCTGGATCTTCTTATATCCGGATTAAAGGAGCACGGTGGAAAAACACCCCATGTTCATTCTGCTGGCACAGCATACCCATTTTGTACCTTTCTGGCTGCAACTACGACCCATAAAAAGTGGAATCCCATTTGTTTTCATGGGTCTGCCTCATGCACTTTCAAACAGGAGATGGAATTTACCTTCAAGAATGTAAGGTAAGTGCAGAGGAGTCACGTTTCTTCCCTACCCTCTACCCTCCAAAGGTCCCTCACTGCACTACTTCCTCTATTCGGTATTACTTGATATCGCCAGGTAGCATGCATCAGCGTTTGCAGGGCTGCACCTTTCCCACAGCAAAGTAAGAAGTGGGAACAGCCTCATAACATAGATATCCCAGACATTATATAATACCCATTAGTGGGATCAGATAGACGAGTAGTTGTGGTTGCCTTTGTGGCATCCAGAGTAAGTCCCTACAAATCTCTGCAGGTTACTACAAAGACAAGCTCCCATCTATCCCTCTCCCACTCCAGAGCACAGCTATTACTTACGGATTCTGAATGCCTTTGGCATTTTGAACACTGGATCCTTCAGATAGAGTGTGTAATAAACAATGTGCCCATTGCGATGTGCCAGTGGAATCTTCTCCCAGGAGAAGGAGGCAGCTGTGGGTGAAATATTTTGGTCCTTCAGGGCTAGAGGACTAGCTGATGGAACTAAGGAGGAGAATGAAAGACAAAAAAAAGGAGGGATGGAGAGGCTATGATTTAGGACTTGGTTCACAGGCACAGAGTGTGGTTTTATTTCATGGTCAACCAGCATGTCAAATGGAAGTTTTTTATTTTGCAAGAAATAGAGCTAAACATTCTTTATTGTCCTTCCGCATAAAGCACCAAAAATTTGAGCAACCTGTTTCTGAATAGATACCAAAATGGCTACAGGGTTATTTAAAGTACATAAAATTGTATTAAAAGAAGATATGGCAGGAGACTGCACGTAGTTCCGGGATAGAATTTACTTCCAAAGAAGATCATTGTAACCATTAGCCTAGTTTGCTCTAATGCAACATTAGATTAGAGAAGCTCATGGAATTTAGAACAATAAAGGGACCTATTCGCACTACAGCCGGTAGTGCATGATTAGTGCACTTCTGGTGAAGAGCATGTGCACTTCAAGGAAGCTGCTTCAGCCTCCAAGTGTGTCCTGCCTTCCCGGAAGTTCACTAATTGTTGATTAGGTGCGGAGCACCAATACCTTACCTGTAGTGTCCAGGTGGCAGCCATCCACACCTCTTCCAGTGTTCCGGGGTCATCTGAGGTGCCATGTAAGCATGCTGGCACTTCAGACAACCATACATGCGACTGCATGAGTGCTGAGTGTTTGCATCATCATGGTGACAGCAACAATGCATGTGCTGTTGTGGAGGGTGCTGCAACTAAAATGGTGGCTCCCAGAAGAAGACTGGCACCAGGATCAGTCCCAGGTGAGTGACTGACCAAGCGGGGCTTAGTCTATTGTTACCTAGCACTTGCAAATGTGAGCGCTAGTTAACGTTGGGTCATTCCATTCCTTTCCCAGCCAGCAGACAGCAAGGGAAGTGTGAAAACGCCCAAGGTCTATGAGTCACGATATTATACCTTACATGAAAGAGATTGACAAAAGATAAAAACAAAATAAAATAGCAACGGCAGCCTGTAAAGTATCTATTCAGTCAAAAGGCATAGTACCAACAACTCTGGATGAAGAGGAAAAATCTTGCCCAGGCAAGCAGTGGTGGCACATGGTGAGCACCAAAAGGAAGGCCATAGGGTTCTCCAATGCCAATAGGTCTCTTGTCTCTCAGTGTCAGCTGCTGGGATATAATAAAACAGTCCCGGTGTTCTGCTTGAGGACATTCGAAAGATGTGCCCAACCATGGCAAAAAAGGGAATGTCTGCAGCTCTGGGGTTGAGCAAACTACTTGGAAAGCAGAGAGTTGCCATTTAAACCCCCAGCCTTTCCCTGAATGTAGGCAATGGCAAACCACTTCTGTATCCCTGCCAAGAACACTGCATAGGGCTGCCCATGAAAGTGTCCATGCAGTCAACTAGGAGTCAGCTATGACTCAGTGGTACCCAAAAGCAGCCACAAAAATAGCAGGAATAAAAAAATGCTGCTGGACAGGTCCTTTGGTTCCTATTGTGTTCTAATGGGGAAAGAAACTGGGATGGAAACAAAGCATCTAAGGAAATATTCAAGAAAATATAGGGTTTCAACCAATAAAATTATAAGCAAAGGTCATCACATACCTATTATAAAAGTAGAAGCATTTTCACACTTCCCTTCCCATCCTGTTGCATTTGTGAACACTAGTCAACATTAGCCCACCCACCCCCATCGCCACAACTGAACACTTACCACTGATCGATCACCAGCCAGTCCTATTCTGGGCATCACCATCTTGTGACTGCAGATGCATGACCGCCATCACTATGATGCTGATGCTCTCTGCAGCCACAGCCACATCAGGAAGCCAGTGGACCTGCCAGTGTGCTTGCATGGCAGCTTGGATGACCTCCCCTGCCAGCAGAGATGTGAATGGTCGCCAGCTGGAGGCTATCAGGTAAGTTGGGATAAGGGTTGGTAAGGTTGTGGAGCACGATTTTGTGCTCCACATCTAGTCAGCAATTAGGCAACTTCTGGCAGACAGGGGGTGTTTCTAGAATGTATATGCCACCTGCAAGTGCAGATGCACCTGGCCAGATGTTGCCTAATTGCTGACTAGAGGCCAAAGCGTGAATTGGTCCCAAGTTAAAAGAGAAACAAAAAAAAAGTCAAATTCAGCAGAAACAAATCAGTCTAATATTAAGTTAAAACAAGCACAGGAGAAATATTGGTCTCATCTGTATAAGACATTTCACTAGATTATCTGGTTAGTTTTGCTCTACAAGACAAGACGGTTCAGCAATCATACCCAGAACAGGTTAGCTAGCTTGAGTAAGCTTGAGTAAGTAATTTTTAACTGAGATGCAATGGAAATAATGTAATTACTGGTACTGACATGTATCTCCTTTGCCAACCTTACTGAGCAAAAGGGGCAAATCATACATGTGTCATTATGTAGTATTTCGTATTCGTATCCGAAATACAAATTTGTGAAAATGTGTATTTATTCCATACGCAACCCATACTTGTCCCATTTTCCTCCTGAATTATTTGTGCAAATAAGTATTTTTTTCACATATTTGTATGTGATAGATACAAATCTAGTCATTTGAATTATTCAAAAATCCGTATTGAATTTTCAAAAATCCAAAATCCGATTGAATGTTTAAATTCAGATTTTCAAAAATCTGATTCAAATTCAAATGTCGGCATTTGACAGATTTGAGTTGGATTTTCAAATTTTCGAATAACTGTACACATCCGTATTAGGTAGCAAATAAGATTTCTACTAATAAAGACATATGAATGAGTACATTGCAGCTTTTGCAAATGAGTTCCTCCCTGAAAGTGGTGACTACGGTGAGGAACTAGAGATTATTCTTGACTGAACTAGCTCAAATGGCCCTCATCCAAATGCCCTTCTGTGTTAAATGCATACAGGCACAGAGAGAGGAAACTCCTTATCAAAAAATCAGATTTGTACATCGGAGAAAAGATGTCTGTGGTCAAAATCTGCCTGTAGCAATTACCTCCTTCCTGAAAGTATACTCTCACAGGTTGTGAAGGGCTGCTTCCCTGAGGATACTGAGCATAAACACAGATGGTGTATGGTACTTTTGGCTTAAAGTCACCTGAGGAGGAAGAAAGCAAAAATGAGACTCAGACAAAACACATATACTAGACAAAACTCATGCTCAAAGCATTGGGACAGAAGAGCTCTAGATAGTATTTTGGATCTGTTTGCAAAGGTTTCTCCCCACCCCCATCCTGTAGTACATATCTGCAGGCACTTCCAGCTTGTGACTCTTTGACATGACCCTGGCAGAGGATATTAGCAGCAGGCCTCTGGAAGAAGATGTTGCATAAGAATCCCAAGTCTCTAAAATACAGAAGACACTAGAGGTTTCACTTCTGCTTTCCGCTTCCAGCATCCATAAAGACAACCCAGCCTACATTCTTGGATGCTGATTCAGATCATGAAGCTGTATTAGCCAGTCCCAGAGAAAAATGATGACTCAAGGTTTTGAGCAAAAACACTGTAGACTTGATAGACTTTAGTAGAAAACACTTAAGCCTTGACAGAAGATTCAGGCAGCAGATAAATCATGCCCAGATGTATGATGCCTCCTGGCAAGTGCTATCTGAATCCTCTCTGACTTACCTGTAGGACTGGAAGCAACTTTCTCCCATATAATACTAATAACCTTTATTTATAACACCCTTTCCACCAAAGGGCGGTACATAACATCACTAATAAATACAAAATACAACCCATACGTTTAAAATCCCCCTTAAAACCCCATTCAAAATAACCTCTTATTTAATTTTCAGTCCCTTAACTAAATAATAATGGATATATGTCAGTCTATCCCTCAACTCTGTCTGCATTTCCTTCAACCTGCTCCATGTTTACAGGGCTTCTACTCTTTGCTTATCTACATTTCAAGCTTTGAGAGGAATGCTACACCCCAAAGGTGTCTGCCAGCCTGCCTGGAGAAATAAGCTGGAGATTGATTAGCTACAAGTCTTATTAGTGAGAGTCTTAGGTGGTCTACTAGAAATCGGCTACCTGTGGTCACAGCTTGCTTAGCCCTACACCAGCTCCAGAAAACACGAAAATGCTTCCTCTGTACTTCAGTTCTGGGGCCCTGTCCAGATGATGGAACTATAGTGCCATTATGATGTCATTATGCTGTCAAGAGTCCTGCTTTCCCCCTCCTAAAAAGCACTAGGAACGATTTCTGGTTGTGGGTTTTCCAGCAGTAGCATTTTGTATTTCCTTCCGGATGAAGCCGCCATAATAGCTCCAGCCACACATGCGTCGAATGGCCAGCATTCACCTCTGGGCATTCAGGACAGATGTGCACGTCAATAAAAAGTGCAAAGACAGAGCTGGCAACAGCGCTGTCTAGCTAGGAGGCAGTAATTGTGGAAAGAGGATTTCCCACATTATCCAGCTGCCTAGAGGTGACCTGGGTTCTGCATGTGGCCAATTCAAATGTTTCACAACAGCGTTCTGTACAACCATACGCCAGTTTCTTGATAAACATGACATTTCATTGGTTACTAAACACCTATCTGCTCTCAGGTAGGTCTGCACACTGAGCTTCTGACCCTGCCTACTCTGCGAAGGCCTGAAGTGTAAATTAGTTGTAGACAGCAGATGTGGGAAAGGGTGACAGCTCTTGGGAGTACTATGAGTGGATCAGAAGACACAACTATCTCCTTCTCTACCACATTCTTACAGACACTCTCTGTTCAAAGCTACTACCTGGTTCTCAAGGGAAACTTCCAGTGACATCAGCCAAGAGCTCTCCTAAAAAGCAAATGGCACTTTTGGTGAAGTGTTGCATTTTGTTTCAAAGGAGATACAAAAAAAGATAAACTCTTCTCCACAGATTCCACCACAGGCCTATTTGAATAACAAAAAACTGTCAAGTTGACCTTCAATTACTTCGATAGGGTAATTTTGGATGCCATGCCATGAACCCAAAGGTTAGATCAAATTTTACAGTTGCATTTTAAAGGCAATACTACTATGCATCATGATTAATTTTCCTGGTCTTTGGGTCTGAAAGAACTACTGGGAGCTAAAGGTCCTCCGATAAAAGCAGCAACAGTGAACTTTTGCAAAGAACCGTCCAAGTGCTAAATGCTTTTAAGTAATTACTGCAGCCGTGAGTTTTGTCATGAATTTCTGTGCCCTGCAACTGTGAGATTCCTTACCTTTCAGGAAGGCATAGTCATCACCACCAGATCTGCGTGTCCAGTTCAACAACTCTGGCTTACTACTAAGGAGCTCTTCTTGCCACTCTACTAGATATTCCATAGGTTCCACCCACAAAGAACTTGAGCTAGGTTTCCATGTCACATTGAAGCCTAGGGCTTGTACCACCAGCACTTGGACTTCTTCAGGACCAGGAAGGTCTGGAACAACATACACACACTCAAAAGATAAATTCATGGAAGTGCATTCAAGAATGGATACCTAGGTAGGAGAGACAGGTGGAATGCCTCTAAAGGCCATTTGCAGGGATTGGAGAGCAGGTGGAAGTTTTGCTTTTGTATGCCGCTTGAGAATGCCCTGAAGTCATTGGTGGGCCACTATGTGAGACAAGGTCCTGGATTAAATGGGTTGTGGCATGATCCAGCAGTGCTCTTCCTATGTTCTTTTGTAAAGAAAGCCCATGTTCTTAAATTTCTGTGCAAGCACATCAATACTCTTCAAGGCTTCTCTCCATCTTGGTGAAGGAAACTTTAAAAGAAGTCTTCACACTCATATAGCGAGTGTAACACCTAAGCCATGGTGATAACACAAGGCTTGTCAGGAAGCCAACTAGTTCTCCCTCAGTTGCCTCAGAGAGGCTTTTTTTTAACTGGGCCTGCGATCACAACCTAAATGAACCCATTTTGAGATCGGCATATACCATGACTGTTTCTCATTAAATCAGGGAAGAGAAAAGGTAACAGGAAAACTCACTTGCAAATAGGATGTGGTGGTGGGGACTGCTCGAGGAGCAAAGCTAGCACCTTTCTCTTCAGAGGAAAATGACTCAGTTTTTGGTTAAATGAGGAACACAGGAAATGAGATATGAGAAAAAGGAACGTATGGGCCCCTTCTAGGCAGCCCCAGAGACTTGCCTGTTTGCATCAAGCTGAGATTGGCAGGTAATGTCTTCTGAACAGAATTCCGTGCTGATACTGAGGCAAAGTCAGCAGAGTGAGGGACAGTTGCATTGAAGCAAAAGCACACCACTGTGGTGTTGGTTTTACTCTGGTGGCCCCAGAAGGTTACTTCATACTCAAGGACGATTCCTCTTGCTGTTTCTGGGTCTAATGCCTGTAAAAGGGAAATAACACAGGTGCCCTCAGTCCAAAAGGGTAATAGGAGGAGATGACAAGCCAGAAGTGATGCAAGCCAGTCATCTGTTTGCCACTCTCCTCCTAGGCAGAGCATCACATATTCTCCCAATGAGTCATCTGCAGCATTTCTGTAAATGCAAGCTGTTCAGCTTTTTAGTCAAGTTCGTGTTTTTATTTATTTATTATTATTTATTTCCATTTCTATCCCGCCTCATACCCGAAGGTCTCTGGGCGGGTTAGGGCAAAGTTCAACCACACGCACATTCCCATGACAGGAAACTGGATCAATTAAGGAAATCTGCACACAGCTAATAAAATCAGAAAGGAGTCAAGCAAACAATCAGCAGGACAGGACTTTATACAGAGCAACTACAGTGGTACCTTGACATACGAGTTTAATTCGTTCCGTAACCTTGCTCTTATGTCAAATCGCTCGTATCTCAAAGCAATTTTCCCATTAATCCATTCCAGCTCCCAAAACACCACCTCAGTTGTTTTTGTTATGTACTGTACTGTATTTACATACTCGTATCTCAAATCTTGCTCTCATCTCAAAGCAAAATATCACTCGCTCAGCGGCTTGTATCTCAAAGCACTTGTATGTCAGGGCACTTGTATGTCGAGGTACCACTGTACAGGAAAGGTGCTCTGTATCATTCCAGCTTTCCCATGGCAATGGTGCTATTGCACCCACAGTAATTCTGGCATGGCACATGCAGGTATTCTGACAATGCAAAATGCTCATAAATATGTGATTACCACCACTGCACATGCACAATCTTGTTTTGTGGGCCCCACACATGCATGGTAGCCATGAGTATGGCAGCTCTGTTCAGAAGGTACATTATAGAGCTATTTCAGGAAAACCCGCCAATGTGAGACAGTTTGGTCTAGTGGTTAGGGAGCCAGACTCTGTCTGGGAATCACCAGGTTTGATTCTGCACTCCTCCATGAAGCCAGCTGGGTGACTGACTAACTGACTGACTGATTGATTGATCTATCCCACCCTATATACGAAGGTCTCCGGGCAGATAACAACATCTAAAATCAAACATTACTAAAACAATAACCATATGTATTAAAACAATAGCATCAGCAAGTGGGAAGGGAAAAGTGTATCCCCATTTAACCAAAGGCCAGGACAAAGAGGTGCATTTCCACTGTATTCCTAAACATGTACAGTGAAGTTGATAGACACACCTCAAGGGGGAGACTATTCTGTAGCCTAGGGGCCATCACTGAGAAGGCCCTCTCCTGGGACAACTAGGAGGCCTCGGCAAGTCGATATGGGATTAGGTGTTCCTTCATTTAGAACTTTGGGCTAGTCACAGCTATCTTTCTGAGCTCTCACACTCCCAACTACCTCACAGGGTATCTGTGGTGGGAAGAAGAATAGAAAGCTTTGTCCGCCACTTTGAGTCCTCTTAAATAAGTGAGAAAAGTGGGATAGAAAAGCTGCCTCCTCCTCCTCCCCCGGGTTTCTCCAAAGTAGGTTAGAGGAGGTTTTCACAGCGGGGCTATGGTGGGGTTCCTACAGATACATTTGGCAATTCCAACATGGCGTAACCATAATAGCACTATATATACCCCATCTGGATGGAGCCTTAAAAAGTAAAATGATCTTTGAATTTCAGGACGAGTCCTGTGGTTACATGTTCTTAATAACAAACCTGAGGACCCTGGAAGTTGCTGGATTATAATGACCATAATTTCTAACTCCTAAATGTGTTGACGGGGGACCAACAGAAACTTTCAGTTTTCATGCTTAATATGTTATGGTTTTTACTCTTTTTGCTTTTGTCTTTGTCAAATGGTCTGAGGCCCATGGGTGAGCGGACAGTGTAGTGATTCAAAGTATTACCAAAAAAATGAAAACATCTAGAAGGCTCCAAGTTCCTCAGTCCCACTGTAGACTCTGAATAAGGGCAGTTGTCACTTGTCATCTTTACCCAAGGCTGTGTTCAAACGCACCAGTGACACAGGATCAGGGCAGTCAACTCTTCTCATTCTTGTGCCATTCCAACAATCATAGTGACATAAGATCAAAAACCATTTGAAACTCTGGGATCGCCATCTATTTTGCAAATTAACAAAATGTACGAAATGCTGGAAACTTCATTCTCAATGCACTTTGCCAGTGCATCAATGACAGAGTAGCTCTCTTGGGGCAGAACAGACATTACTAGGGTCCACCTTACCTTCCACAGAAGAAGGCGACTTGGCTGCTTATTTTCAGAAATGACCCTTTTGTACCACACATCCACCTGACCCTGTGGTGCTGAAGGTGAGAGAGAAGTGCAGAGCGGTTACAGAGAACAACGAAAGCAACTAACTATTGAGCAGACAAATGTGCAAAATTTCTTCTTCTGTATAGAAAGAAAAGTGAAGGTTATCCATTCAGATTGGGGAACACATCCAGTGGTTGTTGCTGCTTTAACCATTTTTCCTTAAGCCACCATTCACTTCCCAAGGCCTGAGAGGAGTGGAGAAGAGGCAGCAGGCTGGGCTCTGCCATCTTGGTCCCAGCAGTGCCCCTCCCTCTTCCAACTGCCATCACAAGGCACCGAACCATCTTGCCTGAGAGGAGTGGAGAAGAGGCAACAGGCTGGGCTCTGCCATCTTGCTCCCAGCAGTGCCCCTCCCTCCTCCAACTGCTGCCATCACAAGATGGCAAAGAGACTACGGCAGCCAATCCACCAGTTGAGAAAACGTCTGGTCCTGAGGCCGAGCAGGGTGGGGCTGAGTAGATACCGGCTAACCGTCTCTACCATCATCCAGTTAGTCATCAATGATGAGGAAATTCAAAGTAAAGTTAATAGGAAAATTCCAGCAATAAGAAACGGAGAGAAAAATTGGAACCGAAGACCTCAAGTGCTTGCTTTTTGCTGTTCCCTGTTCCCTCCCACGCCATTTTCCTTTCGTTTCTTGTCTCTTTAGATTGTAAGCCTGAGGGCAGGGACCTGTCTAAGATTAATATAATATTGTAACCCGCCCTGAGACCTTCGAGTATACGGCGGGATAGAAATACAAATAAATAAATAAATGATAAATAAAACAATCTTGCCATGGACGAAGGTAAGCTCAGGATAAAACTTAAAACTTGTGATACCAGAATGCTGTAGTTCTATCCTACACCGATCAAGGTGAAGTGGCCTAAATAACCTTGAGATCTTTTGCAATTGTGACTCTATGCTTCTGAGTTAAAGCAGCTCCAATACCACACCATAACCCCTTCTATATGCATTTCAAGACTGCTACACGTACACTTCACAAATAGAACCACACAACAGCAGCAAGCATGCACATCAAACAGCCTGACGCTGCAGTTTCCCTTCCCCAAAATGAAGATATGTTTTATTTTTATTGGAGTTTGTACTTACCAGCTTCACGAGTTATAAAGCTCTGAGGGGAGCTCCATTCACTCCATACCCCTTTGCCCTCTCCTGGGATGCACCGCACCTGAACCTCATAGGATGTGAATGGCTCCAGGTTCTCCAACTCATAGCTATCCTGGCCCACATGCTCCTCACTCAGCTGGAAAGGGAGAATTGCTTTCATTATTTGCATTCTACTGTTTCAAATAAGGCAGTGGCTGGATATTGTGCTAGGAAGTGACAACTGCTCCCCTGCCATTGTCACTTCCTGGCCAAACAGGGCGGTGGCCAGTGCTGTCTTTGTGCATTTTAAGTAACATGCACATCTGGGTGTCTGGAATGCCCAGATGTGCACATCTAAATGCGTTCTAACAGCCTGTGTGGAAACACCCTAATATAGAACCTCTGGGAGCCCAGAACACATCTGTCCTTGAAGCATGGCCGGTTATTTTGGCCTCAGTTGCCATTTGCATTAAGTGGGCTGGACAGCAACAAACGTGGTATAAGGAGAGATGCAATGAAGATGCCTCATCAATGTTCCATGTTAGTGGATGCAAACTACTGCCAACACCACCTGCAAAACCCCAACACGATTTGACCACAGTGTTCCCTTCAATTGAATGCTACATCCTGACAGTGGGAGTGAGGTGTCTTTGCAGGCAATGTGAAGGCACCATCGCCATAAATGTGGGCTTTGTTCCAAATGGACTCTGCAGGTGTCTTCACAGTCTTGCCATCACAGCATTAAGTACACCCATGATCTTTCCTGTCCCATTCTACATGAGGATGCCCCAATGCTCGTTCCAGATCAGATGGCACTAATACGGTGGTGGTACTGATTAATCCGGATTACCATGTGGACTACGAGCCTCTTTGATCCAGATAACCAGATTAAGTGCAGAAGGGACCAGTCTCCTTTTCACATTATGAAAACCTAGGAAGTTCTCTCTCTCTGAAGGTGGATCAAATGTGAATTAAAAGTTAGGTGTAGCTGGGCAAGGAATTGGCAAACAAGCTTCTGATTTCCACTCCAATTTATTACTTAATGCATTTAGAGCATGCTATTTACTGACAAGGACAACATAACCACTTTTGAAAAACAAGACATTAAAATGGGCCAAAGCCCTAGCTTTAACTGGACTTTCTCTTCTGTTTCTCTCTTAAACATTGGTATATCAAGAAACATTACTCCCTGTATGTCTGCAACAACCATGTTCACATGCCTGCGCACCATCTCTGATCAAAGCAAACCAGTGTGCCACTGGGTATATCCTTAACCTGGCTGCTTTGCCATAGGCGTTCACAAAATATCTTTCATTTTTTGACCTTTCCAAAAAGAGGTTCTCTTTGGCCTACAGAAAAAGTTAAATGGCAACTGTGAACAAAAGATGGAGAACACACTTAAGAAACTCACATAGATCCACTTGTGGTCTTTGAATGCCTTATATCGAAGGGCACATGTGAGAGGTGGGTCGTCAGATGAGTCAGGGAGTTTCCAGGACACTTCAGCCCCCAAAGGGAACAACTCCACAGGGTTCAGGATAGGAGAAGGGGGCTTTACTAAAACCAGAAGGGCAGAGACATGCATGCATCAGACATAACATTCTTCTTTCTCCAGTCCCACACCATGCTAGAGGTAGAAGCATTGTGACTCACAACTAAAACTAGACTCCGGCAATCAAGCAATGAATGGGATAAATGGTTGTGCATTTTGGGTGGCAAAAGCTTTTGAATCAGCTGAACTACAGAAGTACGAGTCTATGAAACACAAGAAAAAATATGCTTAATGGATTTTTAGAAGTGGCTTACGTACATACATACACACACAATCTAAATTCTAATCAAAATAAATTTTGTAGCCTTCCACAATTTGTGGCTTCCCTACCAAATCTCTTAAGCACAGCCACAGTATGCAAAACCAATTGTCAAGTACTTACTAACAAATGAACAGATGGATACGCTCCAAAGCTAAGAAACCCTCATTAGAGTTGCTTCTGGATAACTTGCTCTCACCCCGTGATTCAGCAGTGGGAACTGGGTCGCCATTTTATGCTTCCCATCATGCCACAGGTAAATGTGTCATCTGGGACACTGTGAAAGATTTAAGAAGGTGACTCTGAAACAACTCTTTGGATTGGAGGCTCAGGAGCAGACATTAGTCCCAATTGGACTTGACAGGACATCAGTAGCTCTTTAAAGATGCCCAACACTGCATTGGGCCTGCATAATGATGTACATGTGAGGGAATAATTTGCTACAATGGGTTCTTTTGTGCATATAGCAGCCAACGTGGTGCCCTCTAGTTGTTCGGATTCCAGAGGCCAGTTTGCGCTTATAATAATACCATACCAGTCAGGTGAAGACCCAGCAGATTGGTAGCCATCCACAGTTCAAGGGCTGATAAAGACCCGTATTGGGCCAGCAGCACTTGAAGTGTGGATGGTCAGGCCGAGGCAGGTTGGATCGCTGTGGCAACAGCTGCAGCAACATCCAAGGCACACCTGGACATTGCCATGGTGATTTGGATGCAGTGTACGATTGCACCATTGCAGTCATGACACCACATCCACTCACAGCAATGCACCTGTAAGCAGGTGTGGACACTACTGTCCAGGAAGCAACTAGCCTCTCCTGACCCACAGCTCGTTAACTCCAGGGAAGGGTTAGTGTACTCCAAGGGGGTGGTCGTGGTAGTGTGCAGACCCCTGCTCAGTACCAGGTAAGTGCAAACAGACCCCAGTTCAAAGGGAAAGCACTCCTTAGTTCTTTGATCCAGACTGTCTGCATTTGTTTTTAATAACCTATCTCATTCAGAATCCAGACACTCTGCAATTATATTTTTCTAACCTATGTCATCTAGGTTGAAGGTTAACTTATTTGAGGTCGCACTGTGAGCTTCTACCCAAACAGAGTAAGTGTCCCCTTGTGTTAGGTTCCTTCTTCCAATAATCACCCAGTTACATCCACGCTGAACCTCTACTCTGTGCTTTTGGCCAGGATGACTAATGAAAAAACAAAAACAAAGAAAAGAGAAGTGGAGAAATTAAAGCAACAGCCAATATAAATCAGACTTAACATTTGACACTCTTGATTTACAATGTCTAATGCCTTTGTTTCCATTAAATCTACATTTTTCCATGCAAGGAGTTCCTAATAAACAGTATAAATTTAATCTTGTAAATGCACAAAGTCAGGCATTTTGACGCCTGAATACACTGACTGCATATTTACTAATTAGCCAGTATCTGTTTATTTTTATTTTATTAAAAAACTATTTAAGATTAGAAGAGTCTGTTGTATGATTTCATACCTAGGGGAAGCGTGTCACAATTCAACTGTCTCACACAGTTAATACTAGGGAGAAAGGTTCTACCCAGTTGTGAGCCACTGTGTGAAACAGGATACTGGACTAGATGGGCTGTGGCCTAATCCAGCAGGGCTCCTCTTATGTCCTTATAGTTACAATTACCAATATTATTTAGTTATTTCTATTCCATCTCTTCATTTAAAAATGCAATGTGGTTTACAGTATAACTTAAAAATAAGGTTAAAACTAACTCGATCAAAACATTAAAAAGTAAGAAAAACAGTAATTTTATAGTACTTTAAGGGGACTGGATGAATGCACATAAAAGTTTATTGACAGCAGTCTTTTATGCTTTGGGGTCACCTCCAATAGCAGAAGCCACAGGTCTTGATATATCAGTTGCTGCAGAACCCCATGTTATCATGTTATACCCATGGGCAAGCCACTAAGGCTGCGTTCACACCTAAGGTTTTAATCCAGTTTGAGACAGCTTTTCAGGTGAGAGAATGTATCAGCAAAGTGACTAATCATTTTCTGTCCCATTTATCTAACCTAAAAGTGGCTTTTCTGAGTTAGATCACGCTGAAAGAAAACAGCTTGACAGTTTACTGATGTATCCTCTCATTCTGAAAGTGGACTGAAGCTGGATTAAAACTTAAGTGTGAACGCAGCCTAAGAGAAAAAGTTGCTGGGCAGGACTGGGCGTGTCACTCTTGGATCCTGTGAAATAATGTTTTTTAAAATAAAACCCATGATGAAGCAACTTTTCCCTTCTGGGAAGGTAACAGTTGGAGGGCAGAATGGCATGGGATGAGGATCTGAAAGACTGGATGGAGAAAGGAACAGGAAGAAGACTACAGCAGGCAGAACGATCTGGAACACACTTTTGAAGGGTCAGATGGACATTAGAGAAGGAGGAAGGTGGTAGTGAGGAAGGTGGCTTGATTCTTGCCACACAGGGCATAGTTTCACTACAAAGCATGACCCCAATTTATGCAAAGTCCCCCAGGACAAATCTAAAAATATTTCATTCCTGTCTAGACCGGCCCTTTGAGTTTCAGTTTTTGGGGGGTTTTAATGTTTGGATGCTTTCCAAGTCTGTTATATGCTAATTAGATCTTTTAACTTTCTGTAAGCTGCCTTGAGGGCCATGGGGTGGTAGGATGGATAAATAAAAAAACTAAAAAACATGCCCATAAAAAAAAAGAAGACACGTTATAATCCAGCAAAACTTTTTTTCCCCCTGAATCAGAACCTTCCTGAAAGATTTAGGGGCAAGTTACAAATTTAGTGCCTCTACTGTTAGTGACACATTAGGAAAGGCCCTTTCTTTCCCCTAAAAATGATGATCTGACATGAAAAAAGATCAAACCAGCCACAGACAATCCCAGCAGTAAAATAACTGTGGGTACTGCTGGCAAAGGATGAATCACACATTGCCTAAGGTTGATAATGAACTTGGCTTGAACTTTGGCTTTCCTCCAACCAGGCTTTATCCAGACATTCTCAAACAGAATCAGTATACCATCTCAATACTTAAGCTTACAATTTCAGGCTCTCATAGTAGAAGACAGTGTCAACATCTGGAGCCTCCTGAGTGGACCAGCTACAGTTCATAATGTTGTCAACTAATGACTGGTAACACTGTAATCCCATGGAAGCATCTGGATCACCTACAAAGACAGATATTTCTAAATCAGGACCTGAACCATAATAATTGCAATACATGACTTTCATTCATTCATTCATTCATTCACACATCCTGCAATTCATCTCAGTCTATGTTGCAAAAAGCTTGAAATGCGGAGCATTTTTGCACCTCCCCATTTCCTTCCTGTCAATACCACATGGTTCTGTGCATATCTAGGCCTTTGTACCTTCAACTTCATGTCTGTGTTACTTACTGGTTCTTCAGACACCTCCCCAACCCACAGTCTCTTCTTCACCTCTGCCTCCAACTACACTCAGGCTGTGATCAGTAGCTACCAAAAAAAGCATCTCTGAGGTGACTTAGAGAAAGCTTCAAGGTGGGATTGTTCATACACCAGTCTGCTCCTCCCACCTTCCTGAGCATTCTGTGACAGAAAAGTGGAATTAGAGAAGGATGGGAACCCAAGGGCCACACAGTGTCTCACTGAAGTGCCTCTGCTTTTATTATGTGTGATCACAGCCACAGGCATTCTGTACCATGGTGCTTGGGCTTAATTAACTAAAACACCCACCCACTTCCTCATAAGATGCTTTTCATTTACCTCCCACACTCTTTATTTTCTTTATTTCCTCCAAATAACACCTTTCCTCAGCCTGCTTGCCTTCACGCTCTGGATTTTTGAGACCTCTTTTTTAGTACAGCCTATATGAAGTTTTAATTTTCATTATAAAAACAACTGTCCCTTCTTTCAAGGGAGACGGACTGAGAGCTTTATTCTGGAAATGTTTAATATCTACAAACATGCTATGATTTATTGACAACTATCTCAGCACCAGACTCTTTACTGCCAGAAACAGTGAAACCCAGGGTGAAAAGGGACAGACAGATGTTTAATATAAATTTTAGGCTTAGCCAGCAAAGGGCCTGACCATACATTTGGTCATGATGTGCAGATTTCTTCCTTTGAAGGCCCTCAGCACAAAGGATAGCCTTCTTCACATGTTGGTGGCTTTCTGGTTACCCAGCTGAAGCTGCATCCCAACGTCAGTTACTTATTCCACTATTTTGGGTATTCCAGAATACCCATGCTTTATTTTGGAATATCCAAATACAGCAGCATAAATAACCGATGTCCGGATGCAGCCTCACATGCTCCAATTAGATGAACATTGTGCAGCTTCTGGACAATTTTCTACGCCTGGGGCAGACCCATCCCCAAACCATGAGAAAATTTATCACAGTAAGAAGGTAGGGTTTGCATAGGATGTGTGCAATTCCCAGAAGAGTGCAACAGGTTGAATGAGAGCAGGCTAGCCTGAAATTACAGTTCCCTGATGTGGAAAAAAATATGTAGTTCCAAACATTCACTTATGCACTATAGCCATGTGGCATAGGCACATGCATACGAAAAAATATATAGGAGTTAGCAGGCATCATGAGAACATAAGAGGATCAGGCCACAGCCCATCTAATCCAACATCCTGTTTCACACAAAGGCCCACCAATTGTCTTCTCCAGCAGAAGACAACGGCAAAACCTTCACCTGCTCTCAATTGCCTGCAAATGGCCTTTAGAGGCAACCTGCCTGTCTCTCCAACCTGGAGATGGTACCCAGGAATGCATTCAAGAGCACAGTTGTGCATCTTTACTATAGACAGTCACTTTGGCCAAAGCAGCAAATGCCAATCTCTTACCTTCACTGAGCCCAAAGGCCCTTAGTGACAGAAGCAGTAGCCATGCTAAATCCCATCTGCTGACCATAGCACCTGCTCAGCCCTATAAAACAAGATAGAAAAGAGTGGATCGTAAGATAGAATTCCCTAAGGCTCTAGATGAAGTTCCACCTAAAAAACTTTACATTCATGGAAGGGAGGCATGTAATTAAAAGATATTTTGCTCACGGTCTATAAACACACCCAAATGTTGGGCCCTAGAATGGCCCAAGAACATAAGAGCCCTGCTGGATCAGGCCACAGTCCATCCTGTCTCACATAGACAGTGGCCCACCAGTTGCTTCTGGCCATTCTCAAGCAAAAGACAAAGGCAAAACCTCAAATTGCAAGGCAACTGCTGTTGGGATGGCCTCGAGAGGCATCCTGTCAGCATCACTCTCCAATCTGGAGGTAGTACCTAGGCATCCATTCCAGTAGCCACTGACACACCGGTCCTCCATGAATGTGTCAAAGTAACCCCACAGGAAAATAAGATATGTAAATGACATGACCGGAGGATGCACTGGGACCTATAATAACAAGAACCTAAGTTTGGTCTAGTGGTTAGGGAGCTGGACTCTGATCTGGGAATCCCGGGTTCAATTCCACCCTCCCCCACGAAGCCAGCTGGGTGACCTTGGGCTAGTCACAGCTCTTCTCACAGTGTCTGTTGTGAGGAGAAGAACAGAAGGATTGTCAGCCGCTTTGAGTTCCCTTAAATGGGTGAGAAAAGCGAGGTAGGAAAGCCAACTCTTCTTCTAAGTGCACCCAGTCCATTTTTCTGGCATGAAGCCCCTTGACCTCACCATAGCGATCCTTGCCATTTTGTCATTTCCCGGTTTTAAGGGTAAAACGCACCGGACCTTACCTGCCCCTGCTGCCCTTGTGGATTCAAGCTTTCTGCAGCCAGCGACCGCTTCGCCCAGCGCGGTCGTCCCCGTCTGCGCTCACCACGCACTCCATGGATTTGGAAGGCACCGAGAGCGCCAGGCCGTCACCGGCGGAGCAGGCACGGCGACCTCGGGGGCGGCAAAGCGCCGCTACGGTGCGACACAGCGACGGGGCTCCGTTCGAACAGCGCGCGCGCAACTTTTCCTCGTCCAGGCGCGGCGCCCTTTCCTCTAATGCGTTGCGGGGGTCGTTGCCAAACGGGAATCTTCCTCCTCGCTCGACTCACGCGCCGCTCGGCTTTCCCACCTCCGTTCTGGCCGACGGGGAAGATAAACCCCGCCCCGCTTCGCCGGAGAGGGAAGGCGGCGGCCCGGGCTCTGCAACGGGACCGCGGGCCGTCGCGCCTTCCTCATCGGCGCCCGCGGCTCGGCCTTACCCGGGGGTCCCCTCGCTCAGACCGCCGCCCCGGGCAGCCGTGACTGGTCGTGCCGGGTGGGGACGGGGCAGCGGCGCGCAGACAGCCCGAGCAGCGCCTCCGGCACAGGAGCAGCTGAGGCGGCAGCCTCGTCGTCGCTCGCTCCGCCCCCGCTGGCCCGCGACGTCGAGGCGATCGAGAGAGAGAGAGAGCCCTGCCGTTCACGGCGCGCAGCTTACTGTTGTCGGGACGTGCACGTGTAGTTCTGCTTGTGCTCCTTGTTGCTGATGGATGACTTCTTCCTTAAGATCCCTAGGGGAGAGAGGCCCTCCTGGTGGCACTACCACCACCTTCAGCAGGAAAAGGGGTGGGGACCCGGGATAGGGCCTTCTCAGTGATGGCTCCGGGCAACCAGTCGCCTCAATGAAGAAGAAGAAGAGTTGGCTTTTCTACCCCGCTTTTCTCACCCATTTAAGGGGACTCAAAGCAGCTGACAAAGCTTTCCATTCTTCTCCCCACAATAGATACCCTGTGAGGTGGGTGGGGCTATGAGAGCTCAGAAGAGAGCTGTGACTAGCCCAAGGCCACCCAGCTGGCTTCATGGGGGAGAGCAGAATCAAACCGGGTATTCCCAGATAAGAATCCATCTAGATAAGAAACCACTAGGCCAAACTGGCTCAGAGTATTTGAATGTCTCATTAGCAACTCAAGCAAAGGAAGAGCTGACAAACAACCAGCAGACATCTATAAGAAGAGAAACAGGGGACCTATTTGCACTTAGGCGTCTGGGGTGCAATTCAGACGGCTCTGGTACAGCTCTGGTACAGAGTATCTGTATTAGAGCTGTCCTAATTGCATCCCAGAGGTATAAGTGAATAGGCCCCAGATCTAGTAAGACACCAGTCACCCTTGACTTGGCGAAGAGTGAAGACCTCTGAAAATGGATATCGCAGCTATGTCTGAAAGCTTAGGTTCTCAGAAGAAACTTGGAAGACTGCATAACAGTCCAAAAACTTCTACAAATGAATCCGGTCATGAAAGCCTACATAAGTCCAGTGTTTGAATGACTCAGAGACAAAAGTCCAAAAAGACCTACCTTCCCTTCCTTCCTTCCACCGCAGCATTAACATGGACCATGGTCACACCTTCACTTGAAACCTTCTTCAGTCCATCTTCAGGCCTGACTGCTCACACCTTTTCATTTCTATCCAATTTATTTGTGGACTTTCCACCCTCCAGTTGGACTTTCCTGAATAATAGAAAGTCCAGAAATAAATGAATAGAAATGAAAAGGTGTGAGCATGGCCCACGCTGGAGAGACAGGCAGAATGCCTTCTAAAGGCCATTTGTGGGAATTCAAGAGCAGGTGAAGGTTTTACCTTTGTCTTTACCCGTGAGCCAGATTGGTCTAGTGGTTAGGGAGCCAGACTCTTATCTGGGAATACCGGGTTTGATTCTGCCCTTCCCCATGAAGCCAGCTGGGTGACCTTGGGCTAGTCACAGCTCTCTTCTGAGCTCTCACAGCCCCACCCACCTCACAGGGTGTTCTGTTGTGGGGAGAAGAATAAAAAAGCTTTGTAAGCCGCTGAGTCCCCTTAAATGGGTGAGAAAAGCCAACTCTTCTTCTTCTTCCTCCTCCTCCTCTTCTTCTTCCTCTTCTTCTTCTTCTTCTTCAGCTTGAGATACCCAGAAGCAATTAGTGGGCCGCTGTGTGAGACAGGAGGCTGGACTAGATGGGCTGCAACCTGATCCAGCAGGGTTCCTCTTATGTCCTTAAGTCATGTTTGCTCATTGCCTCGTATCCAACAAACCCCAGCCGTTGCTGACAGAACACCAACATATATCCCTCTGCTCCAACCCATCTAGCCAATGGCTGGGATATGTATTTCAGGATTATCTGGAGAGATGTATTTTGCTCATTTCCCAAATTAGATGGCATTATTCCTGAAGCATCATTTCAGGATTCTGCATCTGTTCACAGACCCAGATTATTAGCATCCTCTAATAATATCTGAGAGGGGACCTGATTGAAGTATATAAAATTATGCACGGTATAGAA
>MTQE01002560.1:471837-482555 GCA_014337955.1 Aspidoscelis marmoratus
TCAGGAGAGAGGGGGCAGAGAGAAAATGATGCTGTTTCCCCAAGCAGGGGGTTAGCGCAGTTTGCATGGGGACAGGTGTATTCAACTTGAGCCCGCACTTTCGTCAATCACATGGAGACGGGTCAATTTGGTCTCGGCTCTGTATTCAGACTAAATGGAGTGCATGGGGATGTGGCCAAAGTACGAACACTACCTTGCCTCACAGTTGACTCCTGGATTTAGAGCATGTTCTGCAACAGCAGTTGAACTGCAACAAACAGGAGCTGCAGATAAGCACTACAGGGCCATTCTGCAGCTTCTATTCTTTTCAGTTGTACTTTTTTTTAGCAGAACCTGCTGGTGGATTCTGGTCATTAGCCAATCTGCCAGCTTTGCATGTTCTGTCCTTCATGATGTTCCTAAATGTCTTTTGGGCTGTGCTGGCACCGTCGGCAGCAGCAGCAGCAGCAGCAGAAGAAGAAGAGGTAGAAGAAGAAGGCTTTTATACCCCACTCGTCTCACCCATTTTAGGGGTCTCAAAGTTTATGACAAGTTTCCTGTTCTTCTCTCTACAACAGACACTCTGTAACATAGGTGGAGCTGTGAGAGCTCATAAAAAGCACTGTGACTAGCAAGGCCACACAGCTTGCTTTGTGGAGAATTGAGAAATCAAACACTGACAATGAGGTGTTAGTCCGGTACTCTAACGCCAAAATCAAACTGGCTCACAAAGCATTACTGAACTTTTCTTTTCTCCCTGAAAAAAATGGCCTTTCAACCTGCAAGAGATAACAGCCTTGCTCTTCTGCACCACAGTAAGAAACTCATGTTTGGTAAATGCCACCATCCAGCCTGCTGCAACGAGAGATAAACTTTTGACCCAAGTGCCAGGAAGGTAGCTTGCCCTCACTTGTGTGATAACAGTAACATTTCAAAGAAAAGAGCAATCCCTAACATAAACCTCAAGGCTTCCTGAAATTTCTACAGAGGAAAATGAGAAGCTTAGAAAAGTTTAGCGTTCACAAAAAAAGCAGTATGACTCTAGAAGGCCTTATGCTGGGTTTCTCAAAAATAGAGGCAGAAACAAAAGAAAAGATTCAAGAAGATGAAGAAGAGTTGGCTTTTCTCGCCCATTTAAGGGGACTCAAAGCGGCTAACAAAGCTTTCTATTCTTCTCCCCACAACACAACACCCTGTGAGGTGGCTAGGACCGTGACAGCTCAAGAGAGCTGTGATTAGCCCAAGGTCAACCAGCTGGCTTCATGGAAGTGTGTGGATTCAAACCCGGTATTCCCAGATAAGAATCCAGCTCCCTAACCACTAGACCAAACTGACTATGGCTGCCTTCAGAAGCTGGCCAAATAACCCATTAACAAGGAATAACATGGTGTGGCTAGTGCTGCGGCTAGTGCTGCCTTTGTGTGTTTTAAATTATGTGTGCTTCTAGCCATTAGAGTGCCCTGAGATGCAATGGTGGCTCCATCCAGAAGATAAGTGCCCTTCCTAAAAAGTGCTATTACTAGAAACCTTGCAACCAGTGCTGGGTTTCCCAGCAATAGTTTTTCATGGGTTCTGGGGCATGGGAGATGCACCCAATATGTTCGCTGGCAACCCCACCATAGCAGTACCCTAATGGCACTATATTTCCACCATCTGGACAGGGCTAAATCTACTCAGCGCCCCTGTTACCTGCAGATTATTAGGCAGGGGTATTGGGCTGAGAGACAGCAAAAAGAACCAGAAGCATCAATAAGGGGTTAGGATTGATATATGGCATCCATGCCATCATCCCCACAATTTAGTAATTGTGCATAATGGCAATTTTCAGCAAATATGGGTTGCAATACCAGCAACATCTTCTGAAATCCCTTCTTCCATATAGCTATAAAAGGCTGCAGAAAGACTTCCCTCCAAGAGGTTCATCAAACATCATCAGATATATCTTAGGCTATTGTCACACCTACAGTTTAATCCAGTTTCAGTGCAAGAGAACACATCAGTAATTTTCTTTCCATATTATATATCCCAAAGGTGAATTTCCTGAGTTATTTAACACCTGCATTTCCACTGGACAATTTAATCCAGGTTTTAATCTGGTTTTTAAAAATCAGCAGTAAGATCAGGGTTTTTGCATTCCCATTCCTAGATTTTAACACAGATTCGCAGGGGAGAAACCCCCCCTCCCTCCGCTGCCATAGCCTGATGTCATTGGGGGCGGACAATTCAAACCACCAAAGAGGTCCACCCCCCTCAGCTGTTTCCTGCAATGGCACCGTAATTAATGTGTGTGTGTGTGTGTGTGTACATACATATACATATATTCACAAACCTACACACACATATATATATCCCACCTTTTCCCCAGACAGAGACTCAAGGTGACGTAAAGCATTAAACAACAATACAAAATTAAAACTACCATATATATGAACAAATAATACAATGTTCAATTATTAAAAACATATTAAAACACCATGAAAACATATTAAAACACCATGATATAAAAACTACAATAAAAACAGCTAAAGTCTACTATTACACCCTTCAGTTGCCTTCTTCTGAATGATACTGTTAATAGTTTGATACAGAAATGAGTGCAGGATAAAGTGCTTCTCCGACTTGTTGGTGGCTGCGGATGGGGGGAGAGAAAGAAGGAGGGAGGGAAACCGAGGCCTTGGGACCTGATAAGCGCACAGGATCGTGACAGCAAATCATCGCAAAATGGCACAAAAGACGTGAGTGGAAGGAAGAATGGAAGGCTGGCTTTTAAGCAATAGCCAACACTGCAAGCCCAGGACGGAAGCAGCCAATCTGTAACATTCATAATAAGTTTATACAGTAACAATCTTCAGGCTCTGTGTTACAGTTCAGTTGACAGGCTCTCTGTCTCCCCTCCCTTTTAATCAGCCCGATCTGGCACTGGAAATGACAGCTTATCATTGGATCAGGGAAACTGAAAAGGACCCTTCTAAACCACGGTTCCCCATCCTCCCCAAACCACTTGCGTTCCCACTGCTAATTAGCAAGGATTATTTGTGCACCCCACAGTGAGACTTCTTTTTATTCGAATATAGATAATCCACGTTTCAGGACCTTTAGTCCTCAGAAACTGTGGGTTCCTGTGGACCTTTGGGAATGGCCAGCTTTCAAAATGCTTTCAAATCAATTTAAAACTTGAATGGGAACACACCCCGAGAGAAAGCAGCTTGTCACTTTGGTGATGTATTCGCTCACTCTGAAAGTGGACTGAAGCTGGATTAAATCTTAGGTGTGACCACAGTCTTAGACGACCGGTGGGGAAACACTTCTTTAACCTTTTTGTTCTCTATTACTGTGTTTTGTCCTGCAATTTTGTCTTCATTTCTTTGTTTTTACTCCTTAAATAGTTTTATATTACTTTGATTGTAACTCACTTGAAGGCCCTAACATGAAGGAAGAAAGGAGGGAAGAACCTCTTCCCACATGTGTTCCATATGGAAGCCCTATCCAGAATGCTCTGTCACATTTCTGACTTACTCTGTCTTTAAAGTACAAGGCCCTTGTATTCGTTGCCTGTCTTGAAAAAGTATCCTGGGAAAAGGTAGTAAGGTTCCCACTCCCTTAAATAGTTGCACAGAAGAAGTAATTTCCCCAGGCATTGCCTTCCTGTCTTCCTTCTTAATATGATAATCTTAGTACAGGAAAAGACATGTGTGCAGCGATGCATGAAGTTCAATGTGTGCTGATGCACATTGCTAAAGGCCCTGCTAGGAAACCTCTCCTTTCTCTGCATTTCTTTACCAGGAAACAAGAAGTAGGATAAAATGGAGAGGAGATTAGCCCTTGTTTCCATGAATTGGTCCAAACACTATTTTGAAACATTCCAAGCAGATAAGCAACACCATATTTTATGGGAGTGAATTCCAAAGTTTAACTACATTGGTTAAAAAATGGGGGGGGGTGTCATTCTTTTGTGTCCTGATTTGTTCAAGATTTAGCTTCATTGGTTCTAGTACTATATGAATACAGTGTTACTGAGCCTCCATTGTTGTAGTTTAAATAACCTCAGAGCTTTCTACACAGAGTTTGTTGCCCTCTCTACTTGTACTTTCAGTATCCATGAACCTTTCAGATTGTGGGATGTTCCCCTTTTTGAAATAAAAAAAAATAACTGTCTTGGACTTGCTTTGTAAATTTTCACTTTTACAGACATTGAATTTTACTGCTTTATAGTCACTACTACAATCACTTCTCTCACTAACTACTAAGCACCACTTAAGAGTAAATCCAATACTGCTTTAGCCCTCATTGGTTCCTCAGTGTCATCTGCTCCACTATGCCAACATTAATGGTATCCAACAAATGCCTAACAAACAGAAAAACTTCCTCCCAGGATTGTCTTGTTCACACATTGAGACATTTCAACCCTCTACTTGAAGAACTGGCAAAAATTGAAGTGATTCCTATGTTCAGTTGAAGCAGAACTATTTTAACACTAGCCTATCTACATGAAGACCGCATTCCCACTTGAGTGTTTTTATATGAAATTAACCTAGATCCGATGCAAATATGCATTCTGCCTGTTCCTATTTTTTAATTATAAATTGCAGTCAACCCCAATTCTTGCTGTTCCCACAGAAAACGCTGCAAAAACACATTGAGGAAGGTGCCTCTTTTCCTCCCGGCGCTTTGCCAGTTGGGGTGCCCACCCCTCTCTCTTGATTGGGTTCTTAACCTGATGATGAGGGTGGGGGGATTCCAGCTCCATCCTTTGATCTTATACCCAGCCTCTTTTGTGCAACTGTGTAATTTCAGACTTTCTTTCCACAGCAGGCCCTGGGCAGGAGGTGAGGGGAAGAACCCTGCCTCATTCTCTCTCTCTCTGGTCTCCCCAAAGAGGCCCCTTCTTCACCCAGGGAGAAATAAAAAGAGAATCACCATCCTCATAAGGAGGGAAGGGGAAGGGGAAAGGGGGCAAGGCTAATAAATGGCTTCTGCTTGATGCCATTGGCTAAAGAGCCTTTTTAAAAACATCCTGCATGGTGCTGTTCTTACATCAGAGCTAACCACCTTCAGCAGACAGGGAGGGACCACCAGCTTGATTTTTGACCCTTGGCTGCTTCTGTTGTTGCTCCATCAGGATCCTTCCTGCCCTTACTTCAGAAGAGGAATGAATTATTCAGCAGCAAGGAAACAATAATCAATAGTCAGAAACAAATATTTATTTATTTACATTTTATCCCACCCTATACCTGGAGGATTCCGGGCAGGTAACAACATTTAAAAACAAACATTAAAACAATAACAGCACCTGCCAGTGGGAAGAGAAAAGTGTATCCCCATTAGTACCTGACCTATATTCAGGCAACTTGTATTCTGACACTGAATGATTACATTTAAAATCTAGGACAAATATATACTGCTAAAAAAAACTAAGGAATCGCTTAAGCATCAGAGTATAAGCCCAAGTCACTTAATCTTCAAGGATATCAGTTTCTGTCCAGTTAGCACTCATAAGGAACTGTGAATCAATTTGACCTGCTTTGTTGCAAATGAAAGTGACAATAGGGGCACTGGAGGGTCAGCAAGATGAGCCACAAATAAGGAATGGTTTTGCAGGTGAAGCAACAGATATTACTCTCTTCTTGTCATTCCTGACTCTTTTCCCGTTATTGTGTTTTGCTAGTGTCACTACTAGTAGCATGAGGGGGTATCTGTAGCTCATTCAGGTTGCACTCGTAGTCCAGCTCCTCCAGTGTGACACATTCTTATGTGCTGTCAGAAGAAGGTTTGATGTGTCAGGGGGTATTGGAGTGTCAGGTTCCCCCGTTGGTAATAAATCTTCGCAGAGTTGCACGTCCGTGCTGGAAAGTACACGTCTCTCCCTCTCGGCTCCTGGCTGTCAGCTTTTCGTCGCTGTCCAATATTTCAGGAGCTCTGTTCACCCCCCTTGCTGTGCCCACAGAGTAAGCAAACAAACTGAGACAGATTCTCTGTAGAGGCTTTGTTTATTCGTAGCGGTTACATCTTAGCAGTTGCATCTCTCTCCCTCTCCAGCAATCAATCAACTAAGCAACACACAGCCGTGTGTGATCACTTTTATACAATTCCTTTATCACAAGAAGGTGACTCACATCCTTTGTATTACACAAGGTGTTGCAATCCTTACTTCATTCAGCCTTCAGCAGTCTGGTGATAGCAGTCCTAGGATAGTCTCAAGAGCATGGAGCAGACTCTAGGACATGGGCTATTGCATGAGGAGAGCTGGACAAGGCCACAGAAGGGCATCAACCCAGCATCTGCATCTCAATGGGAGGGGCACTGCCAGAGTCCTGAAAAATGATCTCCAGTAGGCTATAGGTATGCATGTTTCTGACCAAACTGTCAGAAATAGACTCCATGAGGGTGGCCTGAGGGTTTGACATCCTGTAGTAGGACCTGTGCTCACAGTCCAACATTGTGCAGCTTGACTGGCATTTGCCAGAGAAATGGGCAGGACTCATAGATGAGGACATGTGACAAATGTGAAGGAGTCTTGAAACATGGTGCACATTATGCTACTTGCAACACCATCCAGCATGACCAATTTGGTGGTGGGCCAGTGATGGTCTGGGGATACATATCCTTGGAGAGTTGTAAAAACCTCCAAGGATAGTGAACTGTGCCCTGGCTGCTGTTAGGTACTGGGTTGAAATTCTCAGAATCACAGTCAGAACTTTTACTAGTGAAGTGGGCCCTGGGTTCCTCCTGGTGCAGGAAAATGTATGGCCTCATGTGGCCAGAGTGTGTAGGCAGTTCCTGAAATATGAAGGCATGGATATCATTGACCGGATCTCATGTTCCCCAGACCCAAATCCAACTAAGAACCTCTGGGACATTGTGTATTGGTGCATCCAAAGGCACCAAGTAGTGTCACAGCCTGCCCAAGAGCTCACTCATGCTCTGATCCAGGTTTGGGAGGAGATCCCAGGACACCATCTGCTATCTCATCAGGAGTGTACCAAGGTCTTGTTGGGAGTGCATACAGGCACACACGGGCCATGCAGACTATTGGGTTGCTGTGATGAAATTCACACAAATTGGATCCACCTGTGATTTCAATTGTTTTGCTTTGATTGTCAGGGTGATCTGGAATCTAGCCTCCAACTGGTTGATTACTTTAGTTTCCACTGATATGTCATTTTCTTCTTAACAAATTATATCAGTAAAGATTTTCAACTTGAATCTTTCATTCATCAGGATCTGATGTGTGATTTAAGTGTTCCCTTGATTTTTTGACCAGTGTATTTGGAAGTACACTTTGAAAAAGAAAACACATTTTTTAAACCTAGTATTTGTTTGGCAGTGGAAGTTGAAATTAGAATTACACTTAAAATAAAAACAGGGACTTCCTAAAAATGGGGCTAAAAGAAAGGCTTTATGAACTTATTGAAATCATTATTTATGGACATGTTTTATAAAACCTGTTACATTCTGGGGGCTGTTTTCTCCTTTTCTCCCATTTCTTTTTGATATTCATATTTATAAGGCTTAGGTCTTCTGCATTTTTAATTTAATTTCCAGCATTGAATGAGCTTTTTTAAGCCACTGCTACACAGTGGCTGACACATCTATTGAGTTGTCCAGCAGAACCCTGAGATCCCTTTCCTGATGTGTTGCAGAAAGCTCAGCCTCAATCAGTTTATAGACATAATGAGGCTTCTTGGCCCCAACAAGAGATTTGGATGAAGAAACAGATAAACCCAGGCTGCAGACTGAAAATAAGACAATGTGATATTGAACAATTTGCTTTGGATTTGGACAGAGGCCACTCTTGTCATTTTGGAGATTGTACCCAATGCTGCTTTTATTGACTGTGGGGCAACTCCATTTCTTCTAAGGAATTCTTGCCCACCATAGTACATCTGCTGATCATCAGAATTAAATCCCCCCATTTCTGTCCATTTTTAGTTGAGGATCCCTTTGCCTTTTCTACAGGAATATGCTGAGCCAAGAAGCAAGTTACCTATGAGTAGAATGTGCATCCTTAAACTTGGTTCAGATGCAAAGCATTTTAATTTTAATTTGCAGCACCCACCCCCCGCTGCCCTATTCCTCCTTTTTTTGAACTATGTCAGTGAAAGAGAACATATATAAGATGATGTATAGATGATATCTAACACCACATAAGTTGGGGAAAATGTATCAAAATATGTCCACGAGGTGTTGGAAATGTAAAAAGTAGAGGGTACCTTTTATCATATGTGGTGGACATGTGAAAACGCAAGGAAGTACTGGGTTATAAGAAGTAATTTGATGAGACAAATTCTGAAGAGTAATTTCGAGTTTAAGCCAGAAATGTTTTTGTTGGGAATTGTTGCTAGTTTGAATGGCATAAAGACTTTAATATTATATATGGTGACAGCAGACGGATTGTTATATGCACAGAAATGGAAGAAGAGATACCAACAGAGGAGGAATGGATAATTAAATTGATGGAAATGGCTGAAAAGGACAAACTTGACAAATTTATTAAAAGACAAAACAGTGAAGAAGTTTTTGGAAGATTGGGGTCCGTTTATGGAATATCTTCAAGAGTTGGAGGTGACGACGGGAGGTTTTGGCTGATTTTCCAGAGAAAAGAATAAAAGGCATACAAGGGGAGCAAAGTATTAAAAGACTATAAGTAGAAGAGTCTGAAGAACGGAGGAAGTCACACGCATAATACTAAAGCATTATAATAATGGGATATGGCGAATATTTATACTGAAATGTGTGCAAAATGCTTTGTGAAAATAAATTTAAAAAATTGCAAAAAAAACCACACCACCTGCTGTTCTCCTTGGCATTTGCCCTGTGGCTTGATTTTTAAAATACGCTGTTTTGCGTGGTGGCTTATAGTGTTGCATGTTTATTTGCAAGCCGTCCTGAATACTTTCAGAAGTCGTTTTTTGCTGTAGGTTTCGCGAACGCAGCTACCGCACACAACGATTCCATTACACCCAGGGCGTAGGCTACGAGGCGGCAGCGGCACTGCTAATTAATCGGCCTACGCCACCTAGTTGCCTTGGAAGCAAGGAGAAAAGTCCCCTTCTTTACCCAGATGGAAACTCTAATTCCCATCATGCCTTGCGTTGCTCCCGCGCCCCGCTCAGCTGACTCGAACGTCCTCCGACGCACGCTTCATCTTCCCGACAAGACATACGCCCCACTGAATATTGATGCAACTCCCTCCCAATCGTTTACTACTATATGTGAAGCGCTAGCCCCTCCAGCAAGACAGACAACTTCTTAATCAAATCAGAGGGCCGGAATGTGCTTATTGGCCAATCGGAAAACGAAACATCCGGCAGGCGGAGCGCCGTAAAAACCAACAGTAAGGAGGAAGTGCGGGGAAATGATCGACGGCCGGCCAACCCAATGGGATTTCAATAACGTCCAATCAGCAGAGGGCGCCGCCCCCACCCCCTCCCCGTGCCGAGGTGGGTAGCAACAGTTGCCCCGGTGAGGGAATACGGAGGGCGCCATAGCCACCGTAGTCGTGGCGACCAGGAAACCCGGCAACAACAACAACAACCGCCCACCCTTTCGCCTCAGCGCGATTCCCGCCAAAATCGAGAGAGGGCACGATAGTCGCGACTCCGTCCCCGCCCCTCCCCCTGAGGGGACGCGGCCTCGCGGGGGCCGGGACGGTCCAGGTGGGTCCGTGTCCGCTTCCCTCCTTCCTCCCTTGCAAAATGGTGGAGCTCGTGGCGCCTCCGCGGCTGCCCCGAGACACTCGAGAAAGTCGAGCTGGGCAAGCTTCGTCGTCGGCTTTCCCCCCCTCCCCCCGCGAGGCTTGGCCCCCGCCCCGGCGGCTACTCAAGCTGGGCTTGTCAGGAAAGGGCCCAGGCCCTGATAGGCGGGGCTTCGACTCTCCCAGTTGATTGGTGGGCCAGCAGGCCAATCGGCGCCGGCTCGGTTCCTGAGAGTCTCCAATGGCGTGTAAAGAGGGGCGGGCGTGGATCGCTCCCTCCCTTCAGGGAGAAAATAGTTGACTTAAGGGCGCGTCATAACGTCCTCCTGACGCCTCCGGGGCTGGTCGTCGCGTCTGGATTGGGGGGCTAAGGCAGAAGGTCGAGGTCTTTCCGCCTAAGAACTTTATATGTGGGGAGGAGACCGAGCAAGCGAGACTCCAGGGCTTTAAAATTAGCTTTTTCTTCCTCTCCTCTTGGTGTCCTACGAAACGTGGCTATTTTAACAGAGTTGCTGTTATAGGAGAGGAGCTGTTTCTCTAAATAAAGTTTCCACACGGGAATTTCTCCACGAAAATGCCTTTGGATAACACGTGCTTTCGATTTAAAAGACTCCTCTGCTTGTTTTTATTTTTATTTTTTAAAAAATCAAAGTTTGCTAAACTAGGAAATTCAACATTTGGGATGTTGGACACGGGAGTCTCAGAGAATAGACAGACAATGCTGAGTTGAATTAATATAACTTGTTGTATTGCTGGAAGATCCTCCTCTCAAACCTCTAGGATTTCCTTCAGGTGCTTCATTGTAATCCCTGCCCTCCCTAGATACAGAATTTCATTGAGCAAGTTAGAATAGATGGTTGTTGTTCATAGGTAATGCTAAAACACAGATGGCTGCTGCTTGTGTGAGTCTTGGGTCTGGGCAGTTGACTTTAATTTAGAGAAGCACAGATCTCAGGTGTTTTTCCACTTAGTACTAAGGGACCCATTAAGGATCTGTACTCTAGTGCTAGTGGAAAAAAACCCTAGCACTAGAGTACCCATTAAG
>MTQE01002560.1:496168-514284 GCA_014337955.1 Aspidoscelis marmoratus
GTTATAGCAGAGAGATCTTCCTCCCACGGAGTTTACTCTCAACTGAAGTCTTTTTGCCCTGATAATTGCACTGTGTTTCTTTGGTTCTCATTTCTCTGGATCTTAAATATGAACTCTGATAGAACATTCAGCTTCAGACAGGTGTGTGTATAGCGTGGGCTGCAAGCCCTGGGAAGTTGTGTCTTATACATTCTCCAGAATTCTGGGTAGATTAAAAGTGTTGTGCTGTGGGTTGCCAAATTTCCAGTGGAATCTCTTTACTCCTAGCAAGCAGCGTACCTGCTGCTATTATTTTCCTGTAATAGGCTGTAATTAAGTTTTAAATGGGGTGTGTTATCAAATTAGCACTCAGTGAATAGAACTGTAGGGTGCTCTTTTTGTTTGCAGAATGCTTTATCACTGATTAATTGTTTTCTTTCTTTTTTGTTCTATTTGTTTCTTCTCTTTTTTTTCTTCAACGAAAGGAAGCAAAAAAAAGCCTTATTTATTATCATTTTCCCCACTGTTGGCATGGCAACACAGCCCTATGTTACAGAATTACAGGCAGCCCAACAACAGTCACAGCAGCAACCATCACAGCAACAGCCAGCAGCAGCAGCATCACCTGTGGTAACAACAGCAGCTCAGCAACAATATGTGGCAGAATTACAAAGTGCTCAGCAACAATCTGCTCCCAAACAATATGTCTCAGAAATCCCACCAGCCCAGGCGCAGGCTACGCCCGCTGGACAGCAAACGCCAACGCCAGCCCCACAGCAGTACATTGTAGTAACTGTGTCTGGTAAGTTTGTGGGATGAGGGAGAGTTGAGTAGTAAGCTGTGTCAGCGTGTGTGAAGGGGTGAAGCATACAGTTTATTGTCTCCTAAAAATGCAAGTAATTTATGAAAAGCCAAAGCTTCCCATTGATCTTCAGTGCAGCCTCTGAGAATAATGAAAAAGGAGGAATAGAGGCTTCAAGCAATAGTAATCTTTGGCCCAATCAAGAGACATGCTGGAACTAAATGGAAAGGCATTATTCTTCTCTGGTCAGATCTTCGTTTGCTCATGTTTCTTATATGGGTTTAGCATCCCCTAAATTTTCCTGAAAGTAACTTACAAGTGGGTGACTGCAGGCGACAGCTGAACAATCGCTGGCTGCGGAGGTATATGCTTTTCTTCATTGCATGAATGTGCCAAGATTTCTTAAATTACATCATTGAGTAAATTGGAAAAATTTAACAAAAAAGGGTGAGGCTGTATATAGAAGTTATTTATTTTCAAAATTCTCAAAATAATATCAGATAAGATAATACAGTTTTATTCTTGTTTAGGTAAGTTATGAAGAATATTCTGTTAATATAATAGGCTTAGTTTTATTATGTAAAAATATCATTTATAAGTTAATCTTTCCATCAGGGATATCTGATATATCTTCTCAAGCCAAGCACAGATGGATACACCATTTAAGTCTCCAAAACTTGGCAATAACCACCCTGACTACTGTAAATAGCCTAAAAGGGTTTGTTCATCTTTTCATTTGCACCATTAAATATTCATAATAAAGCCAGTTGTGGCCTAGTAATCTCCTCAGGATTCTGAAAAACTGATGCCTGAAAGGATTGAAATCACCACATGTGTATGTGTGCAATGAAAACCCGTGCTGATTTTACTAGTTTTTAAATTATGTGCAGTGCGCGATGCTGTGTGCTACTATGTTTCTGTATTTTGATATGGTCAAACAGACTAATCAATAAAAGTTATCTATATATCTCTGCATCGTGCGCTGCACATAATTTAAAAACTAGTAAAATCAGCACGGGTTTTCATTGTCTTCAAAATAAAAAGAGTCAAATTTAAAATGAATGTATAGGGATGTAAAGCACAAAATCGGTCAATATCCAGAAAACATCTCGTTCTTGCTAAGGAGTTTTTATCTTTGCTTTGTTCAAAAACTAACAATGTCTTTTGAAATGCCAAGTTGTTGAGGAGGGCATGTTTAACTGATAAACATTTAGTGAAAGGGTTAGCAAAAGCTATGTGTTGGAAATTATGACCTTTGAGTCAACTCTGGGTCTGTGTGCCCTTGACAATATTCTGGAATACATCTCAGGAAAAGGGTCTGTTGTCCACATGCTATTGCAGGCCTCACTTAATGCTGTAGCCTGCACTAGCATGTGGACAGCAGGGCCCTATTCCAAGATATATTCCAAAATAAAGCCAAGTGCGAACAGGCCCTCTGTTATCATGCTCCCAGTAGGGATGCGCACGAACGTATTTTTGACATTCAAATCTGAGTAAATTTGAATGTCAAAATCAGATTCAAATCTGTAACATTCAATGTGAAAGATACGAGTGTTGACAACATTCGTATCTGTTATACTTATCTGTACACATTCCGTAAAAATCTGTATGCATCCCGTTTTAATCCCGTAAGTGCAAGATGTGTATAATTTTTGCATAGATTTGTATACAACAGATATGAATCTACACATTTGAATTATTTGAAAATCCATATTGGATTTTCAAAAATCTGGTTTGAGTTCAAATGTTCAAATCTTGACATTTGTTGGATTTGAATCAAATATTCAAACTTTTGAATATTTGTGCATATCCCTAGCTCCCAGTAGCCATGATCTTTGCTGTAAGAAAAAATGAGTCTAGTCCTAGGCCAAACACAGATTCTTTTGAAAGATCTTATAACCTTTCTGTGGTCCACCTAGTAGAGTTTATGGATAACAGTGGGTTGCAGATTAGAGTGTGAGAAACTAAGGAGTTTTGGCCAGCTCCTTTATTTTGGTTAAAGCATGAGTCATATGCTATGGTTGTCTGTATTTAATGATTTTGTGTGCCACCTGTTTGCCCCATTTACTACATGGTGTAATCAAAGCAATCTCAAAAGGCTTTTAATTGGGATTTTGACAGTATGAGATTATCTATATGATGTGATCCATCTTGTCCAGCACTCTTCAGGGCATAGGAGCTGATGGAAAGGTAATTTTGTAGGGCTGATTGACTCTGGTTTGACTGGCTTCTTCTTTGAGGCTAAAGATGTATTCTGTGGTTAACTTTTATGTTTGAAGCTCTGTATATCTGAAGGGAGGGATTTACTAGTACAGCTGGCTCACTGATCAAGTCAGTGGGTGGAGCCTAATTCACTCTAGGTGTGCAGAGAGAAGGAGCATGGGATTTCTGTCGGAAAGATCACAGGGGAAGTTCCCTTTAAAATTGCAAGAAGGGAATAATCCTTGAAAAGTAGTTGAGCTCATCTGCTGTGACTAGTCAAGCAAGTTAAGTGGAAGCTATGGGAAGAGGAGGTATTCTTGTGTCGTCCTATTGGCTTATGGTCTGTTTGTTTTCTTGACTGAAACTGATGTGCCTCTACATGTAGCTAGTGCAAGTCGATTGCACTTTTGAAAGGAAAGGGAGGGACATGAAACTGAGTGGCCCACCTTTAACTCATGAGAATATGAAAAAAGGGTTTTTGAACAGGGCTGCTGTAATAAGGAAAGTTTGAAAGAATGACTTGCAAGTGAGGATCAGCAAAATCAGCATGTTGTTTCGAAGGCATTCTACACTGCCAAAAATGAATAGCTGTTTTTATTCTCTTAGATGACACATGTTCAAGGACCCTCAAGCAGAAACAAAACTGTGGGGATGACTTGCCAAAGATCAAAAATGATACTGAGACTGAATCTATTATCTCCTCCTGGCTGTCTGAGGAGAGGGTGTTGATGAAACTTTCCCTTAAGAGATTGCAGACATGGCAAAGATGCATAAACTGGCGATGATAGGGACTTCTTTTTTTCCCGGATATTGTAGAGAGATAAACTCTACCAGTAATGGTGCCTCCAGGAAATTTATGACATTTGCTGATCATTTTCTTCTTCAAAAGAATATTTGCAGGAACTATAAGGGAAGGCTTTGACTGGAAACTTTTAGGAACCCATGATCTCCTTGTTCCTAAAAGAAGATCATGGATTCCTAAAAGTTTCCAGTCAGAGCCTTCCCTTATAGTTCCTGCAGATATTCTTTGTGGATCTCTGAAAGGCAAAGAACACTAAACTATTTAACATATGTTTGCTGGGGTCTTCTCCAAAAGGTTTCATTTGTGTGGAACAGATGGTTACATCTGAATTTCAGGTTGAGAGTGGCTGGCTGATTGTCAAGGATAATGATTTCTCTTTAATTGAATTTAAGTTTTTTGGACCAAGTCACATTTATCTTGGAAGTTTCAAGGGATTCACCAAATGATCAAAACCTCTATGTAGTATTTGCTAAATTCTGGGGATAAGGTGACATTCAGAAGAATAGAGGTGAATAAACTCTACTTCTATCTTTAAAGAGTTGGAAAAGAGAATATGGGAAATGTACGGAGCAGTCACGGATACCTGGGAAGATTTCAGAATAGCTTATTCAGCAACTCATCTGTAAGCATCTCAAAAATAATTTGAATCATCATGAATTTTTCAATAGCAAATTCTACCAGACTAATTTTACCTCTTTTTCTGATCATGTAGCCTCCTTGGATGCCATTGGGGATGCAGTAGCTGTTACTAGACCTTAGCAGAGGAACCCATTATATTTCACTGAGCAAGTTGGTTAAGTGTGGCCTGGATGGTGTTCCTTCTAGGCCTATACTGTGGCTGCCTAGAAAGTTGCAGGCAAAGAGTGATCATCAGTGGTTATACGTTAGGCTTTTGGGCACGGACATGATACTCTTTAAATTAAGAGTTTTGGGACTATAAATTGAGTGGAATTCTTGCTAACTTTGAAGATGGTGCAAAATTGGATGGGGCAGCAAACATCTTAGATGATAAGGGAAATGATATTTTTCAACTAGAGATCTGGACTGAGAAACAACAGAAGGAGATCCAGAGACAAATACAAAATACCGTAGTACAGTTAGGACAAAAGGGAGGGAATTCAGAGATACAGGTTGGAGAATATTCGCCTTCACAAAAAGTGCACATAAAAAAGGTGTTGTGGGGCAACTAATAAAGCAAATATAGGGCATAGTAATTGTGTTGTATTCAGCACTGATGAGATTTCAGTTTGAATAGAAGAAGAGTTGGCTTTTCTACGCTGCTTTTCTCACCCATTTAAGATGACAAAGTGTGTAACAAACCTTTCTATTCTTCACCCTACAACATAACACCCTGTGAGGTAGGTGGGGCTATGAGAGCTCAGAAGAGAGCTGTGACTAGCCCAAGGTCACCCAGCTGGCTTCGTGGAGGAGTGCGGAATCAAACCTGGTATTTCCAGAAAAGAGTCCTGCTCCCTAACCACTAGACCAAACTGGCTCACATAAATCTATTGCATAATATGTCACTTTGGGAATTGGGAGAAGGCTTGGGCAGAGCTAGCATCGTCTGCTGCTTCACAGGCACCTCTTCATATTGTGAAGACTTCGGAGTCAGCTCCAAGCGAGCTGTAAGTAAGGATGTCCATAAACTCCGCCGTGTCAAGCTAGTGAGGAGATGATAAATTTCTGTTGGTCTGAGTCATCAGTGTGTCACTGGAGCCAATCCAGTCTCACCTTCAGAATCCTTCAGACGAGGCTGAGAAAGCTGAAGAAACCCCTGATCCTGAGTACAAAGAAGGTCATGACCTAGCTTTTCTTCTGCAGTGATGACCTTTCTTAGACCTTGTGCCAGATTTGTCCCTTAACAGCCACTTCTGTCAGAACAATCCTGTACTGTTTTGAAGATGATTGCTCTACTCGGGTATCACTAACAGGATCATTCACAGATACCTCCCCTACCTGATTGTTGTGACTAGGAACTACCACAGGAACATCCATAAGCATTTGCCCTACCAGGGTGGGAATCTGGGAAACCTCCACTAAAGCATCTCTATTCTTCCTGTGCAAAAAGCCTTGGAGACAGACCCAGAGGTGAGCGATCCAGGCTGAAAATAATATGCCTGAGGCACAAAAAGACTGGTGACTTGAGTTGTTTATAGCTGGAGTGACATGGAATACTGAGGGTTTAGGCGCCAGAGGTTGTCTTCTATATTGGCTGGCATCACTAACTTATTGGTGCATTCCTCCCTCATCGACTTAGAGAAAGAACTCTTTCCTGCTCTGGAACTGTTTTTGCTTATTTTGTTGGCACTGCCATTATCAGTAGGATTTTTCAGGACCACAGAAATTGAACCCCTGGAGGGAGGATTGCATCCAATAAAGTAGGACAGAGGTAGGTTGACTGTGTATGTCTAATGAAAGAAAAAACAGCTGTCACCTGTCTTAGGATCTGATGCAAGTCCTGAGCTGCACTTCAGATATAAAGTGCATGTTAAAAGCCTGGAATATCTATGATACGTTGCATTTGATTCAAGAATCTTGCTGAATTCTTTCTTGCATCTACATCAACAATGAAGATTTGCATTTAGAATGTAGGTGTGGCAATGGGACCAGAATGTAGCTGAATCTTCTGCAACAGGATTTTTCTGTCACTAATCAGATTTCTGTGATAGTGAGTTTAGCTTCACATTTTTGTGCTTTAAATATTTTTGTGATAATTTATATTAGTCTGTATCCAGTCTTTTGGGGGACATGACATGAACTCTGCTCCAGAGCTCTGTATAGGCCTGCATATCAAGGGTGAGAAATTAAAATTAAAAATTCTGTCAGTGAAAAAGATTAAAGCACATTTATTTTTCTCACTGACATTAGTTGTATATTTAAATGCTTTATTATCAGTGAATTGTGCATTTATAACAATAATTGCCCCTACATATTGTTCGGGGCGTTCTGTACCAATTCTTGTCATGGAAATGCATGTGAGGAAATTAAGTAGTGGGAATAATCAGATTTTCTAGTGTATTTCCTGCTCTTAGTTTATTGGAGGAAGAAATGGAGAAACTAGCTTTAATGGCATTTGTGCAACTCCTCTTAAAGAGAGAGATGATCAGGACAAACAGGATTCCTCATATTTCTGAAGTGTTCAGAAGCCTGGCAGATATAGGCAAGAAGTCCAGATACATCATTCTCTGTAACTTAACATGGCAAACACCAGATTAGAACATTCTCAAATCTCAGAAACTTCGTGTGGTAGAGCATAGGGAAAGTCTGTCTCCTGGTCTAGTTTCTCAGTGGCTTCTTGAATTAGACACAGCTTTGTGCTGTAGTTGAGCTTTCTCTGTGGTTTGAAGAAGATAGGGGAAGTAGCCAGACAGAATTCCTGTTACCCTTGATAGTTTAATGTAGTGCTTCATCTGGCCCAAAATATTATCCAAGAAACCTGGCCTGCCTCTGATTCTAATTAGACAATTCCTAAACTTATGAGTGGGAGAGTTTGATTTGTGCTGTCCTGAGGAATTCCCCCTGCCCTCAGAATATAAAGATTTTTTCCCAGCTGTGGAAAAAAAAAAACACTGGCAAGACTGAGCTTTTGTGCACAATTAGAGATTACCATCACATCCTTGTTCCAGTTACTTCCTTCTCCTTAAATTCTATGTTTTACAATAGGATTTTTTGATGCATAGCCATCAAGATCTGTAGAAAAAAGGAATTTAATTTGAGCTCATCAGGACCTAGATCAAGGTGAGCCTTCAGGGCTGGAACAATTTCATATCTCTCCATCAACAGGAGCCAGTTCATATGCTGTTTGTACCATATGAACCTGTCAAAGAGGGCTGGGTTTGTTGACCGTTACAGGTGGCATTCATCTTCCTCTATCATTTTCCACACTCACCTTGCTTACTCTCCTAGCCCACCTTGCAGTGAGGAGGTGGTATGGCCAGGTGGGCTTCATGGTTATATCACTTTGAAGCCCATTATGATCCTGGGGCTCCTGGTTCTTGCAACTGCCCTGGCTAACCTTGTATGATTTCTGTCCCAGGCTTCCAGGCTCATTGTTTGCAGTAGGCAGGCAAACCTATTTGATGTACAGTCCAATTGGAGTTTGCTCTTAGAACCCAAACAGGGATAAAAGAAATGGCTGCAAGGGTGTGTATGGAATGTGTTGTGGAGGAGGACATCTGGATCTTATTTCACACTTGTAGAAAACTTTAAATAATGATAGCCTTTCCTGTTTTGATCTTCTCACTATCTGGTTTTCTAGATTCTGGCTTTCCATTTTTCATTTTATGCCAGATGCTTTAACCCTCTAGATAAATCCCTGAAGGTTTAAATCCTTTATGAAGGATTGCTCCTCACTTTCCTTGTATTATTTGCTAGGTAATAATAGGAAAGAGAATGTATAATTTACATAAAGAAGATCACAAGTTCAGTCTTTGCCAGGCAGGGTAGACAAAATTGAGTACAGTGCCCTATTGTGAGGCAGGGTTCTAATTTTGTTCAGAGGATGGTAGAATATGGGCAAAAAGCCCTCCCAGGTTCGTTTTCTGTAACATATTTGAAAGGAATAAATAGGTAAGGACATCCTGGGAAGCCCCTGCCAATCAGATGATAAATAGTACTGAAGAAATCTGAGGTTTTACATGGCAGCCTCCAGTGAAGTCTCTGTTATTTTGATAACCTTAATATTTAGATGCCTGATTTTATGATCTGCTCTCCTCTTATTCTGCCTCCATAAATGATCACTGAACAAAATATATACTGTATGCTTGCTGTTTTAGAAAACAGAAAGCAGAATCTGATTTATTTTTTAATAAACCCCAAAGCAAAAAATTAATTCACTTCTTAAAATGATATTTGTTTCCTTTTCTGTATGCTATTAAACCATAATTTATGGTTTTATGAAAACAACATACATAACCTGTATATTAGACAAAATCAGAGAAAACAAAAAGGTGAAGTGATACTGTCTGTTGATTTAGGAATAGGCAGAACTTAAACCCTTCATCCAGCAGATGAAAAAGGTCAAATAATTTTCAGGAGTATTGAAAAAGGAAGAATACTTCTAATTTGCCATTTAAATTCACTCTTGTTGCAGTCTCTGCTAAAATGTTTTTGAAACGTTTTCCAGCAAAGCATTTCAGTTCAATTATTAGAAACCTTTTATAATGTTTCCCGTTTCTTTCCAATTATCATTTTATCTTCTTTTTCATATTTCAAACCTTCTATGTTTCAAAGGGCTTTGTACATTTCTTTTACTTTATGGCCCATTCTGCACTCATGAATGCTGTCTAGGAAGGAGGCCAGAGGCCTTCCTTCTGCATGCTGGTGCAGGATAGAGGAAGTTTCACCCTCTAGATTGCATCATCTGCACTGGATGAAGCAAGTGAGTGGGTAAGATGCCAGAGTAGCACCCTATCCTATTCTATCAGTAGACAATGACAATGTCTACTTACTAAAAGGTCTGTGGGGAACCCATTTCAGCAGCACCCCAATAAGGACTGCTGGAAGACGGACTCCACCCAACAGCCCCTCCAAGGAACAGACACTTATGTTCCTCCGTAAACGATCTTTGGAGGCTGGGTGTCAGCTCCATGGTCTGTACCTAGCCTTCAGAGTCAGCGGCCAGGGTTGGCACAGCACAGGCCATCTGAAATACAATGACCTTATTTCACTCCAACAACCTGTCCCAGTTTGGGACAGTGTATGTATCCTAGGCCAGAGGTAATTACAAAGGTAATTATGGAAATACCTTTCAAAAGCCCACCATCATATCTCCTAGATGGGCTGTGGCCTGATTCAGCAGGGCTTCTCTTATGTTCTTATGGTTCTAAAATTATTTTGAAAGGATCAAGGAGACTGTAGCTCAGTTTCCTGTACAGTTTCTGCCATGAAGCTCCGTTTATCCTATCATCACTCAAGCATCTGCTTCTATGTGACTTGCCTACATGTCTTACTCTCTGAGGAAGTTTCAGTATTTCTTCAGCTGTCGGAAGCTACAGATAATACAGATCACAGGCAGTTCTGTGATCGTTTACTGGAGGATGCTTTTAATTGACCCAAACTCTCCTAGTTCTCATGTGGATAAAACATTTCTATGTCTCTGAGCTGTCCATGGTCAGCGGCGTGCACAGTCATACTGATTTTATAGCGGTTGATCATTTTTTATGTTACGGTTGAGTTTTTCAAAGGAACGGTTTTGAAAGCCAACTGATGTTTTCTAAGAATACAAACAAATTAGCGGGGCTGATGCAGGTGGCCTGGAGTGACTTTCCTTGCTCTTTCTCCTCCCCCTACTGAGCATGTCAAATGAGACATTCATGAAATGTGAACTCCTGCTTCGTGATTACAATCAGGTGAACAGCCGGCATCCGCCACCCCATCTTGAGGAGAACAGAGGGTGTACCTACTATGATGTGAATGTTTATTCGAAACCAACCTGCCCTGTGCTTTGGTAGGCACTAACAGGGATTAGCTGCCCAAGGTTCCAGCATATAAAAGCCTTGGGTGTATTATTCTCAAGGAAAAGAACTGCTAGAACTGAAACCCTTTTGACAGCCTCACCATGTATTATGATTGCCTTTATGCAATGCCTTTTGAACGTGAGTACTTGCAAAGGGATTTCTTCTTAGAATCTGCCCAATTCTGTCAGACGTTGGACCTTTATAAAATCTCCTTTTGTCTTGGCTATTTGCAAGTTCATTTGGAACAGTGAAATTAGAGCAGAGGAGGAGACAGTATAGTTCAAGCAGGTAATTGTTAAAATCAGGTCCAAGGTACCCATACCCAATATTCTGTTCATAACACTGGAATCTTCTTGGGTGTTCCCATTGGTGTTTCTCCCCATTATCCACCCCTGTTTTGGGGAGAAAGGTGCAACTGCTAACTAAAATAATTTATAAGAAAAATAGGCAAGAGGTAAGACATGGGATTTCTTAAAAAGAAAGCCCTGACATTTTTCTCTTAGCGTGACTACTTCTAGATTGTGTTAAATGTCAGGAGCAAAATATTGTGTGCTGACATAATGAGGATGGAGATGTATCAGTGAGATAGGCATGCTGGTGAAATTGTCAAGTTACCTCTCTCTTATAAATAAGAGCTAATTTCACTCGTGGGCAATAGGAAGGATATGCTTGTTTCAGTCATCATTTTAGGAAAAAAGCCAACAGGGCTTATAGAATGGTGGGACATTGCTGTGGTGCAAATGAGTGTGTGTTTTTCAGTTTTGGAAGAGTAAAAGTGGGCATTCTTTTCAGACTGCCAAACTTCTTCAGCTTCTACCATACTTCCTAATAGGATGGAGTGAGGGTAGAGGGGGAATAGTGCCATTTCTTCACTTAGTGCCATTACAGACTACTGTAGATCCATTCAGTGGTTGAAGTAACTCAGTGCAGTTTGTTCTACCAAGCCCACTCAGTTGCACTTGTAACCCGCCCTGAGACCTATGGGTATAGGGCGGGATAGGAATATAAATAATAAATAAATAAATAAATAAATAAGGGCAGTGGTAAGAGTGTATAGTAGGCCTAAACAGGGTCATGTAAAATAGCATCTTCTTTTATAAGACTTGACTTTGGAGTAAACTCCCAGAATCCAACTCTGTAGAATGTTTTTAAGCCGAGACTATAGTAGGTTGCTATTCCCTCAAACATTCCTTCGCTTCGTCTCCGTATAAATAGTAACTGCATATTTATTTCTCATAATAATGTCTGAAAATATGTAAGAATACAACATCATTTGGAATGGGAGGGAAATTCAGGGGAATCTTAAGAACTTTTGCCATTGGGAATGTGGACTGTTTTATCTTTTAATCTGCCAAGTGGTTTTGTTTTCCTGCGTGAAGTTACAACCTAGGTACTTAATTGCCTGATTTTTACATCTGTGAATAGATAGAAATTAATAAAAAAAGATAGCCTAAATGAATTCTGATTGGAATGATAGGATTTTGAGGATTCCAACTTCATCTCTATGTTAGTACAAGAAGTTTATTTGTAATGATAACACAACAAAGATACCATCTATAGAATGTGGCTCAGGATCCATTGTAATGTTGGAAACACTGCATTTTGGACAAATGCTTAGTATAATGAGGTGTAGCTGGTTAGAATCACAAACTACCTTGTTATCAGCCCTTTGCAAAATTACCAACACTGTAGAATGTAAAAACTCTTACTTTTGATGCTCCGGCTGTTTCAGAAATTGGGGTGACAAAGAATGGAGCTTTCAGTGTTTGATCTATTTGATGTTTCTCTTTCTTCTGTAGTGGTTCTGTTTCTAGTCTTCTCGCTCCATCAAAGGCCCTTTTTTAGATTAGTTTTTTCAAAGGTGGTGGGCAGTTAAGACTTTCTGGGAGCTGCAAATATAATCTTTCCCCCTCTGCCTTTCTGCAGAAGGTTCCATGAGGCCCAGTGACACAGTTTCAGAATCCAGTCCAGGCTCCACATCCACACAATCAGGGGTGCCAACTCAGGTGGTCCAGCAAGTCCAGGCTACTCAGCAGGTAAGGAGATAGAAAGGCGTGTTACTGCTCATGTGCCAGAAGTGGATAAAATATGGCAGTTGGGATATCTCTTTGACGTTCCTATGCAGATAGTTTTGAATGTGTATTTTAATGATATTAGAACATGATAAGCTGGGGGCTGTGAATCAAATTGCTGAATTCCTGATTCTATGTGGTATGTTAGATACAAAGAGAGTAAGGAAGGGTTTCTGTAAGTCTTTTGTGTTCTGTTTTCAGTGGTAGGGGTATAACCGAAAGGGCTAAAAGCTGGCCTCTAAGTCCATTGCTCAGTGTACTACCTTAATACATATGTGAACAGTTTTTTTTTTCCTGAATATATTCAATAAGAACCGGAGAGGAAAATTTTTCCACCGATCTGACCTCAGTGGGCCATGTGTTTAGATACAAAATCAGTGTTCTGTTGAGTTTACTGCTGTTGTGAGGGAGGATGAAATGTTTTCCTCTTATTCCTGGATTGCATTTGCTTGCCTAAATCTTTTACTTTTTTATTTGGCAGAGGCTATTGGTTCAAACTAATGTGCAGACAAAGACTGGAACGGTATCCCCTCTGCAGCTTACAAGTGTGCAAGTACCACAGCAGGTGAGTCTGGTCTTCCTGATGCTGCTACAGATGTTGGTGGAGTTCTAAAGGAACATTATCTGACTAGCACCTTGCCTGCTTTTCCTCTGATAGTCACCTAGACTCTGCATGTGCTAGTTTGAGGATACCTCCAAACTACAGTGTCTCAAAAAGAAATCAAGACACATTTGTCAAACCCATGCCACTTGTTTGGATTAATCCTTCCTCACTGAAAACTGGAAGATGTTTTGCTGAAGAAGCTGAGTTTTTTCATTTTTTTGTTGGTGTACCTGTACACCCTATGAAGAATCACAGTACCCAAGATTTTAAAAATTCTTTTTGGAGGGGAGGAAGATTCTTCCTTTGAGAGTTGTCAAGAAGGAGTGGAATTACTTTTATATAGTGATCTTTCATACAGCAGATTTTTCTGCAGCACTGTTTTCCTCTTACATGGTTGGTAAAAAGCACCTTCCCTCATACAGTGTGGTATCATGTCAAGTGAATTAGTGCTATAGAAATACTTGCTGGCTGTGGAAAGCTGGCCATTAAAGGAAGCAGTACCAAGAATGCTTCCCCTAATGTGATTTTGTGCAACATAGCAGTTTCCTGAAATAAAATGATTGAATTGTATCAAGTATGGCTGTTTAGGCTTACAGTACTTGTGGAAATCAACATGAGCCTCTGCACGCTTTCTGTCTCTTAAATTTTGCTGAAGTACTAGTTGAATATTTATCCATACAGTCACCTAACTGATGATTTTGACTAAAAGGATCATAGGTTTGTTGGCATCTTTGAGTTGTCTCCCCTGTTTTAGCTGTAAACGAGTCGACATGCTTATAATATATTGTTTGCAGACATAGGGGTTGTTTTGCTTTGTTTTTGTTGTGATTTGCATGTCTTAGCTTTTGGCTCATCTACGTTTCCCATTCTGTCCATTCTGCTCATGATTCTGGGTTGGTGGGTGGAACAGTGTAATTGTGTCATGTATATAATACAGATATGTATTTTTTTAATTCATTCAGACTTTATTGATTAGTCATATATGACCATATCAAGTTAACAAAAAGAAAATCATATAAAATATATAAAGATAAAATCGTGAATCAAAAGAAAAATATAATAATTTGTCCCCGTCACTCTTACAATGCACTACATTTAACTAAGTGAATGATTTCCTAAACCGGGCAGCCTTAGCAAAAAGGAAAGCTTCCCCTATATGTCACCTGGACATTTTCTCCCTGCAGAACAACTTACGTTCTGCATTCCATTGGAACACATCTTTTAAAAGAGGACCCAAACAAGTTGTTCTAATTGAAGAATACAAGTGGCAGGTAAGCAAGATATGAAAAAGATCTTCAACCATTGCTGTGCCACAAACACACAGCCTTTCTTCATAAGTTACCCGGTGGTATCTCCCAAACTTTACCATGGAGTCAATAGATATGTATAAACTATCCAGAGCAACTCACAACATATAATTTGCACTTGTGGTGCTAGTAGTTATGGTCATTGTCCTTGCATCATCTATTTATAGTGAGTGATTGATTGTATCTTGAGGTAGACTTTGGATAAGATAATACGGTGGCATATTGTACATAATAAGAACATGATTATGGATAGGCAGTTAACTGCTTGCTGAAAAATAGTGTTGTGTTGATTTTTCTTAGTTTACATTCTTTTCCTGCTTTAGAAGATATAGCCCACTAGTTGGCTTCGTGTTTAGCATTCTTTTCAAATGTGTAAGATACTATCAGTCTCTGTTTGCTGGGGCAATTTGTTCAGCTTTAACTTCTTGTATCTCTGCCACATTAGGTGGCCTCCTTTCAGTGCAATGCCAAACACATTGCCTTTTGCGTGAAATCAGTGTGAGGTTTTTTGTGCATCTTTGAGACTTGACATCAGGTATTGTTCGTTCTAGCCCAAGGTAAATTCTTAGATAAGTATTTCTTGGATGACCAAATGGAAGGAGATCCTCAAAGACTTGGCAAGAAATATTTTTAACAAGTGTGGTGTCCTTTACTAGCCTGCTGTGGCTGTTACTGTATGGCCTTGGGCTGAACCTAATATGGCATGTTAATATACTGAAAAGGGTGGTTTTGAGAGCCAAATAGCATGATCTACATGAACTGTAGATAGAAGAATTGTGGAATAAGAATACAAAGGTAGAAAAGTATGAGTATTAAGTATACAGATATTCTGCATTGTACCGCAGAATTTATAGTTCCAGCGGTGTATAAATTAGCTATAAAATATTTCTGTCACAATCCCTGTTTAGAGTGACTAATGGATCCATCCTAATAGTAATAGCCAGAGTGGCTACAGTTCCATAGTTAGACCTGTTTATTTACCTGCAGCAGCTCTTCTTAAATGGGGTTAAGAAAGGATTATTTTTCCTTGATCTCAGATTGTTTGCAGTGTTAGGTTTGAATTCCACATACGTTCTGCAGTGAGATGGAGAAGAGGCTCCTAAACTTGGGCCTCCAGATTTTGAACTACAACTCCCATCAGCTCACTTAGTATGGCCAAAGTCAGGGAATAATGGAAATTGTAGTTGGGGAACCTTTGAGATAGACACTACTATCTTTTCTGGATCCCATTAATGGATCTTTGCAAATATCTTACAAAAGAGAGCTATGGGAGAGCTACACTATCCTTAGCCTGTCCAGCTCAGTAGGTTAGGGTTATACTTTAACACTAGTTTTTAAAAATCTACATTTATAAACTTCTGCATCACATAAAATATTTTCAATATAATACGTACAGAATCCAAAGAAGCTGATCTCAATCATTTCAAAGATTTATGGGCCTCAGATCTTAACTATTTCCTAAGACCAATGGCAACAACTGTGGTCGAATAAATTTTAAAGTGGAAACTCCTTTTATTGCAAAGAACTACCTGTATTTTCCGGCGTATAAGACGACTGGGCGTATAAGACGGCCCCTAACTTTCCAGTTAAAATATAGAGTTTGGGATATACTCGCTGTATAAGAAGACAACACCTGGCGTATAAGATGACCCCCGACTTTTGAGAAGATTTTCCTGGGTTAAAAAGTAGTCTTATACGCCAGAAAATACAGTATTCCTGAAAGTACTCACATGATGGTATGCCACCCCTATATGGCTAAATCTTATTTCTCCCCGCTTGTCTGAGACTGCTGGTACGGTTGTGGCTCCCCAGGCATATATATTTATTTATGGTGGTTTTGTCCATATGTAAATGGCTTTTGGAAACTAGTAAATACAGAAATTAATGACATTTTGGACACTCAAATTATACTTTCACCAGATCTATTTATCCTTCATATCTTGCCTGTTGAGTTCACATCTAAAAGTAAAGCTATTCTACTGCATTTCTTACTTCTTGCAGGTAAACAGGTTATAGATAAAAACTGGAAAATCATAGAGATGTTAAACATTAGAGCGTGGTATAATATAATAAAGTATGTGCTTATTGAACTGATCACTACTCAATAAAATATATGGTAAAGAAAGAGATACTTATTTCAGGAGGTCTGGAATCCAATGCTTACTCTCTTAGAAGACTTGGTGGAGGACTGTGCACTTTCTATAGTAGCCATCAATTTCTTGTTAAAATAACTTTTAATGTTGCATTATGTATGTGATAGTAAACAATGTATCAATCCCATTGCTGCAAGTGTATTTGTTAGAATAGATGTTGTCAGACAGTATATCTGCATTTTTATAACCCCAGTTCTTGTTGCTTTTAACGTTGTTAAAGTTTGAAATGTTATATATATAAATGTTGATACCAAGAATATTTTATATCTGTTCATGATCATCAATTGTTTCTATTAAAAAATATATAAAAATTCTATATAAATCTACAGTGTGACATCTGCTGTAGCCCTAGAAATTCAGATTTAGAGATTTCCTAGATTTAGAGAGAATTGTTATATTAAGACAGCCCAAAAAATCTATGCATGGGTTATTAAGTAATAACCTGTAATAATTTAAGCCCCTCTATTCTAGAATTAAAATTCAATTTGTGGAATATACAGATCTTTTGTTTGAAAAACAGAAGTTAATAGTAGCCACCCCCTCAGTAGTTAGAAGACACTGGAAGTGTTGCCATGTTGAAGTGGAAGGATGTCCTAAGCTTTTAGATATTGGTTTTAGCAAAGTTGATACTACTACTATTTGTTGACTGCATAGTCCACAAGGTATAACTGGCATTTTGGGAATCAGTGGAATGTCTTCAAAGCTTGCTGCTTGTTCCAAGTAATGTTGCTTTTTACAGAAGAGGAGTTGTTACTCTGATCTATTCTGATGTCTTAAGATATTTCTTGAGCTTATTCGGTATTGAACCTGATACGATAATAACTATTGGCATTAATGTTGTCCTTTTCTCCCAAAAGGAAGGAATTATTTATGTACTGTCTAGCAGATGTTTATAACTGGTTTGGTACTCTGACAGTTGGTTACTTCCCAAGGACCTAGAATAATCAGAGGTATTGGCCTCGCATTGCCACCCAGAAGTACCCAGTGGAGATGGGCGTTGCTGCCATGTCCTGCTTTTGGACGTCTTGCCAGAGACATGAAAAACTGAATGCTGAGCTTGCCCTGATCAAACAGTACCATTCCCATTTTGCAACACTGAGTACATACAGAGAAATGCACATGTCTTGAGCCAGCCCTGCAAAGGTATTTTGACAGATTTATGATGGATGGCTAAGAAGGAATTATTTGTACCAGAATTCCCTCTGCGTAAGCAGGCAGACTATAGTAACTGAGAATGTTCTTGTCACTGTCTGGCCTGGCTTCTTAACAGCTGCCTTAGTTTGGCACACTTCTCCTAAGCTGCTGCAATTAACCAGAGCTTCTTTCTTTTGTCCCGTTTTGTTTCAGCGACTGGTGGTACAGAGTACTGCACAGGCTAGTAAAGGAGGACCTGTCACGTTGGCTGTCCATGGTGTGCAGCAGGTCCACTCTTCACCTGAGGTGGGTGGTCAGATATTTAGACCTGAGAGGTTTGGGGAAGATGCATTGAGATGCTTCATAGTCAAAGGAACTGCAGTCTGTCTTTCACTGTTTTTGGTGTTGCTCCTTTAATCATCTGTCTGTTTAACCTGATTCCAGTCAGTTCATGTGCAGTTCTTTATTTCACCTTCCAGTTGTGAATGTTGCATTTCTAACTGTCCTTTGTGTGTCTTGAAGGCATCTGATTGGGGAAGTGTTAGTTAATATTTATAAACTGTTCCATTGATTGCATTCAGATATATATATATATATATATAT
>MTQE01002560.1:516940-571074 GCA_014337955.1 Aspidoscelis marmoratus
GGGGGGGGGGGGTTCCCACTAGCACTAGAGTACCCATTAATGGGTACTTCTAGTGGTAGGGGAAAACCCCCCACAGACTACTGTATAGAACTCCATTTAAACTCTTTATTCTACATAGACTTTTACACCTTAGGCTTTGTTTAACTGTGCTTGTGCACAAGTGGCACTCAGGGAAAGATCTAGAAAGTGAGGCAAAAACACTAGTAGCTCAAAAATAAATGATTTTACTTAAAATGCAGGGTAAAAGTTTTATTGGGGAAAATTAGCAAACACTACACTGCATGATAAGCAGTTTGTTGCACCAAAAGAATCTAGCTGTAACAGGAGAAACTGGTTCTTGCTTCCTTTTATGTTTAAGCGGAACAAAGAACCTTGAAAGGAGGAAGGCAACAGGAGCAGGCTGTTTTCTTAGTTTCTAGGGAAGAGGAGATTGACAGAGGCTAGAGACTTTGTACATTTCTGGATGTCTTCTTTCTTGGCAGAGTAGTTAACAGGAGTTGCCCTGATATTTGAGGAAGCTAAAAGGGCTAGTTGGGCCTCCAGAGGGTTTAAAATTAAAATTTTAATTAAAATTATACTGCACATTTGTTGGGGGTTGCACAAGTTCCAGTTCTACATAGAGTTCTGGGTTTGGACCCAACCACATTCCTTTGCAACAAGAAGGGTGGACTGCATTCTTACACCTCAGTCCAACTAAAATAAATTACAAGTATCCCAACTGCCAGATAGTTCCCATCCAGTGGAAGTTTGCAAGCCTGGGTTTTTCCTCCAGAGGCTGCTGATGAGAGTGGGGCAAATGCTAAGCCCTTTTTCCCCTGTGGTTTCTAGCAAGCTGGGCCAGCTGTTCACCAGTCCAGGGACCCAACCAGATGGTTAGGCAGTCGGCAAAGGCCTGTCTGCTTCAGGGGAAGAGGAGGGAAAGTTCTCCTGTTACTGGGCCTGGTTGATCTGCCAAGCTCAGCCGTTAAATTGGTGCATTACCTGCAAATTTTTAGCCTCCCACAAACTGAATATTCTTTTAGAAAAATATTTAACTATTTCTATGCCATTAACCCTAAGAAACATGTTTACCAGGGCTAGATTTGAACGACTTGGTATCATCATGGAATCTGGACAATACTGTAATATCCCAAGAAGTAAGAGACTCTGCATTTGGGGTGACGAATCTGTTGAGGATGTTGAACATTTCTTATAGAATGTTCAGCATATGATGAACTTCAATCTAGATTTTTACATCCAGTATTGTCTAAGATACGGTCCTCCAACAGAAGTGATCTTATGTCTCTACTCTTAGAAAGTCAAGAAAGAGCTTCTATAATCAGAGTCAGTCTTTTTATCTTAAAAGCTATTAACAAAAGAGCATATTTTCTGAAAGAAAAGAAGAAATAGAAAGTCGGTCACTTCCTTTACCCTCTGTTCCTGTTTTTTCTCCTGTTTTTAATTGTATTTTTAGTTGAAATGGCTATATGCCTGATCAAATAAAATTTTATCTGTCTACCTGCAAGTGCCAGTGCAAAGAGCTCCCAACCTGCCAATTCGGGGCCAGACCTGGGAGGGGGAGCTTATGCTGGGCTTTCCACTCAGCTTTGGGCTTGCCAAAATCCTCAGTTTTCTGGGCATGTCTGCTTCAGGAACAAAATCTCGTGGTCCAAGTTGCTGGCTCCTGGCTTTTTAGTGATTTCAGCAGATATCTCTAGACCTCTGTTGCTGCTATGGAGGAGGCTCTTGAGTGTGGCGGAGCAAAGCTGATTTCAACAGAAAACCCATCTAAAAAGTTATTTTGTAGCTTGTGCCAACTGTTGGCATCCATTAGGAATTATGATATTGCACAGGGTTCTTGCTTTAGGCATTTTTGAGAATAAGTGGGGGGAAAGCAAATATCCTTGTGAGTACAAGTCTTTGTCTAAAAGTGTGCATATTCACACATCCGTAGACATTTGCTGAGCGCAACACGGATAGGATTTGCCTCTTGGTACTTGTGTATTGTGACTGACTGAATGTCTCCTTATAGGCTTATGAGTTACACAAAACAAACGATTTGTTGCACCAGTTATGCAGGTTGGTACACAAGGAACGAGACAGGGACAACAACAAGGGAATTAAAAAATGAACAAAAGAAATTTTAAAACCACAATAACCTTGGGCTCAGCTGACTCCAACTCTGACTTACTTTCTTCTGCTTCTAAAATCTGAGGTTTGCAGCTCTTACCCCTAGCAGCTGTTTTCCTGCCTTAACTAGGTAGCCAATTGTCCAGGCATCAGAAGTGGCTTCACAGTGTGGAGTAGAATGGGGAGTCAAAAATAATGGAATATTTTTCATCATTGCAGGAAAGATTTTGTTTCTAGTTCATTTTCTGCCTTTCTTTGAGTAAGTTCTTCCTTGAAGTTTCCTACTTTCCTGCGTGCACATGCTTGTGTGGTTAAAGAGGAAAAGAGTTTTTTCCCCAGTATTTTCCTGTTTTTTCTACCACGGTATTGGGATTGAAGCTGACATCAGATGATTTTACTAAGGCTGTTTATCAGCTCAATATTTCATGTCAAGCCTGAACCGGTGGTTTCTTGAATTAATGCGTAGCCTCAGCTGCTAGGCTGTGTCAGCTGTTCATAGCAGTCATGTAGCTGTTGTTTTTGTGACGGTAATGTCACTACCCTACTATGTGTAAATCTAGTGTCAGGGGGTGAGCGAATAACCTGAAGGATAACCATACTAGTCTCAGGTAAGATAATTACAGTGCCATGAAAAAGTATTTGCCCCTCCCTAAATTCTTCTGTTGTGCTTAATTGGTTCAGTTCTTCGAGCAAAATTTAATTTGAGCAAGAGACAACCTAAGCACAAAATACAGCTTTCAAATGATCATTTCATTTATTGAAGGGAAAAAAGTTATTCTACACCTATTATCATCCGCCCGAAAAACTGAATGCCTCCTTAGTACGTCAGTCAACCAGTGAGCCAGATTTAATTGATGATTGGGTTCAGTCAGACTAGACACATGAACACCACAACTGATATTTAGCCTTCCAGCATCTGTTCTTTTCTGCAAGGTTAGCGAGTCCATTGACAGAGTCACGGAATTCATACATTTCCTGTCTTGCAACAAGGGAGTTTCCGGTTGCTGCAGTTGGCAAACCACAAGAGTGTTTCTGAGATGCAGTCGGTGTCTTGTGCTGGATGTTCTCCAGAAGTTCTCTGCATACAGTCAGGGACCCACATTGCATTCTGGTCATTGGCTTGTAAGTTAATAAAACTGCAATAGGAAATTACTCAAATGCCATGTGTGAATCTGTATGCAGACAAGAGGTCGTCATTACATTTACTGTATTGATCTGATGGCTTCAGAGAAGTATCCTTGAGATGCTATCCAGAGGAAGCTTTCCCAAGAGATTTGGAGCTAGTTTGTCCTGCAGGTTGGAAGCTGCTTATGGCGTTTTGGTAGGCTTTCCTGGCTTTTATTTTGGCTTCTAGACGTATCTAGAATGTAGCTGAGTCTTGTGTTTTTAGTCGGTTTTCAGATGCTGTTGCCTGGAAGCTTATAGAAAATCATATGTTTGATAAGTTTCAAGTTGAAAGGACGGATGTGATAAATGCCTCTTTGTCTCCAACTTTTTCATATTAGTACTGCCACATTACTCCTAAGAAAGCTACACTGCTAGAAGCTGACACCACATGGGACAGGAAAAAATACATCTCCCAAAATACCTGAACTCAGAATGAATAAACTTTAACAAATGATATTCAGGCATAGAATTGACATATATACCTACTGTTCAGTTGTGTTTGCTTCCACATTAATTATATAATATCATTTTAAACAACCATCTTGTCAATAAAATGTCAGCCCAAATATAGCAAAGGTATATAGTCTTTACTAAAAAAACCAGGAGTGTTCTGTGATGGGTGGAGGGGCCTGAATGATTAAGCTAAGAAGACGTGCACATGAATTGTAAGAAGATAATCCATCATGCAGCTGTACATTTGTCCATATCTAGAGGGTAAAGTCCTCCTTCTTGCCTTTCAGCGCTCCCCCGTTCAGAACAGCAGCTCTGCTGCTAAACCGGGACAGGTACAGCAGCACCAGGTCCATGGAGTTCCGCAAGTGCCTGTGGCACAAGAGGTGCTGTATTTTTGCTTGAAATGGTCTTGTGATCACTTCCTGATCTCAGTGATATAATCATGTTTCAAGATAACCAAAGTTCAAACCTGTTTAGGTCTGCTAACACTTCCTAAGCACTCAAAGGGATCTTTAGTGGCTTTTAACAGACTGCTGTTGCGATACTTCACTTATAAGGCAGATGTAGGCTTGTGCGAACAAGCATTTGAACCTGTTTGATGGGCTGTAGAGAGACCTGGGATTGCCAGGTGCATCACCTAGCAATCCTGGGCTCTCCTCGGCACCTACAAAAGCAGCAAGGGAACTCACCTGTTCCCTTTCTTCCACTGGCTGTTTGCCATGACATCTGTGCTAGCATGATGCCACTCCATCTACAGAGGCAAAAGAATGGCAGCATCTGTGTCATAAAGGAACAGGTGATGTCTAGTGATTAGAGAGCCGGGCTCCTATATGGAAATACCAGGTTCGATTCCACACTCCTCCACAAAGCCAGCTGGGTGACCTGGGGCTAGTCACAGCTCTCCTCTGAGCTCTCATGGCCCCATCCACCTCACAGGGTATTCTCTTGTGGGGAGAAAATAGAAAGCTTTGTCAGCTGCTTTGAGTCCCCTTAAATGAGTGAGAAAAGCAGAGTAGAAAAGCCAACTCTTCTTCGTAATAGCCCTTGGTGCCAAGGAGAGGCTGGGATTGCTTGGTGCTTTACCTGGCAGCCTCAGGCCCCTTTAAAGTCCTCTGAACAGGTTGGAAGACTTGCTTGCACAAGCTTAGGCAGATGTGAGCTTTGTCATTACTTCCTTTTGTTCTGTAGTGATGTTGCACCAGTTCCCAGCTTGTGTTACTCATGTGATCAGCATGTGAGCACCCAATAAATTGTGGCCCATTCCCACATCAAATTGCATTGCTTCACTATTGTTTCTTTTCAGTGTTTCATTGCTTTAAAAAGATTTTTGTGAAGGATTTAGTCATTTTGATTGTTGTGTAAGTGTATTGTCGACATCCTGACTTTTTTGCAGACCATTTTTAATGTTTTCAAACAAAATGAATTTTTAATAAATTTTATTTCTAGTGCTATCCTGAAGAGGAGCTCCCTTATGAAGAAATATTGCAGCATTTAAGTCTTTTTAGTTGAGAAGGGAAGCAAGTGAGGGTAGAGGTGTATAAAATTACTGACTTTGTTCATCCCATGTATAAAGAAAAGTTGTTCTTTCCCAAAATACCAAAATAAGGGGACAGCCAAGAAAGCTGAATCTTGAGAAAACTGGGACAGGCGAAACAAAGTTTTGTTTTGTTTTTTTCCACACAACATATAAATTTGGGAATTCACTGCTACAAATTGTGGTGTTAGCAACTAGCTTGGATGATTTCAGAAAAGGCCAAAATAAATTCATGGAAGGCACGTCTATCAACAGCTACATGCTTGATGGTTATAGGACTTATTCTGGTATTGCTTTAAAAGCCAACTGGTGGGAGCCTGTATGGTTCCATGTGTAATTGGCTTGCTGTTGTAAGAATTGGTTCTGGATGAGATGGGCCATTGATCTGATCTAAGAAGGATTTTCTTATATATTCATTACCCAAAAGTAAGCTCTGAAGTCACCTGAACAAAGAAGCATGTGATAGGATTCCATGTTTCTTTTGTGTTGTGCTGTTAATTTGCACAGTTTTCTATTTATGAAGCATAAGGGATTTCTCAGGGGCAGCAAATTCATTTCTGTCAACCTTAGCTTGTAAGGGTGTTCTAGGTTCCCAAAGGAATTATGTGATAGCAAACAAATATTAAGTAAACTGATGGGGCATCATTGCTTTCAGACAAGCTGATTAAGCCTCACAGAAGTTTTAATGCCAGTGTCATAAAGAAATCCAGCCTCCTCCAAGTAGTTACCTCCCTATTTGAGCATTGTGGGTTTAAGAAGATAAAAAGTACATCATGAAAAAGAAGTCCTTTCCTCCATGTCTCTGCTTCATTCTTTCTGGAAAGCTGCTAATAAGAGGAGGAATGGCTTCATGTGCTGCTTTGCTCAGTATCAAAATCCAAACTACATCTGTCTCTGGGACAAGTATTTACTTATTTTCTGCTCTTCCCATCAAATGATTCTGATGACTTTTCATTTATTTCATCTTGCAGAGATCTGTGGTTCAGACAACTTCCTCAACTTCCAAAGCAGGCACAGTGCAGCAGCTGGCAGTTCAAGGACTCCAACAGGTTCATGTGACACAAGAAGTAAGACTTTTCATCCATTGCTACTGGAATAGTTAATTACTGTGGTTGATCGTGGAGAAATCTAGCTGGCCTGCTGCTCTTCAAAATATTGCTGGCCAGTTTCTGAGGCATCAGAACCTTTGGGGAATTTTTTCCCCTGCAGAGATATTTCCCGTCCCTTCCAGTGTTTCTTTCCTTCCTGGTCCAGAACTGTACTGGGGAAGCCATATTCCACATCTCTTCCAGATGTGGGTCACAGTCTTGCAGAGCTGTCCTTCCTTTATGAACCCTTTGGCTGCTCGACAGTGAAAAGGAGGAAGATTCTGAGCCCCGTTGGTTTCTTGCTCCAGAAGGTCTAGATAGAATGATTGGGACTTTGTAGATAAAATGCAGAAGAGCTAAGATACATAGATGATCTCTCTTGGCCTTTTCATCCCAGTCAGTCATTTCTTGACTTCTCTAGCTCTGATTGCTTCAGTCTTTCTGTTTATTGTCTAGAGCGCAGACAGTGGCCCTTCTAAGAGCAGTCAGCAGTCGCAGCAGCAGTCGCAGCAAGGAGTGCAGCAAGGTCTCTCTCTAGAGTGCAGCAGCAGCAACAGCAGCAGCAACGGCAGCAGCAACGGCAGCAGCAACAGTGCACCCCAGCTGGCTAGCTGCTGTTTGTCCGGCCCAGAGCACAGGCTCCACTACATGCACTCTCTAGATTCTGCCTCGGAGCAGTGGGTGGAGCTGGTCCGCATGCTTCCTCAGCCGCTCCTCCTGCCACAACAGAAGGTGGTGATAGAGCAGCTGCCATTTCTCTCCTCTCATCACTCCAGCCCTGACCAGAGAGTCAAGATTCAGAGAGTCCCTCAGGTGCTAGTGTTTGGAACAGCAGCTACAGCACTTAAAGTAGGTCCAGCAAAGGGTGTTCATTGAGATCCAAGAATAGCAAGCTCTGTGCATTTCATTCCTCACAGAGGCAGAAAAGAGAAGCAGCCAGCACTCCTCCCTCCCTCTCCCTCCTCCTCTGTTGTGTCACCTGGCATAATGAGTGATGGTAAGGCGGCCATCTTTGTTTTCCCAAATTCTGCCAGAGAAGTTGAAATTCTTGGACCTCTTCCGTAGTGGATTTGTTTACATTTTAAGTTGACTGACTTGGGTGTGCAGCTGGAAGTTTTGAGGGATTTGGGTTTGCAAGGAAGGTATACCAGCAAATAAGCATATTTTATTTGGTGTGGGGCCTTCAGTGCTACAAAGTAGTGATTGTGCGAGCACAAGCACAGGAAAAAGATCACACAGACCCAATGTATGTCCACTGAAATGAAAGTTTGTTTTGTGATCTCCTCATTTACAGCTCACATAGCTGCAGATTTGTGCCCAAAACTTGCCTTTTCCTGGTTTTTTAAATTGTTGGTGGAGTAAAAAAAAAATCCTTATTTTTAGAGATAGGAACATAAGATTTAAGCTTAACCAATGAGGGAAGGGAAGAAAAAAATTTAAAAGCCTCAGATATATCCAGCATTCTGGTTTTCATGCTTCATTCATAAACTTTCTGAAGACATTTATATATTACAGTTCCATTCTGCTGTTCGTCAAGAAATCCATGACTACCTTTTTGTTTTTAGCTGTGCACATTTTATCCTACTCACAATCATCCTGTAAGATAAGATAGTGTCAAGTCCATGAGCTTTTATTTAAAAAAGGATTAGCTAAATTCATGGAGGACAGGTGTATCCATGGCTACTATAATGGATGTCTAGGTACCGCCTCTGGATTGGAGAGACAGGCAGGATGCCTTTAAAGATCATTTTCAGGGAGTTGAGAGCATGTGACATTTTTGCCTTTGTCTGCTTGAGATGCTCAGAAGACATTGGTGGCCCACCATGTGAGATAGGGTGTTGGACCGGATGGCCAGCAGGGCTCTTTCATGTTCTTATTACCCAATAGGTTTCACTAGCACATTAGCACTCAGTCACCTCTGGCACATCACTAGCACATCCGCTTTTATAATTACCTCAGTATGTTCCATGCCAGTCTGCCAGTTGTATGTTGCTGACTAAGAGTGAAGAGGTTCCGTGTTCAGCTATCTTGTCAGTGGTGCTTTAATTTTTTTAAAGGGTTTTTGAAAAATAGAGGATGAGGTGGAAGATGTGGGGGCTTAGACCCAAAGACTTGGAACTCAAGCCCTATGGATAACTCTTTGCTTGGGTATTAATAGAGTCCTGTTATTATAGCCAGTATTCTATATTGATTTCCCAGGTTTTGTTTTTAAAGCTGCTTAGTGAAATAGATATTGCCAAAATATCAAATAGACTATTTTGAAAGATACCACACAACAAGCAAGCTTGCGCTCAACAGGCAGCTTCAGTCATTAATGACTAGTTAAGTACATCTTATGATCTTTGCATTTCTAAACTTTTTTGTCGCACTCGCCCTTCCTTGAAGGTATAAATGCTCATAAAACTTATAAAATGTGGCGTAGTGTTAAGAAGTGTTGTAAAATACTGAGCCATGCCCAGCTAAAGCTTCTGTAAGACTTGCCTTGATATTCCCCTTTGTTTCTTTGATCGGCACCAATAGAGGTGTGTGTCTCATTGTGTTTCTGATTTGGGAAGAGGTCATTTTTCTGTAAAAACAAAAATGAGATTTTTTTTTCCTCTTAGGAAAAATTATTGGGCCAAGATTAGAACAATATCAGATTCTAAGTGAAGACACATGTGAACTGTAAGATGAGTAAAGGCAGCCACAAGGACAGATTTACAATAGTCATGGCATTTAGGTGGGTGGAAAGGGTGAGATTTTGTTTTTGGTATAATGGAAGGATAAAATTGTAGAGCAAAGAAACCTTGACTTCCCTCACTCATTGTAATGTATCTTCCTTTGCACTGTGGCTTCTTGCCACCTCAGGTCCAACAACTCCAGCAGGTACCTGTGCAGCACGTCTATCCTAACCAGGTGCAGTATGTGGAAGGAGGAGATGCCAGCTACACAGCAAGTACCATGTAAGTAAATGTTTTAAGAGACCAACTGAGATCCTGAAATCTTGGCAGATGTAGTTTGTGGGAGCCACAGTGCAGGAACAGAAGGACTTGTTTTTGTCATTGCACTGTTGAGACGGGATATTTATTTTTATTTTTTGAACCATAAGAAATGTGAAATTTTATTTTATGAACAATAAGAAATTAAAATTTATACCTGGAGCAAAAAAAAAAAAATCAAAATCAAAATGAACTCCCTTGTTAATTAAGGCAAATCACTCTCAGTGTAGAATTTTGCAATGTCTCAAAAATTGTTCATGATGTCACAAAAGTGACATCTTGGTTTTAATAGCAATCTGAACACTTGGTTCAAGCAATCAGGCATGACAATTTTTGGATGACAGATGTACCAGTGGCTACTAGAGTGGATGCCTGAGTACATCTTTCAGGCTGGGGGGACAGGCAGGATGCCCCTAAGGCCATTTCCTGGGATTCGAGAGCAGGAGAAGGTTTGCCCTTGTCTCTGCTTGAGATGCCCATGGGCAGTTGGTGGGCCATGGTGTGCAACAGGATGCTGAACTAAATGGGCTGTGTCCTGATCCAGCAGGGCTCCTCTTACGTTTTTATAAAATAGTATTAAAACGTTAATGAAATGGTTCTCTATCCTGCTTTATACCAAAAGGTCTCAGTGCAGTTAACAATAGCAGTTAAATACATCCATTTGCAGTACAAAATCAGAAACATATAATCAAGTGGAAAAGGTATAAGAGCCAGTCCCCAAAAGAATCTATTTTGATATGATTTTTATACCAACGATATCAAGCAGCTAAGTGTATGCATGGAAAAGCTATTCATGGGTTGACTCACTTCAGACCCAGACTGAATCAGTTTGATTCCAGCATCTTTGAACTGGTTTAGGAGACCTTTCCCTCTTCCCTTCCTCTAGATGAACAGCTGGAGAAGGGGAGAGGAAAGTCATTCCTGCATGTCACCTGATACTCTGTTTTCTCCGATCCCCCTGTTTCCAGGCCAGGAGGTTTTTGGGGGAGGATAATATTGGTTACTCCCCATAATCAGATTTTGTAGGAAGTTGTTGTGCCTTTTCCCACTCCCATTCTCCAGGTGATCAGCTCAAGAAAAGGAGGGGAAGAATCACTCCTTTTTTGGTTTGATGGCTGGCTGTAGCAAACTGATCTTATCAACCCCAGGTTTGGAGAGTTGACCAAAGCTGCACCCCTCAGCTTGGCTGGTTGACCAAACTGAGTTCAGCCAGATGTCTGCTGGCTTGTGCACACCTTTCTGATTGGCAGTGGTAGAAGCTTGTCACAGGTTTTTTTTTTCTGTGCTTAGTGTTGCCCCAAAAAATAATTAAAAATTTGTATTATCTTGTTATAGGGAGGCAGGCATGATTTTCAAACATACTGTCTTGGGAAGAAGCAGCAGAGCTGTCTATTTTAAGTTTTCCTGAAGAAGAATATACTAAAGCATAATAGCGTGGGAGCAGAGAACTTCAAAGTGGTATAGCTGTTAGTATGCGAATGAAACTGCTTCAAGAACTGGAGATGACCAGAGATTTAGTTAGCAGAACAACAACAAAAAAGGAAACGGATAAGGAATGATAGTAGTCTACAGCATAATGCATTTATTTATTTATTTGTTCAATTTCTATGCCGCTCCTCTCCGAAGACTTGTTGTTATAGGGCGATGTATGCTGATGTTTCCCATTTGCTGCATTTCTTGTTTTTCTCTTTTCATTGGGATAGGAAAACTGGCAGCAGTGTTTGACTTAAGCTTCTTCTTTCCAGACGCTCCAACACTTATCCTTACCCAGAGACCCCTCTCTATACTCAGAACACGGGAGCAAACTACTATGAATCGCAAGGCACGCCGACTCAGGTCTCCACTGCAGCAACTTCCCAAACAGTGGCTAGCAGTGGGTCTGTGCCCATGTATGTCTCTGGAGGACAAATCATAGCCAACCCAAGTGGAGGCAGCACTGGTGGAGGAGCAGGCGGTGGCAGTGGCGGTGGTGGTAGCAACACTCCTGGAGGTGGCAGCAGCAGCGGTAGTGGCAGCAGCAGCACTGGAACTTATGTGATTCAAGGAGGTTACATGTTGGGAGGTTCAAGCCAGTCCTACTCACACACGACCAGAGCCTCCCCAGCCACAGTGAGTATTCCACTAAGAGGCAGTAGGGACGTGAAGCTTTTCACGTCAGCCTACACTGATGCAAGGCATCCTTGATGGCACCTCAGAACTCTTTGGTTAGACAGAATGAGTGGGACAGAATCTCTGAAGGATAGCTTGCTGGATTCCAATTGGCTTTGGTCTCCAGGTACTACTTTTATTTCATAGGATTATTTCACAGGTTTTGTTCTTCACAGTCTGCCTCATGGTATTCAAGAACATAATGGACTTTTGGAGAGTCTCTTAGGCATGGACAAGACCTGTGATCCTGTGGCTCACTGTCTTAATAAAAACTGTACATAGATGAAATAAATAAAGCTGGAATTGTCTTAAATGACCCCACCGTGTTTAAAATAATTGCACTGAAAAAAATGTCACAAGCCTGTTTCAATTGTTCTGCTCCTGACCTTTACATAGCTTACAAGAGCAAACAAAAGTCAATTGGAAAGCTGTGTGTTCCTGTGTTTTCATCTGTGGGAGAGCTGCCAGGATCTGAACGAAAGAGGTGACCAGATGTCTTTGCTTTCTCAGCCCAGTTCCCAGAAGTATGCTAAGTAGCCCCAAAACAAGTTCTGTTATGATAGTAGGGGTTTTGAAAGCGATGCCTTTCCTGACGGTATAGGGAATGACTTGCAAAATCAGCTGAAAGAGTCCTGGCCCTTCTTTAAAAGAGGCTAAAGGATTAGGTACATTGGACCATTGCCTCTGTCATCTTGGATCATTCAGGAATAATGGTGACTGACTTCTCGCATGTCCATCTATTTAAATAGCTGTAGTTGTATAGGGGCAAAAGTTTTCAGTAATTGATCATTGCAGATGAGGGGAGGCATGAAAACTTAGGGTCCTGTTTCATTGTAGGTGCAGTGGCTCTTGGATAATTATGAGACTGCAGAAGGTGTGAGCCTTCCACGTAGCACCTTGTACTGTCATTACCTCCTGCACTGCCAGGAGCAAAAACTGGAACCTGTCAATGCAGCATCCTTTGGCAAATTGATCCGCTCGGTGTTCATGGGACTCCGTACCCGTCGGCTTGGAACCAGGTAATGGATAGTGGGGTCTCCATTGGTTCTCATTCAGGCTTCACAGACTAAGAGGGAGAGAATAGTATTTTGCGGTTTCCAGGCTTTTAGGGATACAGTAAACTTTCCACACTGAAACCCGGTTTGCTTCCTGTTCACATACATCCTGTTTATGTCCATTTCTAGAGAGCTGGAGAGATACTTCCAGAGTTTTACCGCACCTCAGAATATCTGCAGTGTGTCAAATGCTTCTTTGAAGCGAACATGCCAGTCAATCCACAAGCCTAATTTCTGGATTCATACAATGCTTTCAAAGCTTCGTAGGTGCTTCATAGTGCATTCAAAGCTTCATTATATTAATATTTTGTGCACAAGATGGGAGGACTAGAAACAATGCTATGAACCTTCAGGGGAGTCAATACAGATTAGATACTAGGACAGTGATGGCTAACCTTTTGAGCTTGGTGTGTCAAAATTCGCAGGAAAACCTAGCTTAACTCAGGTGCTGTGTCACTTCTAGAAATATCCATAATTTTGTGATATTTGTAGCTCTAGTAAAAAAGTTATATTTTTGATATATGTTATTTTGTTAAAAGCAAAAACAAATAATTATTTACATTAGTGACTTTTGTTGCTGAATTTCATTTGCTAAATCTTCAATTGAAAGTTGATGTTTTGCACACTTCAAGAACAAGCAAGCACTACATGCCCAGGTGCCAGGGTGACCATGTGTGTCACCCAAAAGGGCTTGGTGTGTCACCTGTGACACGCGTGTCATAGGTTGGCCATCACTGTACTAGGAAAAACTTCCTGACAGTGAGGGCCATCAGGTAGTGGAATAGGTTGCCACGGGAGGTAGTGAGCTCTCCTTTGCTTGTGGTCTTCAAGCAAAGGGTGGACCTACATATGTCTGGGATGGTTTAGGAGATCCTGCATTGAGCTGCGGGTTGGACTCGATGACCCTAGAGATCCCTTCCAACTCTATAATTCTGATACATGTTAAAACAAGTTTTAAATAAAAAAATGGTTTTTGTGGAAGGAAATATTTTTTATTTATATTTATTTATATATATACATACATACATACATACATACATATATATATATATATATATATATATATATATATATATATATATATATATATATATATATATATATATATATATATATATATATATATATATATATATATATATATATATATATATATACATATATACATATATACATATATACATATATGTACACACACACACATTTCTATCCCGCCCTATACCATAAGGTCTCAGGGCAAGTAACAGCATTTAAAAACAGACTTAAAATAGAACCATATATAAAAACAGTATAAAACAATGTTTGCCGTGGGGAGAAAACAGGAAATAAAAGAAAAATAGTTTAATAGTTTAATTGCACATTACTCCCTCCCCACAAGACTGAACACTATTCAAATAAGTATGCTAAAATAATATTAAACAATGAACAAGTTAAAAACAATGGAATTTCAGACAAGGGGAAGTATTTCTTCACCCAGAGGGTCACCCAGGATCCCTCCAAAGGTCATTTGCTGGGATTTGAGACCAGCTGAACATTTTGTCATTGTCTTCTGCTTGAGATGCCCATGAACAACTGGTGGGCCACTCTGTGGGACAGGATGCTGAACTAGATGGCCGGTGGCCTGATCCAGAACATCCATATCCCTTGCTCTCCTGTAAATTCACTCGCCTAAAAGGATGGCAGTCAACCCTTAAATATAGACTTAGCACAGATGGTATTGGGCAGGAGGAGCAAGGGTCAAGAAATGGGTAACCCCAGCTTCTCAACACTGTGCACAGATGGTGCAGCTTCTCACTGTCTTAGCAAGACTTGTAGTTCATGCAGAGAAGGATGGAGGGAGACTGCTGGCAAGTGTTGCTTTTATGCTTCAGTGCACAAGAACTGGATGCTCACTTGTGTCCTGCAACACAGACATTTGGAATGGAATCCTGCACAAACGACCTTCTCTTTAGGCAGTTCAAATCATCCAACTAAAATTTGGCACATCCCTAATTGTTGGTGATGGAAAGAACGAGGGATCTTTGAGGAGTATTATGTTCTATCGCTTCCTTTTCTTTCAGAGGTAACTCCAAATACCATTATTATGGGCTGCGTATCAAGGCCAACTCCCCACTGCTGCGGCTTATGGAGGACCAGCAGCACCTAGCCATGAGGCAGCAGCCTTTCTCTCAAAAGCAAAGGTAAGAGAAAATGCAGGAGAAACAATGTACTTCAGTGATAGAGCACCTGCTTTGCACAACAGGTTCAATCCCTGTTGTTTTCTGAGTTGACAAAGTCTATACTGTATCTAAGACTCTGGAGACTGCTTTCAGTTAGAGCAGTGGTTCTCAACCTTCCTAATGCCGCGGCCCTTTAATACAGTTCCTCATGTTGTGGTGACTCCCAACCTAACCCAACCCCCATAATTTCTGTTACTACTTCATAACGACCCCTGTGAAAGAATAGATTGACCCCCAGAGGGGTCGTGACCCCACAGGTTGAGAACCACTGAGTTAGAATGACTTGGTGTGAGCCACCCTCTTAAATTATCTTGTATGCTGCCAATCTCACTGCTGCTTACCTGGCCTTCTCTGTGGACTTCATTGTTCTTCCTGGAAGCCTTGGTTTCCTAGGTGACAATTCCCAACCAATCAATTTCAATCTGTAAACAGGGTTGCCACGTTTCAGCTCCAGGCATGCTTCCTCCTTTCTTTTAGAATGGCACTTGGAGAAACTTACATTGGGTATTGTTTCTTGGGCATCATCCCAAAAGAGTGAAAGGTAGTACCAGCCTGATATAAATTATTTTGCTGTCAGAACAGATTCTGCTTACGTTCTCACTTTTCCCAGAAGAGCTACACATCTTAGGGAATCTTGGATTTCTTCTTCCTTTTGCAGAAAGTTAAGATGTTCCCATTGGCAGCGGTCAGTTTTGGGTCATATCTGACAGTGTTGTGGTCTTTCCCAAGGAAATGGACTCCCACTGTTATTTTTATTTTACTTCATTTATTTAGATAATTTATATACCACAGTCTTAAGGGTGTATTACAAAGAAAAGTGAAAACATTAAAATAGCAATAAAAATGTAAAAATAATTATAAGATATTATAATTTTGGATTAAACAGGTGTATTTTTACTAGGCATTGGAAGGTACAGATGGTGATAGCTCATACTGTACTTATTTCAGCCCTAGTGGTAGCCCAGAACATCTCCTAACTTGCTATATTTTTGTTTGCCTCCTCCAAAGCAAGTTTGGCTCCTCTGGTTCCTTACCTCTGGGCTTGCCTTCTCTGGGTCTGTTGGCCTCAGCTGTCCCAGCTAGGTCTCCATTTCTTGTCTCTCTAGTGGTGTTATATTGAATCTGATTCCCACCTTCAGTCAGCCATGCTACAGTCTTCCTCTGTTTTGTTCACCTAGCTGCAAAATGGTGGCGTAACACTGATTGATTTGCCCAGACAATTTTCTTTACCTAGTGTGGTGAACGGCCTCCTTGTCCATAAGGCAACAGAACTCCAAGCAGTGATTCAGGGCAGCATGCAGAAGTTATGCATCTTTTGTCAGCAAATGAGGGTCTCATGCATTCTCTTGTTGTCCTACTCTAGCAGTAGTTCCAACAACAGCCACAGTTCATGCCGCTGTTATAGAAGCGATTTTTCCTATGCTAAGAGAAGGCATTCCTTCCATCCTCCAGATGGCATGGAGAGAGAAAAACATTTCTCGTCAGAGACCACTCCAGACTTCCAGGCAGTTTTGTTGGCGGCCTGTGATAGGCTCAATTTCTTAAATAGTTGAAGCCCAGGATGAAAATTGTACTGTAAGAGATTTACTGGAAAGGAGACTAGTGGCAACGTTAAAGAAACATTTTGAAGCTGGTTCCTTGGCTCTGAGGATATCCATCCATCTTTCTTGTTTGCCTGAGCTGCCCTTAAAATGATGGATAAGATCTTGTCTGGTCCACACTTTTCTTGTGGATCAACATTAGCTCTTGTTGATTCAGCGCTGGATGCTGCTTTATAGTCGGAGGCCTATGACATTTTCTGTGGCGGGCAGGCTGCCTAATTAATTAATTAATTATTATTTACATTTCTATCCCGCCCCATACCCGAAGGTCTCTGGGCGGGTAACAGCAGATTAAAATAGAATATACATTGAAAAGGACATTGTAACACATTCCAAGAATAAGGAAATTGCTGTGTCCTCATTATGCTTAACATCTAGAAGATTCAGATTTTGTTTTAGATGCAGTTCTTCCTTTCGTCAGTTATACTTTCATGATATAGAAGCAAGCCAGTCATGATTCTGGTGGAATTCTCCCGGCAGAACACAAAGATATTTTACTCCCACTCCATCCTTCAAATAACCAGTCTGCCTGAATTTATTGGAACAAGGCTAGCCAATTTTGCAAATGTTTGAGTTACAGCCTTCTCAGATATGTTGGTTCTTAACTCTCCTGCTAAAGGTTACACATTAGTATTTGTTTTGTCCTCTCCTTCCAAGTTCTTTCCTGCAGTTTCCTTCATTATTCCTAAGAAAAATGGCAACAAACATTCTTGGATTAAAGTTTGTTAATAAGTTTGTTAGTAAAGTTTTAAATAGACTTTCTTCTCTAGTTTTTGTGGCACCAGGCAGGTATGCTTTTGCTGGAACTTTCCAGGGCCTACTTTCATGTTTCAGAGGACTGCATGTGGCTTATTTGGGTGTTTTTCCACTGTCACTAGAAGTACCCATTAAGTACCCATTAATGGGTACAAAAATGCCATTACGTACCCATTAATGGGTATTTAATGGGTACTTCTAGTGACAGTGGAAAAACACCCTTTGTTTGTTTTATTTCCTCATTGGCAAAATCCCCTAGCAATTCAAAGCTCTCTTCTTTGGCCTTCCTTCATCCCTGATAGCTTTAGTCCCATTACTGAAGATTTTACATCTACAGAATATACTTCTATATGTTTACCTTGACATTTTGGGTCCTGGCCTTTCAGTTTTATGAGAAACTGCAAAAGGAACTTTTGCTTCCTTCTCAGATCATGAACCACTCGAAAGTTCATATTGACAATCCTTCTTACTATATCTCACAACAAAAATAGTGTAGACAGCACTCTGGTCTCCCTATTAGCCAAAATAGTATTTGTAAATGAGTTCAATTCCACTCTAGGCCCTTATAGCCATTCCTTCTCCACTGTGGTAAGTATGTAGGTGGCAGGATCAATATTTCTTTCTTCCATTGCATGTACATGACTCTGGTTTAGTGGGGCTAATGAGGGAACTATGCATGCTGGTTCCTTTACTGATGAGGAGATTGCATGCTGAGCTTGAAAAAGACAGTACTCACCACAGAAACAAGTGCCTCTGAGCAGGATGTTCACTGTTCAGCATGAATTGCCCACTGGATTGAGCTTGGAGCAATAGAATTGATATTGTATTCTTTTTATTAACCCCTGTTGAAAGGTTCGTGTCTTTACAAATAAATCTTACTGCCAAAGCATGCATTGCAAGGCAAGGAGAATTCAGATCACCTCTCCATTAGGATTTTTGACTTGTCCCAGGCTCATTTTCAACCCTTAGCAAACAAAAATTGATTGAACTATGTAGTGTTAAAGCTAATATGTATATATTCAGATAACTTATGGCAAGATGTTATGTAGATGCAGTCAATTATATAAGTGCACACAAGTGTCAAAATTCAGGGATATAAACTGAGGTGATTGTGAAGGAGGAAGTAAACTTTTCACGTGGAATAAAATAAATACTTGTAAAAGAAGTTCTCTTGCTCAAAAAGAAAAACAAAGCTGACCATTTATATTATAACACGTTACACAGTTGTATTTCAAAGTTCAGACAAAGACTGCATTTTTACAGCTGCAGTCAAAGGAGAACCTCCTCTTCTGTCACCCAGATCCAGGCTAGTTATGCTTAGCTGCCTGGACGCTCAGAGGCTCAACTGTTTATCTGGTGTACTTACAGTGCCAGGCAGGGAGCGTTTTGTTGCTGGACAAGATCCTTCAGTTGCCTCCCTCCCAATCCCACAATAGCTAACTTGTCCCCTTTCTTTAAAAAGAAGGTTCTGTCATTCACATTGGATGCTAGGTGTCTGAGGTGTCCAGTCTGCCACAGAGCCAGTGATTTATCACAGAAATTAAACACAGTGATTAAGACCATCACCCAGCTTCCCTTTGAACCTCTCAGGTTGGTCCTTTGTCCTTTCGTTCATGGAGGATGACATTCCTAGTGGCAATTATATCTGCCACATGATGCTCTGACCTTTCAGCTCTATCTTGACTTTCTTCCACGTTTTTCATTGATTCCAGACTCTGTCATTCTCAGAACTATAGAGACCTTCCATTCCTCCATAGGAATCAAGAGATTAACCTTTCTTTCTGCTCCAGACATTGCTTGGAGGAGCTCTTGCATGTATTGGATGTTCGAAGGACAGTCAAGGCCTATATGAAGAGAATGGATGATTTTTGGTCATCCAAGGCATTGTTTGTTCTTTGCCACATGAAGAACAAGGGTTCTAAGGCCTCTGTCATTGTCATTGCATGATGGATCCATTTCTGCAGCATACAACACCCAGTGTCTGCACTAATTCTACTCAGGTAGCCTCCACTTCAGTTCTATTGCCACACAAGAGACATGGAACATGGAAAATCCCACCTACTGTATTCTTTCCGATCACTGCAAGCTGGACCTGTGTAGATCAATTGCTGTAGCTTTTGGCAAATGGGTGGTTATGCAAGTGATGGGCATGCACACTCTCCATTCTCTCACAAGTGTAAGCACAGCTTTCCTCCTTGCACTGTCCTATAAGAAGAAAACAGTGGCACTAAATGTGAAGGATGCTTCTGTAGGATGATAGAGAAAAAAAAGTAGACCTTCCATTTATTAGGGAGAAAGGGTGTTATCTTCAAACCTGCTTCAGATGTATTTTCAAGAGTCTCCGCGTGGGGTCCTTGATCCATAACTAGATTCTGCTCTGGTGCCAAAAGAACTTGTGTGTCAAGCTAGTGCCATCTGTTGCTCATTCGGGATGCTACCAGGGAGACCCATCTACTTTTCTCCCTCTACCAGCCTGCAGAACCATCCTTCATGAAAAGTACTAATGTTTCCTTTTCTCAACCTCGAAATCTAACTTGGGGCTGCTCTGTCTTTTTAGGCTCAAACCTATTCAGAAGATGGAGGGTATGACCAATGGAGTGGCTGTGGGGCAGCAGCAAGCTTCTGGACTATCTGATATCAGTGCCCAAGTGCAACAATACCAGCAATTCCTGGGTAAGAAGATCTGTTCTCTTCCTTACTTCATTGGTGTTCTGATTTTAAACCTGTAAGAGTTCACAGGGCAATTTATAAAACGTTGGATGGTGTAACGTTGGATGGTGTAACGTTGGATGGTGTAAAGTTCCTCCTCTCAGATTCCAATCTATAAAATGTGATACAAATATATAAAAAAATACTTCGGCAGGATGAATGTAGAAACCTTGCAGCCACATCATTTCCCCTCTCTCTTCCACAGTCCAGTGCAATGTATGCTTAGATGACAAGGTGAAGGGTGAGCTTGGTGCCACTGATCTGTCCAGGGCATATTGGGAAACTTCACACTCTGGGGACTCTTGAGAGAAGAAGAACTCTATAATAGCAACCTCTGCTTGCTCTTGTTTGGATCCAGATTTTGACTGTTTCGCTCACAGAAAAACTCTCTTGGATTGAGACTCACAGCTTAATGCGCGGTGTAATAGCTTGCTTGATATCCTTCCCCAGACAGTGGTATAAATGTCACTGTTTGGCCCTTTTACTGTATATCCTAGGAGGATGGATTGTGGGGAATTTTTCCTTGAATCTGTAGTCCTATATGTGAGAAGTAATTTGAGGACGTTGTTATCTCTGCACAGTGCTCGCCAAATACATTTTGTTTGCATTCCTGTTTGGCAGCAGCAATATTGTCTGTGGTACTTCTGAAGCAACTCTGTATGTCTGCTGTGCCAACAGGCTTACTTCTGGGGTCAAGGACAGAACAGACCATGCAGATACAATGCCCTGATTCCATTGAAGCCCAATCTTCCAGTTCAGACATGGGCGAAAGTTGGCAGAATTGATCGTTAGGAGTTGAAGCTAGTCTTTGAAGATTGGCTGCTTTTTCTTTTTTTGCAGATGCTTCTCGCAGCCTGCCTGACTTTGCGGAGCTAGACCTACAGGGGAAAATCCTCCCTGAGGGCATTGGGGCTGAAGATGTGAAGTCTTTCCAGACACTCTATCGAGAACATTGTGAGGTAGGTGAGAAGGAGGGCGGCTTAAAAGGGGCTTAGGTGCTAGAGCAGAGGTAAGAAAAAATTCTGACTGGCTTTCTGGCCAGAAGCAGCTCTTAAGTTTTTTCCATGTGTTTCTAGAGATACTCCCTGGGATGCATAGTATCCTCATGTGTTGTGCTCATTGATGCTGTTCTGCAGCCTCCTTACATACTTTTGCTTCATTGAAGTAGGTCCAAGCCCTGTAAATACTACTGCTTATGGTATTTTGCAGTTCATAGAATTTTGGAGTTGGACATCAGGATTTTTCATCCATGTTCAGCTGGAGCTTGGAAAGCTGCAACTTGAACCCTTGGTTTCTTATTCTAATCTGCGATTTTGATGAACGGTTCCTGACCATACATATGGTTCCTTACAACCATAATGCTGATATCATGATATTCCTCAACCATCCCTTCTATAAGTCTTCATGTTCCTCATCCTGCCTCACAGGGAATATTCTCAAGTTGCTGTATCATCTTTGTTATCCTTTGGAAGTGTGATGTCCAGTGAGGTCTCACCAGTACAGACTAAAGTAGACTTCCTGTTCTTTTGTTTCAATACTACTTTTAATGCAGCCCAGAACTGGATGAGCCTTTCTAGCTTGCCATCTCATCATTCTGGCTCGTGTTTGGTAGTTACGTTGCTTGAAAACAAGAATGAAACTCTTGGCTCCCTAAAACTTTCTTTTTTTCTTTCTGTTTATCTTTCTGCCCTTCTGTCTATCTAAATCTATCTTTATTTATATGTAGCCTATAGCTTAAGTTTGATTGTGTGAATGTCACCTAGAAAGAGTTTTCAGCCTTAGGAGAATTTCCTTCGTGCTGTGATATGTCTATTCCTAATATTTTGATAAAAAGATAATAAATTGTTATCAGTTCTTTTCAAGGGTTAGTGTCCATGTGTCCAACAGCAGGAAGGAGGAAGAAAATTTTAAAAAAAATGATTTTGCCACTTGCAAGCGTTCCCTTTGTGGCTTTAGCTTTTAGGCCTAGGGTTCATATCAGCGAAGAAGATATGCCTCAAATAATCAGTAAATGAATGATGAAAGCAGAAATACCATACATGCATAAATATGTGCTGTGCCTATGATTGGGGGAAGACAAACCAGTAGATATAACTGAGTCCAGGAGCATTTAGGCAGCTATGTGGTGGAATGATTGATGCAGGCTCAACTATATGTTGCTTATCCAGATCATCTGTGAATACTGTTGAACAATCTCATGAGTGATCTACTGTCTAAAAAAATCTGCTCCTCGGTTATTGTGGTCTTAAATTTGGAAATGGAATACTGAGATAATAACAATTCTCTGGGCAGGTCAGTTGATTTTTTTTTTTTAAAGGCAGCCTATAATCTTGTAGTTGGAAGGATCATGCCATGCCCCCTTTTACCTGGGAGATTTATAACTGGATTATTCAACTACTTCTCCTCCTTAGGCCATTGTTGATGTGATGGTAAATCTGCAGTTCACCCTGGTGGAGACACTCTGGAAGACATTCTGGAGGTACAACTTGAACCAATCCAGTGAAGCCACTCCCATTGATATGTGAGCATTTCTATTGGTTGTCAGATTAGTAATGTCAGGATGGTTCATGCATTTATGTCTGGGAGAATGTTTCTGGGAGGGTCCTTTACAGTAACACCAATTGTACTGACTTTTATTTAACAAATGCTTTAAGCTTTTGGGCACTGAGGGCATTTTTCACTCCCACTATGATAGTTTCTGCCCTTCAGTCGTCATTTCTAATTATGTCTGGCAGCTAGGGACTATCTGGTTAGGTCTAGGAGATTATAAAAGCTTTACTGAAAGACTGAGTGATGCCAGCATCTCTTTAAAAATCTCTAATTCAACCACAATCCTGGGCACTTTAATGTCTTTCCTCAGGCCTGCATCTCACCTTCCTGCTAGCCTACGCTAGGCTGTATTTTTTTTGCCAGGGTTGGTTGGCATGCTTCATTTTGGCCTACTAGGCTTCTGCATTGGAGGACAAAAAGTATTTCCAGAAAGACAAGCTCTTGGGCATGCATGCACCAACTTTCTGGAAGATTTTGAATGTGACTGAATGCACCTGAGGCCTTTCAGAAAGTAGAGGGCTTCACAGCCCCCTGAGAGGCTTAGTAAACCAAGAAAAAGTTTTCAGCCTTAGCACACTGACCATCTTTGCAAAGATCTGTGTGGTGGGCAAGGCACAAGGAGAGAAGTAGGCTGAGAATACAGGGGAGAAGCTGCATGCATGAAGGGAAACATAAGAGGGAGAGGGGTTGTGAATCAGTATTTTAGGAGCAAACTGGTGACCCTGTGTGCAGGTTGGGTTTGTTACAAACCAAACCGTTCAATTTAAGTGTCACCTAAACCAGATGAAAGTGCTGTAGTTTGATGGTTCATCTATTCAGCTGATCATACCCAATTTCTAATAGATGGGGTTGCACTTCCCATAAAGGATCCGGTTTGCAGTTTGGTGGCATTTATTGATTCAGCCTTAGTATTGGAAGCTCAAGTGCCTTCTGTAGCTTGGTGTGCTTTCTGTTGGCTGCAGCTGATATGTTAGCTCCCTCCAGTTAGGTCTTATTTTCAAGAGTGGCGTACTCTCTGCTTATGCAGCAAAGAACAAACCATGGACTGGGAGGGGGAGCAAGGAAGGGAATACGTACAGGTATTACAATACAGACAATCCAAGCATTTGGACTTCAGAGTCCTTTGCCCATCATCTTGATTTGCTGTTGCCCAGGCCAGCCTTGTACTTATGTCTTCTGCTACAGAATTTGCCTTCTAGGGTCTGGATCAAAGTGAATGAATTAATTTGGTGCTGTTCAGGCCTGCTCATTCAGATTGCACAAGTGTTTGAAGGGATCATAAAAGTGAAGCAGGAATGTACAAAATTGTCTGTTTGGGGTGCAGGGACAGAAAAGCAACTTCTTAGAAGTCCTTTCGTGAACGTGTATCTGAAAAGCTTGATGAATTCCATGGTGAAAAAGACTGCTAGCATAGCAGAGGAAATATAAACTGGTAAAGGAAAGGAAAAAGCAGCTAGGTGCTCTCATGCTGTGTCTCCCTTAATACCTGAACCTTTTCCATGTGAAATTTTAAATTGAGTGTCCATAGCCTGTTGACCTTTGCTAGAAGAGAGCTTGCTGATGGATATGCTATGTACTGAGTATTTAAGCAAAATCTTATGGTGGTACTCCATAATCTGACTTCTGTGTTTCATAGTCATGATGAAGCAGAAAAGCGTCTCCCAAAGAGCTGCTTGGTGACATTGTCCAAGTATGAACCTGTCCTCAAATGGACAAAGGACTGTGACAACTTGCTGTACCAGGGTCTGGTTGACGTCCTGATTCCAGAAGTGCTCCGGCCCATTCCGAGTAAGTCCAGGTTGCACAGCTGCCTATGTGTGAAACTGCTACAACTCAAGATGTTATATTAGGACTTTGTTTTTTGACACAAATAGACTTGCAGTCAAGTAAACAGGTTTACTGACAACATCAAATTGTTCAGAGTAATAAAGCAGAAACAGAATGTGAAGAGTTCCAAAAAAAATCTCTGGGTACTGGTGAGATGGGCATCAGAAGGTTAAATGCGCTTAAATGTAAACCAGGGTAAAATAATGCATATTTCCTGTGACTAACACAGAAAGAGATCTTGGCATAGTGGCGGATGAGTCAATAAAGGCATCACCCAATGTGTGTCAGCTATATGGAAGGTGAATAGCATGTTAGAGGTAATAAGAAATCATATTGTAAATAAAACTACCAATATTCTGTTGTCCTGTACCAGGATGGTGTATGACTTTAGAACTTCACTTGAAATGCTGTAATGTTGGCCACCACATCTCAAAACAGGTACAGCAGGTCTGGAAGAAGTTTGAAGGAGGGCAGCTAATATGGTATCTGGGTTAGAAGGACTTACGAGAGGGTTGAAGCAGTTGGAATTATTCAGTGTAGAAAGGAGGCAAATGAGTGAGGATGTGATACAGATGTACAAAATAGTTTAGACTATAGACACAATGAACAAGGAGAAGTTTCTCTCATCTTCCCCATTTCCCAGAGCTAGTGATCACCCTGGATCTTGGAAGAGTTGGGACTTCTTATAGTTAAACTTCTTGATTCACTACCACATGACATGGTGTTGACCAACAGCTTAGATGGCTTTAAAAGATATTTGGACAGGTCAACGGAGAAAAGAGCCATTATGGGTTATTATCTCTGATGGACTGTGTAACTTCAGGGAGGTATACACAAGAGGTGATATATCTCTAACGGCCAGCTACTGGAAGATTTGTGAAAGGGACATGGTGCGTACTTGTGTCCTGCTTGTAGACCTTTGTTTGCAGCTGGCTACCATTATGAGAAAAGACTGTTACACTAGATTAGGGTACATTCTGGTAATTCTGCCAGACATTTCTTGCAGACTTATCATGGACTGCCACAAACCTAAGGGCAGAGTCTCCAGCACATGAAAAATCAGGAAGCCTCATTTTTTTATATAGATTTTACTTACATAGAGTAAGCTAATTGTTTGGTCCAGTGATACCACGCATATGGTCGGTTGGGAAGTTCCTTACACTATTCCAAAGCAAAGTAGCTTATGCTGCTCCACTCTGCTGTAGGTGCCTTGACGCAAGCAATCCGAAATTTTGCAAAAAGTTTGGAAAGCTGGCTGACCAATGCCATGATGAATATACCAGAAGAGATGGTCCGTGTGAAGGTGAGCCAAAGTGTGGGAAATAGGTGCAAGAGTTGGAAGGTTTGCTTTTAGTTCTGCATTTTCATGAGAGATGGAGATCCCAAAGTGATGTTTTTTGGGCCCTTGGTCTGTGCTAGCTTTCAAGTCACTCTGAATTAGATTGCCTCCTCTGCACCAGTGAGCAGCAGTTCATTCCCTTGCTCTAAAGATGTGAGCTGCTGTTCCCTGTGTGCTGTGGCAGAGATAGTAGAATTAGAGACAGCTACTTTTCAGGCTTTGTTGGCCCTTGGTTTGCCTTTGAACATTATATGTCAAGAGGATAGGCGTGTACATGAGAGAGCTTGGCCCCTTTTCAGACTGCTTTGTAATAATGCAGTTCAGCAAAAACGGAAATCATTACAGACCTGTATTAAGAATATACTGCAGGTCTTAGATGAAACTAAAGCCAAGCAGGAACACATGAGAAATTACCAAGCTACCAGGGTAAATAGTGAATAAAAATATTTTTTTAAAAAAGAAAAGAATGAAGCTCGGGGCTTGGAGTTTTAGAAATAATAGTTAAAGAATATGGTGAGCGATCATCGGAGATTCAGAAATAATAAATTAAAAGAAGGAATTTGGAAGGGAGGGTTTGAAGACAGCACTGAGAGGATCATCAAAACAGGCAGAGGGAGCACCACATACTCATAAATCAAAAGAATTAAGATTTTTAATGAACAGATGGCCTGGGAACCACGACAAATGTTTTGGTAGACTGTGTTCACACTGCAAGTGAGCCCAGCTCTTCAGTGCCTTTTCTCCACAGAGGGTGAAGTTGCTGGAGAACCGACCCTGTGTGTGTGTGTTTCCCCTAGGTGGCTGCAGCAAGTGCCTTTGCCCAGACCCTGCGGCGTTACACCTCCTTGAACCATCTTGCCCAGGCAGCCCGAGCTGTCCTACAGAACACGGCCCAGATCAATCAGATGCTGAGTGACCTCAACAGGGTGGACTTTGCTAATGTCCAGGTGAGCAACACACAAACCTTTGCTGACTTTTTTTGTTCCTTTTCCTTTGCACTTGGAAACACTGTTAGTTCTATTAGACGCTTTTGTTGGTACCCGAGTGGCATGAGATATTCTTGGCCACCTTGTGTGGTCCGGCTCTCTTGACAACCAGTTGCTGTTGGTAAATATGTACAGAATCATACTCCTGGTAGTCTCTTTCCTTGGTCTTAAGGAAACTAGATTTGAATAGTGTATGTGAGGAGAAGTACTATAGAAGAGTATTTTCTCTCTTTTCCTCACTATCACATCTGTGACCCAAATTAGCCTGTTGTGCCTGTTTAAGCTTCCAGATATATCCTCTAGGCATTTGCTGTAGCTGTCTTCTGAACCAAGTGACTGCCATCACAATGTTGTGACACAAATGTGCTGTTTATCATCAACAAACAAATCTTTGTCAGCGATGAATGCCTAGGAATGGCTAACAGGATAGTGCAAACATGTCTAACACATTGGGTTGATCTCTGATACCTCTCGCTGGAGAACCGACCCTGTGTGTGTGTGTTTCCCCTAGGTGGCTGCAGCAAGTGCCTTTGCCCAGACCCTGCGGCGTTACACCTCCTTGAACCATCTTGCCCAGGCAGCAAATGTAATCCCTTTCTTTCTGTAAGCACTTGCACCAGTTAGTGCCCTTTGTCTTCTAGTGGTAGGCTTACTTGGAAGCCTATATTCTGGAGCATTCAGTCTCCTCACCAGAGCTGTTAGAAAGGTGGTGTGTCTTCCCATCAGTTCAGTGTACCATCATCCCTGTAGTTTGATTCTCTTGGGTTCCTGTCATTTCTTAAGCTCTTTTACATGGCTTTAACCTAGGATCCCAGCTCACCTGATGAGAAAGCAAAACCTCACTCGCGGTGGCTCTCTTCTTCTCCTTGCTCTCCCACAGGAGCAGGCTTCATGGGTTTGTCGGTGTGAAGACCGTGTGGTGCAGCGCCTTGAGCAGGACTTTAAGATGACTCTGCAACAGCAGAACTCTCTGGAGCAATGGGCAGTGTGGCTAGATGGCGTGGTTAGCCAGGTCCTGAAGCCCTACCATGGCAGCCCCAGCTTTCCCAAAGCCGCCAAACTTTTCCTCCTCAAGTGGTCCTTCTACAGGTAAGTACAAAAAAATGGGCTGTTGGTTTTGGTTCTGAACTTCCATTCGTCTAAACTGACAGCAGCATCGGACGTTTTCTTTCCCCAGTTCTATGGTGATACGGGATTTGACCCTGCGGAGTGCAGCCAGCTTTGGCTCCTTCCATCTCATCCGCCTCCTCTATGATGAGTACATGTACTACCTGATCGAGCACCGGGTAGCTCAAGCCAAGGGTGAGACCCCCATTGCTGTCATGGGAGAGGTAGGTCTATGCCCTGCAATTTAACTTGGAAAGATTTGGAAATAGGGACTTGCCTTGAACTTTTGTCTATATGGCCTGTCAAATTGTGCATCCAAGTAGCTTGAAGTTATCTGCTCAAGAAGTTGTTCTTCCAAATCTCCTGCAAGGATCTTTTCTAGCCCAATCATAGAGACTATCAAATGAAGGTGTCAGCGCTCTTTGCCTCTTCCATAGAGTGGCATAAAAGCATGTAGGAGGTGCTTTAGAAACAATTCCAGAACATTGTAAGGCAGCATGTTCTTTGCATGGGTTAAGTTGTATTTACCAGGCTCTTGGGAAAGGAGTTGGGTCGTTACCTGCAATCATTGGCTTTCTGATGCCTGCAGAGGAAGACTGTGACAAAACTGTCTACTTCACCCCTTTCCTGCAGACTCTGAAATGCCAGGTGAGCATAGGTAGTACCCTATCCCCTACCAAGAGCCTTATTATCTCTTCATCCCTCCCAAAGGCCTCAGGGTGGGTTACAACAGTAACAACAAGATTTTACATTGAAGCCTCTAAAATCAATAACAGTGCATGAAAGTGGGAAGGGGAAGGCTGTTTTTTTCAACCAAAGCCAGGATAAAATAGGAACGTTTTCACCAGATGCTATTCTAGAAGGCCCTATCTTAGGTCGTTACTCCTTTAACTACTAGAGGTGGTGATACAACCAGGAGAGCCTTCCTTGCAAATCTTAAAAGATCCAGCCACTCTTACCTGTGATCACATTTGTTACTGGAACATTTACTTGGTGGGTCAGAGTATATATCATTCCTGTTTATGATGTCCAAACACTCCCTTTGCCCTTTTCTGTCTTGGCATGGCATCCTTAACTAGAATAGCTGCTGTCTTGCCTGTGATTTCCATTACCTCCTGTAGATTTGTTGTGAATCTGACTTCCTCCTACAGCTTCAGTAGTCCTGCAAAACAGACTTGTTATACTTCTGCTCTGGTGACCTTTTGCTGAGGGGATTGTTGCCACCTTCAGCAGTCAGAAAAAAAAGTTATTACCTCCTATACTTGAGGGCTTCTCATTTTCTTTCAGTGGTGCTTTCTGATTCAGCTCAACCTGAAGGTCAGCTGGGAAGTTGGCTGTATAATTCTGTTTTGGCCCCTGCATATCCTGCGTAGTGGAGAGTAATTTGCTGTCCTGAAGGCTTTCAGCGGCACACTCACTAGAAGAGTCGTTCTTTGCAAAGCAAATGTTCCATCCAGGAAAGAACCATCTGTTGTCTCTTCCTTCCTCCCTGCCCTGTCCCCCTGGGGAAACAGCAGCATCTGTGAGAATCAAAGAGCTGTGTAATATGCCTCATACATAAAGACAGGAAACAGGTAGAGCAATCTGTTGAAGTAAGAAATATTTATTATTTTTCTTGTTTCTTTTTCAGTTTGCAAACCTGACGAGCTCCTTGAACCCTCTGGACCCAGACAAAGGTACAATCAAGCTTCTGGAGGCCAGATCTTCATTTAAGACTTGCTAGTAATACAGGAAAGGATTCTGTGGTGGTTACTATCTCGGTTACAAATGTGTCAGGTATCATTTTGCTAGTGCAAAGAAGTATCCAGGGTAGGGGAGATGGGGCCATTCAGTTTGTTGATTGCTGAGCCAGAATTTAAGGCGTTTCGGTTTCAAAAACATGCTGCAACCACTCTGCATTCGCCACAGTACCCTGAAGAGTAAAGAGACATAACTGAAGGAGAGCATATAGTGGGATCAGCATATGGTGAGTCTCAGGACTATGTTTGCATGCAGCCCATGACACAATAGAAATAAGGTGCCCTTAACAAGAAAAGGGGGTGCTCATCCCAAATTTTTTAAAAATCTGTTTCTCTGCCCCAGTCATTAGCTGAGGTGCCCAGGGTTTAGGAAGAGGAAAGCAAAAATTTCTGATTGCATTTGACACAAAGCATATCTGATCTCTGGGGACTGTGGTGCATTTGGAAAAACAGATGTTAATTCCTGTAGTAAAGGAGAAGTAGCTGGGAAACTATATTAGAATAAGATAGTTGAAATTAGCTGATTTGAGGACAGAGGAGGGGAAGATCAAGATGTGACCTGTCGTGCCTATTGAAACTACGGGAGTGGATTTATATCACTGCTTCTCATACATTATTCTTGACACTCCTAATTATTCTCTGGAAGACTGCAGAAAGTGAAGCTAGGTCTTAGTGGATTTGTTGAACTGGAAATAGAGAGGGCCCTGGAAGTCCCTTCGGTTGGCCCTCTTTCTTATAGATTTCTACTGTAAAATGCTTCCTTTGGGAGGAAACATCTTTAACTGATTCATTTCTAAGTTCTGTTCTGGTTTTGTTTTGCTAATCATTTAATGGAAATGCCATATCTGCCTTGAGGTTTATTGAGGATAAGGCGGATTATTGACTATTTCTGTTCATTTGTTTCATTCTAAATCAGTGGTTCTCTCTAATGCCGTGACCGCTTAATGGAGTTCCTCATGTTGTGGAGACCTCTAACCATGGGGGCAGAGTAACTGGGAGGTGGGAGGGAAGGGCGGCAGGAGACTCATCGTGACCCCTCTGAAAGGGTAGTTCGACCCCCAAAGGGGTCCCGACCCCCAGGTGGAGAACCACTGTTCTAAATGATGTTTTAGATTGCTGTGTCTCCCCACTTTTGCTATTTAACCTAGGTATTTATTGAATTTGAATTTCTAGAGCTTGAGCTCCAGAGGAAAGGTAAAAGTAAAAAGAATTTAAATCAAGAACCCATGGCTTTTTAGCGGCAGTCCTAGGCTATTCCATAGCCCCACCGGAAAGAGCCAAACCTGCAAGATTCTTTGCTTTGTCTTGTCAGTTGTGTACAAGTCAGATCCAGGAAAATGAAGCAGTGATATTTAGAGTTTTAGGATGCAGTAGAATTTAAAATGATGCTATTTTGGGAAGCCTGAAAACTCTTCGAGCATCTCTTTTTTGCTTTGTATATCAGGAAGAAGGCAATGACTGAGGAAAAGTCTGAGGATGTGTCCAAAAGGCACTTACCTATTCCACTGTTTGAGTATTCTGGGATAACGCATGGGTATTCCAGAATATCCATTCTTTATCCCAGAATAACCAAATATAATTGAATAAGTAACCAGTGTCTGAATGGAGCCCAAGAAAAGCTTTCAGGTGCCAAGAGAATCCTTTAAGGCCAACACTGCACCCTCAGACGCCACACTAGCAACCGCAACAAGTGTTTCAAGTATGTCGGCAAATATGCTGGAGCAGCACAAAATGGTAGGGTATTCAGATCACGCACAGGTGACTTGGGCAAAGGGGCCATCCATTGTAACCACAGATTTATTCTCACTAGCAAACCAAGCACAGTCTGTGGGCCCTTAAATATATGAACTGCTGTGCTGGAGACAGATTTAGATCTGGGAAAGCAGAGCATAAAAGTGTGTTGATGTTTGTCTCTAGCATCTGCCGTTCTACTGGGAGCTCCGTTTAGCTGTCATCATGTCATGACTAATGGCTGTTATTAGACCTGGCCTGGATTTCATACTTGGTTCAGTCAGAACAAAATGGCCTGTTTGTTTCGTTCAACCACTGTTCATTCAGCTGAACGTAAGCTTGGAGGGCCTCATCCATCTCCTCTAAGATGAGTACAATACAGATGATTTTAATCTCTTCCGGGTTGCTATAATCACTGTTCTTTTTAAATCAGATGAGGAAGAAGAAGAGGAAGATGAGAGCGATGAGGAAATGCCCCAGGAATTGTCCCTCGCCTCCAATGACTCCAGCAGTTTAACAGCAGAACCCATGGAGCCGCCCTCGAAGTTGGCACGGGCAGATTCGCGGGGCATCTTTGTTCAAGCACTGCCCACCAGCTAAAGTGTGACACGGGTGGGACTGATTGCTAAGTGGCCAGAGGAAGGCCAGGGTGCACCTTGCGCTGCGTTGCGCTGCCCTGCGATAAAGATGAGCTGTTCCCTGTCTCCAAGTGGTATGCAACGCGCTTTCATTTCACACCTCTCCCTATCCCACCTGTAGCCCTGTGCTGCCCACCCGTCTCGAGTTAGGAACGCTGGCTGACAAAGCCTACTCAGGAGCAGCACTGGAAGAGTAATGGGTCTGGCTTTGGTTTCGCTGCTTGGGTGGCTTTCTGCCTCCTCCCGGCTGCTTCCCTGTTTACCAGGGCTAAGTGGGAACGTGGCTGTGACCTTCTGCCTGGGCCCGTTAGTCGTGGCTGCTTTTGTCAGTAAGAGACAAAGGGTGCTTATCTAGATATGTCCCCAGCCCCTGGGTTCTCCATCCACTGTGCTGGGAGCAGGTAAGCTCCACGCCTTCAAATCACACAACTGGGCCAGGGTCTCCTGCTGCCTGACACCTGCTGCCTCTCGGCAACACCTAGGATATGCATGGTATTTGGCAGGCCTATATTTTCTCGCTTGGACTGTCAGATGAGCCACTGAGACTGCTGCTGCTTGGCGAGTGGGACTTTGGCTGGCTTCTGGATCAGGCAGAATGCCCTATGTTGTAAGAAATCTCCCTTTTTACCTACCTGGGAGTTGCTCTTGTTCCTGGTTACCTGCCTTAGTTTTCTGTATCTGCAAGCTGTTGGGCTGCAAGTGTGTGGTGCCTGGTCTTAGGGAGTCTAGCAGCAGCAAGGTTTGTGCCAGCTTAGAGCTGGTGTCCTGTCCTGTTCATTTCACACCTTTCGCGTTGACTTTGGCTCACTCTTTAGTGCATTCTGTGGCTTGTGGCTGGATGCAACAGAAGTTTCCTCCAGGGCGATCTGCTCCTTGATTTTGACTGCCTCAGGTGTGTGTGTGTATTTGTGTGTGGATGAGTGCGAGACAGAGAGAGATAATGAGAGATGAGGGGTGCCTTGAGAGAGTAGCTGTGTTTTGAGCAGTCACAAATAGCATGTAAGGTCCCACTTGGCAGAAATGTGTGCCTAATTAAAGCGTACAGGTATGCGCCATCAGCTGTTACCTGTAGCCCAGAAAGAACTGAACAGCGCTCAGACAACTTGCAACAAGCAGGGTCTCTTATTGGAATAGCTCTAAAGCTGCACTACTGCGGTGTATGATTGATATCCCTTAGATCTGTGCCTGACCTTTCCTGGTTTGTAATAAGACTTCAGATTCCTCAGCCACTTGGAAGTTGTCCAACACTTATTTCTTTCTCCCCTTCCCCAGGACAACTTCTTCTATGGTTGTTGTTCAAACATTTTTTTCGCCCAGAGTAGATTCCGCCTCATAATCAGTACATCTGAATTCACAGATGCCTTTGTAAGGTGCAGTGGAACTCTAGCTGCAACAGATTTTGTGTTTTACTTCTTCCTTACTCCCTCTGATCTGTTTTGAGGGCAGAGGCAAGAAGCAGGTGTTGTATACACCAGTGATTTATTGTCCTTCCTGATCAGCATTTTTGAAGTGTGGTAGGTAGACACTGTATGATTCGGGCAGATTTTGACTGTACTCTGAGACAAATCACCTACTCCCAATCTATTAGTGCAAAGTAAGGCGAAGTTGTCTGTGTAAACTCAGTCAGCATGTCCCTCTATGAAAAGGGCAAGAGACAGTGCCTGCAGCTTTGAGCCACTGTCCTTTTTACTGCCTCTCTTGTTAGATGCAAAACGATTTCATATATGTGCCAGCACTAACTGTACTGCCCAGACTAAACCACAGCTAATCCCTTTCATTTTGCTAACTTGCTTGCTTTGGGATCTCACATTGGTGGTCAAGAAATGCATTTGGCTGTTGCGGGTACTTCTTAACAAGACACATTTATCCTGCTGATAGTCTAAAGCTGTTAGTGAGTGGAGTTTAGCTTCATGAAAATATTTGGAGCCTTATCTGTGCCCTTCACACAACAGGCTGGAACAACGCTTTTGTGCTAGTCAGTGTTCACACAGACACCCTGCTAGAAGTTTTATCACAGTGTAAGTGGGGCATAGAAGTTGGACATTAAATTACAAAGGTTTTATCTGCCTGAGTTTATCGGCTAGATGTTGGCAGTGTTCAGCAGCCTGGAAAACTCTGTGTATGGGGGTCAGCAGTGCTGCGTAGTCTACATTGAAGGGGTGGCTACATCTACATTGAAGTTCATAGCCCATCACAGTAGGTCCCTCTCCACTGAAGTACTTCTGAGCAGGATATGGAGATTTAGGGCCTGTTCACAGTAGGGCTGCAGAGGAAATCCCAGGACGCTCCAGCATAGAGCATCCATACCACACACCTCACTTCCTTACTTCTGTTGAAGATGGGACCAAAAGTTCTTTAGCGTTTGAAGATACAGCAATATTTTTTGCCGCACCCAAAATGGGCCAAGGGGACGACCATTTTTGGTGTGTTGGAAAATACCTCCATGTGAAACACAGCAAAGGTAGGTCACTCACATGGCAGTGCAAACACCTCGTGGTACCTGGTGTCCTCAGAAGTCGCCCCTCCCACCGTAGGAAGGACAGCTCTGAGGCACACCGCATAATGGGAATACCACTGCATATGGATATAGTCACAGAGCTGGGAAGTAGGACTCAAACTATACTCCTGTGTATGGGAATTTGTGGCTTTTGGCAGGGTCCAAATCATACAGAATCTATTTTCCACAAAACATCGATTGCCTATGGATAGTTTAAGGACAAGACTGGGATTATCTCGTTCATAAATGTATACCAAAGCAGTGAGCGTGTAGAAAAAAAATAGACTAGGCCAGGGTGGGAAAGGCTGTGACTCTCAGCTGTTGTGTGACTACAGCCGTCTTCATCTCTGGAGCTCTTGTAGGAATAGTAACTCCTTCCAAGCAGTGAGGAATATTTGTTGCCCTCTTCTTAGACATGCTTACTAATGCTTACGCTTTTCACCTACATTTAAATATAGGGCAAGCCTGGATGCTTGATGCCTCTCCCTGGGCTTTCTTCAAGTGTTTTGCATAGAAAAGTGTCGTGACAAAGCACGCACATTGCAAATGTGCTCTCTCTTCCATTGGATTCACTCAAACCATAACAAGGAGAGCTCATTGATCGAACTGTCACAGAAGTGTTTTATTCCTGCCCCCCTAGATGTACCCCACTGCTTAAGTTGTTGCAGTTGTCTTGAGGGAAATAGGTAAAAACGAATGTGTGAGCTTGGACAGGCAGCAGAATCATCCTTCCAGTGTGACTCTTTATCTAGTCCTTGTTGCTACAGCAGAGCAAGTACATACACTATACTGAAGAGACAGTTACTCTCAGTTTTCTATTAATGTGCAATTGAAATTAGCCAACTCTAGAGAACGGCTCGAGAATGTTGCCCAACTTGTGAACAGATTTCTTTGGCGCCAGCTTCCTGGAGGGAAAACACTGGGGTCAACTGTTTGGCTTTGCTCCTGTAGCAAAATGCTACCAGGAAGGGCAGTCTTTGCACATAACGCACCATTTAGCTTAGACCTGCAGCAAGAAGGCAGCATCTTCAAAGTGCAAGTAGCAGAGGAAGATTTTTCTCCCTTGCTGGGGACTTCATAGACAATTCTCATCCTGCATTGAGAACTCATCCTCTCAGAGAAGCACCTTATTTATCATACCTGCCTCCTCCTCTGCTGTTTTCACTAACACATCACAGCAAAACAAATATATTTCTGGCTTAATATACATCACACTGTCACAGATCTGTAACCATACATCTAAAGAGCAAGGTGTGCCCACAAGTGACAGAAGAAAATGTTAAAATTTCTGACAGGCATAAACCAATTATCCGTAAGGGACAGGCAGTAATCGAGGTTCAAGAAATCCTTGATTTCAAGCATCTCTCCTTCCCGCTCTAATCCCTGGTCTCTGAAATGTATGCAGATTGGCTTTAAGCTTTAGGTAACTCCGAACTCCGATAAGGGAAGTGGATCTAGTTGTTTCAAAAACTTTGCTTCTGTGAGTTAGCTATCCCTTCTTTGAACTGTGCAAAATGCTGGATTCACCAGTCACACAGAACTCAACAACATGAATGAGCTTACCTTTTTATTCAGTTGCTGCCTTACACAATAACAAAACCCTTCCCATCTGAAGTATTTTGTTCACCAAGCCAAGTAGCTGTAGACCAGCTAGGGGCAGTGAATCGGCAGGTTCAACTCAGTCTGGTGTTCCAGACTAGAAATACTTGCTAAGAACACAGCCCTCATTTGAAAAAAAATCAGCCCTCTATTCCCTCTGTACTAGTAACCAGGCAAGCAAGTTTGGTTACTTCCTACTCTACAGAAAGTAATCACTCTTCTGGTTTGTAACTGAATATTAGATACTCTAGTTTTAAACAGAAAAAAAAATTATCTGTGCTTTTATATGTAATTACTAATTCTTGTTCTATAAACCACCTAAATATTGTGAGATTGGTGAAGATAAATTACTTGATATTTTTGGGTTTTTCAACCATCATGGCCTTATTTGTTCAATTTTTCCAGTGTTTTAAACCTGTGATATAGATGTTTATTGCAAAATCTACATATTGTATAAAATATATATTTTGTGTCAATCTTTTGTGCGGCGGCAGCAGCTTTAGCTGCACTATAGACTTCAAGTGGAGTTTGAAGAGCTTTGTAGGTGTCCTGGGTCCATAAGATGGGCAGTGCCTGTGGTCAGATGATGTACGTGTGTGTAGTCTAGAGTGCAAAAGCTGTTTTCTACCTTTTGTAGTTCTTTCTTAAGAAATAAATTCAGCCGTGTTCTTTGCCTAGGATGCTGCTTGCTTAATCTTGCCAAAGTTAGTTTTATGTTCTTTTAGCCAACATGTGCCAAACTGAAAGGAGGGCAGCCTCCGTACAAAGTAAATGTCAGCCTTAGATAAGCAGTTAACATTCAGGTGTTGACAATTTAGAATAGCTTCACTGGCTGCGTAATCCTTCCATGTGAGGAAGAAAACCCCCACTGTCCAAGTCCAACAGTTTCATAGCATCTGAAGCCTTAAACAGTGTGTATTAATCACTTAGATCCAGTGATGGTTACATCTCTCAGAAATCTTTATAGAGGAAAAGTCCATTAGTAAATCAAGGCCAGGTCTCCTCTTTAAAATGGAGGTGGCTGCGTGAGGCACACGGAGGAGGTGGCACAATCACCAGCGAAAATGCCTCGTCTCCATCTTTGAGTGCATCAGTGCAATTTACACAGGGTCAGACAGAAGTGCCTCCACTGAAGGCTATCCGTAAATTGTGCCTCGATCTACAACCACCTTCCGATAATGAGGCAGCACAATTGCTGTGAAACCCCTCCCCCCAAGGCAAATGGACATGTGGGGGCAGGAAGCCCTTTATCGGGCACCTCATCAAGTAAGTAGAGACACAGCCTAAATCTTAAATTTAAGGAAGTCGCAGGTATCTTTAATTTTCCTGTGCCTCAGCTATTGTACAGCAGCATATGTTCACTGTCCTAGAGCAGGAGACAAAAAGCACCGCATATGAACGTGTACATGACCAGCAAAAGAAAGTTGTTGAGCAAGAGAAATGGTTTCATGTAAGCTCTTTGGCTGCAAAGGTTCTCAAAAAACAAACGCTTCTAAATAAAACATCCGAGAAAGTGGAGTTGGCGACTGTGTCACAATGTACTGACAAGGACTAGTGTGGGGACAAATTGCTGCAGGTATGAAAAGATCAATGCACAGCTTTGAAACTTGCCTTTTCATCAGTGATGCATCAGCTGTTGAAAATCCAAATGCATTAGGGACAGACATATACTCTTCTTTCTAGTCTTCCCTACCTACACTTTGGGCCATAATGAGGAGATAGAGGCTAATCAGCTGGCAGACAGATGGTACATGGTACAGAATAGTCTGGTTGCAGTTGAGCAAGCTTGGACCTGATTGTGCTATTTTGAATTATGTTGGGTGAGTATAAACACACATTTGAGATGTTATGAGCCAAAGCTGGAGTAAAGTTTTTGGATAAAGCTCTACTTTATCGTCATGCAGCCCACAAAGAAATGCTACAGGAAGAAGTCTCAGCATACTTAAAAACATTTTTGTTTGCACCCACTGAGATTTTTTGGCCATAGCTGACAAAAGGAAAAGGGAAAAGAAGGAATCTCAAATTTAAGTGTTTTATTGTAGGAAACATAAAACCTGCTTGAGACACAAATAAAAGAGGGATTAAAAAAACACATGTGTGGCCCATCCATGAGGGTGTCATTTATGCTTTGGTGGGGAAAGGTAAATCTTCAGGGGGCACAAGGGAAGGTCTGAAACACTGACAATGATAAAGGAAAAACAGTTTTGGTCTCCTAAAGCTCAGACTCCAACACAGGGAACAAACCCTGTAGAAGACTTACCCTCCAGATGCAGCCTGAGCTTCGCCAAGTACAAAAGTAGCATTTACTATGGAAAGTTCTCAGAGCAGAAGCAGCTGCCATTGTGAGAGCCCCCTGCCTTGGCGGCAGCTTTGCAACCTGGATAAGAGTAGCTCCAAGGAGAGGTAGGTTTTTTGAGCAACTGGACCGGCCTTGCATTTCCCGCCCCACAAGTGGAAACAAAGCAAAGAATGTGGTTCCACCCACAAAAGGTCTTCTGGACACATCTAGTCAAAAGGGATGTTAAAATTAAAAACAACTTTTAACAAGGGAGGTAGTTGAATCCGACACACACTTATGGCAGGACATGAACTACTGATAGAAAGTGTAGTCTCTGGAGCCATTCTCATAGGACAATCCACGTGTAACGCTCGTTGTCTGCAAGGAATTTCAAGGAGCAGCCTGTAGGAAAGAAATGAAAGCATGAGCTGCGTGGGCCAGTTCAGGGCCGCTCACCAAAGCAATCAAAAATGGTCAGCTAAACAACCACCATCTGTGGAGGCAAAGTTACCTTTATGAAGTGCCTCATTTGTCATCCTGTTGACGTAACGGCCACTGCTCTCTGGCACCAGCCACTTCATTACCATGTCCACACAACTTTTTCGATAGGAACTCCACACACTGCCACTGAGAGAAAGGGGTAAAGAGAAGTCAGTCAGCAAATGCAGCCTGTAAGTAGGACAGCGAAAAAGCCCTTGCTCCAGCCCCGATGCAAACCCACCAAGATTTGGCAATAATGCTTTCCTCCTTTATGACTCATCTGCCACGGACTGAGCCTTCAAGAACACCTGCAGGCTTGCAACCACGGTCCCTTGAACGTTGGGGAATGGACACAGCTGCCAGAGACACTACACAGCAGAAAGGCCACAATTTCTCCAGCTTCTGAGGATAACATACATCTCTATCCTATTTACTACACTACACTCATACTATGGCCTTTAGCTTACCACCAAGTTCTCTGGAGAGAAGAGACTGAAAGAAATGAACAATGTACTTTCCTGTTCTAAACCTATCTCAGTTTATGATGACCAAGAGCTTTTCAGCACTTTCAGCTGCAGAGTCCTTGGGCCTTTTTGCACTTTGCCATCCCTGGGAAAACGTGTGCGGGAGACAAAGTTGCAGAATGGTTTGGCCATCTGCACTTTGGGATGTCCAAGCCATTCGAAATTTAGCCAGCGCTTAACAGTGCACTAGCTAAGTGCAAATTGCTTCCATTAAGGAGATAAAGTTGTGCCATGGTAACAGCACCATTGCTGCTGGTCCCAAGCTCTATCTGAACCTCTTCCATCCAGAAGAGGTGCAACTGGAGCATGCCAGCCTGTCCCAGCCTGGCTATCTGTGTAGTTATCTCTACTGCTATATTTATAGGGAGCATACCATTCTGCAACCTCGGTATAGAAGCAGCTCTGCACAGGGGTGATGCGCTGTGTAAGAGTTCTCCGGGAAGGTAAGTGCGAATTTGCTTTTTTTTTCTTGTCTGCCAATATTTACATCAAACATTTCACCCAACTACTTACACAGATCTTTTTATGGCTTAAAGAACAAGCGGTACAAATTCTCATTCACTGGCAGGCTCATCTCACAAACTTAACATGATTTCCACTAAGTTTTTGCAACAACAAAAGACAAATTTCAATAGTTGACAGATTCTTTAATACAAAAAGCACCAAATCCAAAATTCATTACAAAAAATACTAAAACTGATTGTTACAAAATGGCTTTTTTTTGGGGGGGGGGGTGTTCCATTTTGAGGGGAAAGCTTTTTCTTGTTTTCGTGGGACCCAGTTACAATATGGCTGGGATCTGCTAAGGTTTATTGAGCTGCTTAGTCTAGGCATGGAGAGAATAGTAGACATCCCTCCCTCGCATTCTCCCTCATTCTCCACCATGTACTTCTGTTTATGGTGGATCATTTATTCTGACCAGATTCTTCAGAAGACTCTCACCCTCACTCTCAGCCTCATCCTTGACACTTGGCCTGCCCCAGTCTCAGAATACTATTGACGAGCAGGGAGTATTGATGCTGGCCCCAAGACATTAAAATAAACGGTGAGGTACAACAGGGTAAGAGGAAAAATTCAGATCTTCTGAGATTCAAGAAAAAAGCTCCAACGTCAGTAAAGGCAGAAGAATAAAACAGAGTGAAATCCCAGTAAATAGGCAACTCGACTTCAAGCTGGCAACTGTAACCCACCTGACCTGGGCAGTAGGTTGGATTAAGTCTTATTTTCTGGATTTGACTGGCATGTTCACTCAGGAAAACAATTACTTTCATTTTTAATTTTAAGAGTATTGTGTCACAGCTGAAAGACAATCAAGTAATGCTGACAGATGGGGAAGGAGGAAGGAGAATGTAATGTGTACTATAATGGAATCAAAAGCCACAGACCATCAAATGGCAACAAATAGGGAAGAGCAGTAACTTAACCTTGAAAACTGATACTCTTACAGTAATGTGCCACATTCTAACAAGGATGAAAGTAAATTTGTGAAACTGAGTTTAATCAATGGCTCTCACCAGAATCTATAAAACAAAGGACTCCTTTCTCCTACTAGGCAATATGAATCACCAGGGAGGGGGTACACTTTATTTCATCTCCTTCAGTCATTCTAAGATAACTTCTCTACCTTAATAAATGAATGGTGTACACCAGGACCTTCAGAAGGGAATCTGTGCTTTGAAAATATCTTTAAACAAAGGGCAAAGCATATAGTGTGGCATAGCCAAGTTTCCCCCAGGATTATTTGAAATATGCAGGTAGCTTTTACAAGACCGTGCAACCAGAAGAACTAAGATTTATTCCATCTGAAGGCAGAAGAACTTAAGTACTGGACATCCTTCAAGCCAAGTTATAGGTACATTAAAGGATACAACTAAAATTAAAACAAGATTCTAAAAGGATGTTAAGAGACCCAATGTTTATAAGAGCATAAAAATATATAGTATTCTAAAGCTCACCAGCCATTAGCAAGTCTACTAGCAGATGTTCAAAGGAGATTTCCCCTAGGACAAGTCATGTAACATTAGTTCTACTTTACCTTGTTTGCCCCTTGACTTCTGTGAGTTCCCCCACACTGACTGTGACAAAGATGCCGGTGTTGAGGTCCCATGCTACCTTGAGGCTGGTGTGATACGTCTTGGGCCTATAGGAAGACAAAAAGGCAATTCAGAAACAAAACCACCTAAACCAGCATGAGATGAACGGGCATTTAAGAAAGGCGCCTTAACATCTTCAATCTTACCAATCACTCAGCATCTGCTGAACGTTAACAGTGTGTCTACACTAAATTCTCACCTCTAGGGAAGTGATTTCCAACTGAGAAGCATAAGATGACTGGGGGGAGGAGGAAGAAGCCATGAGGGAAGAAAAATGTAAATTCCGGCTAGCTGATGATGAATGATTTGGACAAAAATAAAAATATGAATGCACATTTTTAGTTCCATTTCAAACTGGCTTCTGGTATTCGCTTATAGCACAGAAACCACCTTAGTTGCCCTGGTTAATGACCTTCTCTAGGAGAAAAACGGGAAGTACAACCCTGTTGGTTCTACTGGATCTCTCAGCAGCTTTTGATACATTGACCACAGCATCCTTCTGGAAAGGTTATGAAGTTTGGGAGTCGGAGGCACTGTGTTGCAGTGGTTCCACTTCTGTCTCCAAGAACAAGGTTGGAAAGTGGTTGTGGGAGATTCTTTCTCAATATCCTGGGAATTCACTTGTGGGGTTGCTCAGGACTCAGTTGTATCTCCCATGCTCTTTAATATCTATAAGAAGCTGCTGAGAGGTCATCAGAAGATTTGGAGTGAGGTGTCATCAATATGCAGATGCCACCCACCTCTATCTTTCTGTGCCACCTAGATCAGAAGAAGTGGCTGAACGGTTTGACAGGTGCCTAGAAAGAGTAATGGACTGGATGGGAGTCAGTAAATTGAAGCTGAATCCACTCAAGATAAACTCCATTTTGGGTACAACTTTTTATATTTTTTCTCCAAGTCCCACAGATCCCCTAGAAATTACTATGTACTAGTGATTTCTCAGTTTGGACCATCAAATGCATTCTACTGCACCGCTGCCTCTAAAGGTTGGTTGGAAATGCAAACCAGTACAGATTTTGGCAGAAAGACTTTGGACAGGTCCTCCAAAGTGGGATTATATAACACTAGTTCTTGCCAATCTGCAGTGGCTTTTGATTCATTTCTGAGCACTCCACAAAGTGCTGATATCAGTCTTTAAATCCTACAGTTGTTAAGATGCCTCCTGTCACAGTCCAACGCAGAGTTTGTATTCCAAGATCGAAGACTTTTCTGTGTCGTGTTCCCCCACCCCCACCCCGGTCTGATGTTAGGTAGAGATATGAGCCTCCACAACACTTGCTAATGTGACACTTATCCTGATTTCTTTCAGGTGCCAAGTAATCACTTGGCTCTTCTCCCAGGCATTTAAGCTCAACCTAGCTACATCTGGAGGCTAATGCAGAAACATGTTTTATAGTCAGGCACTGCCTAGAAATGTGTGGAACACACGCAGACGTCCTTTTAAGTGCAGACCAGAGTAAAGACTTGCTAACTGTTATACAGATGTCCTTGTAGGCCTGCAGGGTTCTGCCAGACCACACTGCCCCTCTAAAGGAAAAATAATGTTAAACGACAGTGTTATGTACCCTTAATAGAGGACTAGCATTACTAGGGGAAACCCCAGCAGGCCTGAAAATACCTTCCTCTGCACGATGGTATTATCATGACAATTTATGTCCCTGCCTCCTTAGCCAGAAAGAAGACAGGGGAGAGAGTTTTAAAATACAGCACAGGAGCTTGGATAAGGGCTGCATCTACCTTCTAAAATGCCAGTATATTTGGTACTCAACCTTTTCTCAGAATGCCTGCTGTGCCACAGGCCACAACAAATATGGGACAAGACTCTGGCCTAGGGGCCAGAAAAGATACTCCATAGGTAATACTGAAGGGAGATGCTGGTAAAGGTTCAAATTACAAAATCATTCTACTAATCTCATTTGTAGCAGTTTTGGGGTTGTTTTGCAGTGTTCCAAAGAAACCTGGAACATGGCATAACAGCCCCAAAACTGCTACAAATGAGACAGAATCCAGCCGTGAAAGCCGACATAACAACCATTCTACTAATTTTTCATGGAAGTCAAATTTGGCTAAGATCTTGCAAAGAAGAACTGAGTCATACACGGAGTGAGATGCACCACAGGAACAGGCTGGGGTTTGAAATAATAATAATAATAATAATAATAATAATAATAATAATAATAATAATAATAATAATAATAATAATAATAATAATAATAATAATAATAATAATAATAATAATAATAATAATAATAATAATAATAATAATAATAATAATAATAATAATAATAATAATAATAATAATAATAATAATAATAATAATAATAATAATAATAATAATAATAATAATAATAATAATAATAATAATAATAATAATAATAATAATAATAATAATAATAATAATATTTATTTGTATACCACCCTGTGGCAACCCAGTCCGGGCGGTTAACAACAATATAATAAAAACATCATGTAAGAATAAACATTATAGTCCCTCCCCCCTTAAAAATATATTAAACAATATGACAGATCAAAAAGCGATATCAAAATCATAAACATAATTAAACAGCTAACAGCCCCAGTGTCCCTCTGAAGGCAATTCAGGTGCTTGACCGTTGCCTTGAAGTGGAAATGGGCTGGATACAGACCAATAAAAATAAGGCTGAATCAAGACGAGGTGAAGGTCCTGTGTGTCAGTTCTGAAGTCCATGATGTGGGAAGACATCTGGTTCTTAAGGGGGGTTATTACCCAGGAAAGATTAGGTACGTAGTTTGGGGATAGTTATAGTTGCTAGTTTAGTCTCAGATAACCAGGAGTGCCTAGCTAAATCTCAAGGCTTGTTCACCAGCTATGGACTTTCCTGAACATGGAAAGCTTGGCTACAGCAATTTGTGTACCAATAACTTCCATACTGAACTACTGCAACATACTCTATGTGGGGCTGCCCTTGAAGATTGTCCAGAAGCTGCAGAGAGTACAAAATGTGGCAGCAGTGCTGCTGACAAGTAGTTCTAAGAATGACTTTAGATAGCTCCAGATATCTAAAGGAGAGCTTTCTCTCTTTCATAAAGTGCAGGGACAGAAGGAAAGACCTTCTCTGTGGTGATCCTGTGCAATGCTCTCCTTTCTGAACTGCATCAAGGCCCATTATTGCACACACTTAGAAGCACCATGGAGATGTACCTCTTTACCCTAGCCTTTAGCTGAACAGGTAGCTTGCCCTTCCTTTTCAGACACTGATATCTGTCATTTTTAAACAGTTTTTAACTGTGCTCTGTAAACTGGTTTTATTATAACCTATGCATAAAAAATAGCAGAGGGATATGGGATTTCATAATATAAAATGGATAATGGAAAGAGCAAGGGTTCTTTTTCACCAGGTTCAGCATTGCTGTTTTACTTCAGATTAGAAAGTCTGTTACATTCAATGTTTATTTCTGATCCTGCTCTAGTGAAGCAGTCCAAAATATCTACACCATCTTCCTGGGCCAAGTCCACACCCAGAAACAAAACTTTCAGAGCAATACAAGTGTATCAGACAGTCAAAAAGAGAAGATAAAGAGATCCAGGGAAGGCCTGTCAGGACTCACCTGAGCTGTCCTTCTTCATCAGGGGAAGGAAAAGCTAGGAGCAAGAGTCCAATATTGATAACAACTTGATTAGTTTCGGGACATACCTAGGAAGACAAGTTGAACACCTCAACACCTGGTTGACACTGGTCAAATAACACTAAGACAAAATGCAACCAGAAACAGCAGTTAGTAGTAAGCATAATAAAAACTACTTATCTTCCAACTAAGGGGGCAAGGATGGCTCAGCCGTTCTTCCTTTATAGAATCTCCACTGTTCAGAAAATTCAAGGGAAGGTCTTATTTATGTACCTTATTTCTTTTCACGTTAGAAGAGTGAAGTGTTAACTAGCGACCACTAGCTAGTAATTCTAATAAAGATGCTGCAGCAATGAATTTCAAGTGCCACATTTTACGGGCTATCTCATAGAAAGGATCACTGGTACTTACAGCGATCAGTGTTTCTAAATGTTTTAAGGGGGGATGCCACCTACAGTCTGTCTCTCTGCATTGTCCCACAGAGGTGGCAGATGAAAGCCTATCTGACAATCCATTTGGTACCCTAATCTCTTCAGATGTGTTTTGCTGACCACCACCTTCTTAAAAATTAGGAGCCATTCAAAAATGATGATCAAGATCGAAAAGGAAGTCTGGACAAAGGACAATACCCAGTTTACCTGCTCCCTACTTGGGAGAAAGTCTGACTTGCTCATTTACCATCTTAAAAAATATCCCTAATGGTCCCCTTCCGATTCTATTAATTCTCCCTTGTTCCCTTACAGCCTTTGTCTTTGTTAGACTGTAACCGCACATGGCAGGTCAAAACTAAATACTATCTAAAGGTGAAGTTGGAAAGTTACCAGAGTCCAAAAGCGCAAGGTTGCTTGTGGCAAGGGAGAGATTCAGTGCCTGCGAGTCCAAAATGGGCCCAACATAGTGGCCAGTCATTGAACCACTAGAGAACCGGGGCTCTCACAGCCTGTTCCTAACCTGCAATTTCATTCACAGTAGTCCTGGCCTCATTACAATGGCCACTCTTCTGAGAGAAAGTGACGCACACAGAGGAGGGGGGTAGGTGCAACATACATTTCTCCCTGTATCATACAGAAATGAAATGTTTTCTCAATAATTAATCTACTTTATCTGGATTTCAAGCACATGTACAGCGATCTAAAAACACTATAGACAGTCAAACAATAACATGGTTTATTTCATGTCAGCTACCAAAAACGGCCCACACACGTCTATAAAAAGACATTTTTGTCTACATCCTGTCAGATCTTACCTCCAAGATGACAATGTCATAGTCACTGAAGGAGCAAAACTGCTTAGACCATGAAGCATCATTCCGAATCACCTCATTAATGACATACTCAAAATCTAGAGTTAGCTGCTCCACTGTTAAATATTGGCCCTGAAAGATAAGAAAAGGTGTACAGACCGTCCCACAGATTGATATGTTTTGAGTACAACTGTTAAGAATCAAAAGAAGGGACCCTCTACGCCTGTGATGCATGTTCCTTTAGAATTGAATCTCCTTGTTTGCCACCTGTATAGCATTGGTTTGTGATCACCTGGATAGGATCTGTGAATGTAATATAGAAGAAGTTGAGGCTCCTGTGCATTTTCTTCTCCTTCCTCTTTTCAACAGGCAGACATCAGTGCTGGGATGGACAAGGCCTGTTTCCCTTGAACCCTTCCACAATCTACTAACTGAACACAAAATATTTTTTCACAGACACTGCACCCACCTGACAAACAGCCTTTTCCTTCAGCAACTTCAGATTTCTTCCTCGCAGGTCTGTCACAACAAACGGTAAGGAGATTTTGTCATCCTCGTATTCTGAAAGGAAACACAGTATGAGACCAAACAAAGAGCAACCGTACAGAGACATCAACATAAAGCTGAAACAAACACAAAGCCTGGAGCAAGCTTCTTCAAAAGAAATACTGTATCAAAGTCCTAATTCTTTTCTGAATGATCAAGGCTAGGCAGCTTTTTCCTGTCAGCCAAGCTGTTATCACAGATGGCCTTTTCCTTTCCAGCATTTCCCAATATTTCATCCTTCTTATGGCCTACAGTTACAATTCAATATATTACTTCCACTTCGGAGATGATACTGTCCTCTGGACAAGTCAAAATCAATTTTAAGTATGAAGGGAATGTTTTGAAATATATCTTTTAAAAGCATTTCCCAAGATTTTCAGCATATAATAATTTCATTAGCTTCACAACTGGATCTTGTGATATGGAATATTGATGGACAGCATGTCACCTGGTAGCTCCATTACTTAAAACAACTAACATCTAGGTTTCCTCATGCTGATCCAGCAAAAATATCCACTCTATCCTGCCTCAAGGTATGCACACTGTGAAACTCTGATTGCTTTAAGAATGGACTTACAGCATCAGCATTTTTCCCAACAAACCTTGTTTGTATATAGTTACATTTAGTTCAATATGAATGGAGAGTTTACCAGCACTTGCTAAACAGGGAACAAGATTTGCTGAGCGTATGGTATGGCAGCAAGCCCATTAAGCAGATAAAACACTGGATTTTTGGTGTTCTGAAATACTAGAAAGAAAGCTCTGCTTTTGTTTGGGAGGGTGATATTTGCACACATTAAGGTACCTTTACCAGGTCCCTGGAAGGTGAAAGAAACACTCATCTCTGCTTTCATGGCATTCCTATGGCAGAGGAGAGGGGCAAAGCACAGGTCTTCATCATATTGTGTCATCCAAACCTGTTCTTTGCCCCTCTGCAGTTTCTAGAACATCAAGGGCAGACAAGTTAGGATACGCACACTCACATATCGCAAAGCCTACAAAAATGTGTTGAAATGCTACAATGTACATTTCTATAAGCAGGTGCTGAACTGCACCATTCATATTTTGAAGATCTCCAGTCATGGGGAAAAGATCTCGAAAGTCACATATTTATCATTCATTAAAACTTATATATTCACTATACTGAACAAGATTTCAATAATTCTGACCCACACACTCATGAACTAACATCCTGAACAGGATCTATTATTTAACTGATATTTAGTCCTCCACGCCCATTACTATATTTTAAACCTTTCTTACCCTTTCCAGTTAGCAGAGTTTCCCACTTTGGCTAACAGGAGGGAACATTGAGTCATTAATCCCTTAAAGTCATTCCACAGTTGTGAATTCCCCCATTCATGACTTTGAGAAACCTAACTTTCACAAATTGGGAGGGACTGGGGTATATGAGTCCTTAGTTTTGTGTGTACTTTAACTAAATGTAAAAATCTGAGCAAGCATTTTCAGCAAGTACATCACACGGTATTCTTACCCTTTCTGATTTCAAAGGCTTGCATACAACCTCAGTTAAACCACACAGGAATCCCCAAAACCATTCAGGGACAAGATGAACAATCTAAGTATCCACCTAAAGGAATGGCCAGCACATGAAACAAAACTTCCTGTTTTAACCACAACCGAATTGTTGGGTCTGTGCTTTTAGTGAGCAGCGGACAATGAATTAAATGAAAACAGCTCATTATCTAGTAACTGCCCACTGGAACAAAGCAACCTATTTGTTCGTACCTTCCTTGCAACTTGGCTTTGGCCTACCCCATTCTTTATAGTTTAGATTCCCAAAAAATGCAAACAGGAAAGGAGGTTGCCCAAAACATCACATTTTCTGAGCAGGCATGTTTCAAAACACATGCAGGCAGAAAACTCTCAATACAGACCTGTGAGCAAAAGAATGTAAGAGAAGCCCTGCTGGATCAGGCCAGAGCCTACCTGGTCCAGCATCCTGTCTCTGGGCATTCTAGGGGTGTACACGAATATATTTTTTGCATTCAAATTTGAGTTGAATCGAATATTCAAAAATTCATTTCAAATTTCTAAAATTGGAATCAGATCCAGATTATCCGGATCCGTACATCTGTATATTCGATTCGTACCTGGATATACGAATGTCGATAAGATTTGTATTCAAAATACAAATCTGCACAAATACGTATTTATTGCTTATTTAATCTGTATGCAACCCATTCTCTGTGTGAACCTTGTAGCTATACTTCACAAGTACACTAGTACCAGAAATTTTTTATTTTTCGTATCTATTCTCTTTTGTATCCTCTGCACTGTGCAAAAAAACAGTGGTCCTGAATCTTTTTTTTGCTCTTGTGAAAAAGGCTGTGGCCACAAATGCATCTCACACCTGGACTGGAGAGCTGTATGGTACTACAGTACTTACACAGGAATTGTGATCTGATCCTGAAATACAGTTAGATAAAACTCTTTCAGTGTAACATTTTCTAGAAATCACTGTGGCAGAATAAAGACCAGTGCATTCTTTTTGGTGATGCCCAATCTCCCCAATTCCCTCCCTCTCAGCTGTCAGCAGCTGAAAACTACGCACGCTAGCTGTAGGAGCTGGACAGCAGGGAAGCAGAGTCCTACACACCATCAGCCCTGAAAAGAAGCGGCTTACATGAAGTTCCTCTCCTTTCTGTATCATCACCTCACAGCAGTGTTGCACATGAAGAAGATCTGGACATCTACCACCTGGGAACCTACAGATGACAGCCTAGCCTGCTCTTCCACCCAGCTGAAACTGGTTCCAGAAGCCTTGCTGCGAAACAGGGGACTTGCCCTCCTTCAGAATTTACAAGGGTGAGTCTGGTGCTGCAACAGTTCCTGCCAGCCAACCCTGTGAAGCTGTTACCTGTGGTGGCTGCTTCTGAGCATGTGCGGGACTGTGGCCCAGATTTAGTAGGAGCCACCTGCAGCAGCTGCTAAGAAGAGGAGTTGGCTTTCTAGCCTGCTTTTCTCAACCATTTAAGGGGACTCAAAGCGGCTGGCAAAGCTTTTCTATTCTTCTCTCCAGAACAGAACACCCTGTGAGGTAGGTGGGGCTGTGACTAGCCCAAGATCACCCAGCTGGCTTCATGGGGGAGCGTGGAATCAAACCCAGTAATCCCAGATAAGAGTTCGGCTCCCTAACCACTAGACCAAACTGGTTCAGCTCCCCTGTTCTCCCCCCCCCCCAGTCCCCTTTTTCAGACTGTAAGCCTGAGGGCCGGGACTCATCTAAGGTTACAAATCATGAGGCACTCTATGGCCATGATCACACCCACTGTTCAAGACAGCTACTGGCCATCTTCTCCCTGCTTAGCTCAGATTTTTTTTTTGCAGGGATTGTCCTGGGGGCAGGCTGTCCTTCCTCAAGCTGCCTTCCCCGGAGTCCACTTTTACAGAGGACTCCAGCTGTCTTGGGGAGCCACCCATTTTCACTTCCACTGTGTGAGCACAGAACCAGGCTAGAGGGGGCTGAACTGGCCTAGGAAGGGTGCATTCAACCTTCCCTCCTGCCCAGTGCCTGGCTGCATATGGCACACAGACGATCCCCATTCCTTGCATCCCTTTCCACTTCTGTCACCATTCATGCCCACCCCCCATGGCCCCAATGCGGACCTTGTCCATTTTTAAAAATCTATTTTGAGCTAGACTGATAATGCATATTTGCAAAGAAGATGGAGGGATTTAAAAATTAAATGGCCAGAAAAGCACTGTTGGGAGGGGGAGAGGGCACTTGTGGAGCAAGAGTAGAAAATGATACAATTCTAAGGTCAACGTAGGTTTCATTGCAATGAAAGAGACTGAAAAGTGAAAGTTCTTCAGCAGCTTGAGGGGAAACAGCAGCTTACAGCCTCTCCATTTTCTACCAGAATGGCTGTGTTGATGGAAGTGCCTGCTGGCTGGCATATGCCATGGCTGCATCTGTTGGGGGACACAGTCCCCTCACCCCAACAGTACCCCGAGTTTGTCCTCAGCACTACACAATTCCAAACACTCCCCACTGCCACTACTGACTGACAGAGCATTATCCTATTGGAATGCCGGTCCAGAAAATAACAGGAAAGGTGTGAGCGTAGCAGCCTGAGCTGAGGATGATCTGAGGACTGATTATAAAGTATTGGGTGTGGACACGATTAGGATGGCTTCAGTTTCTTAACAGGATGACCTAGATCAGACAGGTGTGATCATGGTCTAGGCTGAATCAAATAAAGGTTAATCAATGTCAGTGAAAAACTCAGACACATGGGGAAGGGAAGAGCAGGATATTGGGGATAATCAGCTCTGTAATACTCCCCTTTAATTCGCACACTGTCTCCTTTATCCATCTATAAATCTACGGCCCATCATGGAACCTGGGCTGAGAAAACAAAGAACCCTGCACTGTGCTCTCTCATCCAAGCTGCAAAGGCACCAACTTCTTCTGTCTCTTGTATACACAAATAAATACTAAGACACAGAAGACACACCTAATCTGGCCTATTAGTCACTGCTCTTGTAGTCCTGTTCAGCTTTGAATCCATGCTTCAGAGTGACTTCACTCAGCTAGTGCAACTTCTATTTCCTTGCACTGTATAGAATCTTTCCAGAAGACAGAAACAAAAATATCTCATAAAGTTACACTGCAGCGTTGGATTCACCATCAATTCTCCCTGACAAATATGGGTTGAAACAATGGAAATTTTCATAACCAGATGGGAAATGGGAAGAACACTGCTGCTTGTATTCGTAAGACAATTATGGAAAGTTTTCCTAAGGCTTGTGAGGGGAGCAGCCTTCCTTTGCCCATATGAAAAGTAAATTCAAGAGACAGAATGTACATTCACATGAAGACAACATGTATCCATTGGCAGCAGAACTACAGAGGGTATCACATCTGGTACAGCGTGCTCTAAGCTCCTTTCCCCCACACTCACCATCTTCAGCCTCCAAAGAGTCACTTGGCTCCAACACATAGCGCAGTTTGGTATAATTCACATAGCCAGGCTCAACTAGTTGGTTTTCCAGTTCGACATTAGAAAAAGGAGAATCCTTGGGAGACCCATCTATATCAGAAAGACTGCCCGGTACAGTAGCTGTAGAGCTGCAAATGTCGCTGCTGCCACTACCCTGCAAGCAAGACCCAAGACTTCTTCCTAGATCCCAAGAAGCTAAAGAGCTTTGGCCCAAGGTCCCAGAGTCAAGACAAGAGTCAAGCCCACAGCCTGCCCCTTCTTCTGTTGAGGGGGTGCCTTTGGCTTCCTTGGCCCTTCGGAAAATGTCCGCCACAAACTCCTTTGCCATAGCAACAGCAGGGGAGATATGGTTTTCTACATCCTGTGGAAGCGTAACAGTAGGTGGCTGCCGTGTAGCTCCACTCTGGCAAGGGCATCCATCTCTTTCTGATCCTTCCTCTGAACCTGCCCGATGGTGTGACAGAAGAGCTGTGGAACTGACATCAGCAGCGGGGCACCAGGGCTGACGACTCCGGTCATAAAGGATTTGGCAGAAGTTGCTGTCACCTGGAAAGCACCAACAAAAGAACAGAGAATTAGAAAACCTAACAATTTCTGCAGCAAAATATGCCCCCAACATTTTCAACCACACTTAGAAACCAGAAAGGAGAGTAATTGTCTACATTCTGTTTCTTTTATCATTAGATGAAACGTCCAGACATAAGACCTTTTTTGTTTATACTGAGCATCTCTTCTTCTCCTACAGGCCAGCTAGGCATATCAGCCCGTCCTCAGGTCTATCTGACTCTTAAAATACCACAAAGAGCATTCGGTGAGCATGCATGCACAAAAACTGATTTAGCTCAAATGCGCCATAATAATCGGAGCTTCCTTAAAAACTATCACAAGGCAAGCTAGGATTAGAAGGCCTAGATTCTGGCAGAAGTATTCCTTCCCAACAATTTCCATGTAAACTATAATTAAAATATGGCTGGCAGTCATCTGTTCCTGGAAGAATATGTTTTATACCATCAACAGGTTGGTGACCTCCAGCTCTATTCCTCCACGGTATCTGGACCAGGTAAGACTTAAAACGTAGATGGTAGCCAATAAGCTGAAAATGAATCTCCATAAGATAGAGACTAGGTGGGTGGATGGTTCCCATATCTGGGAGTTTAGCAAGGTATTTATTCTGAAAGATAACTGGTCTCCCTGAAGAAGCAAGTGCATAGTTGGCAGTGTTCTCCAAAAAGTAATAGTCATTAGAGGCCCAAGGTGCGTGTGACTATCGGTGTTGAGTGACGTGCCTATTAGAACTATGATAATTCCTGGCTGGGATAGTAATATGTGCCTTGGACTACCATGATCTGGAAGCTGCAGCTAGAATAGTATGCAACAGTCTACACTGTACCTATCCTGTATACACTGCTCAAAGACTTACACAAGCTGTAAATTCAGTACCAATTTAAAATTTAAAGACTTGCTGCTGGTACATATAGCTCTGGACAACCTGGGCCTGGATCATCTGACAGAATGACTTCGCTCATTTTGACCTACCTGCTCTCTAAACTCTATTGATAAAACTTTCCAGGTTGCATCACTGCATCAATAATCCCATCTTGCCAAACACTATTGAAAGGTTGACGTCTGCACAGAACAGCTGGATGTCTGTTAATGAGATCACCACGTTGACTGGCAATTATTATTATGCCAGCTTTAAATTGCTTTTACTAGTGATTATTGCTACATGGTTGTAATGAAAGGTGGTATAAAATGATATAAATAAATAAAATGTATAAATAAAATAAATGCAGCACTGCAGTACAAGAACTACAGTAATAAAATTGGCAGCACATATGGAAATATTGGCCTTCACTTTTCTGCCCAATTAATGTACCTCATAAAACCAGGTTTTCTTCCAAGAATCATCTAACAGGACAACCTACCAAGTTTAAAGAACTGTATGAAAAGCAAGCTAAGAGCATGAGAATATGCAAACTGTGCCAAATTTAGGCCAACAAAATTTTTTACAAATGCTACAAAACCAGTTTGTCAAAAGATTCCAGGAGATTAGGACAATGACTTCATCCCACAATATCACGATTGCATATTCCTCCTGAGTACTTTTCTCAGCACCACCTCTTTCTGCAATCTCATGCATATAAGCTTTTTCTATGCAAAACACAGACATAGGTCGTCATAAACCTCAGTGTTGGCTTTCAAGGGTTCCTGTATGGAGAAAAAGCAGATTACTCAAACAAACATGATCTCTGTCCTTCCACCTCTTACCTGATGTATGCACAGAAACAGCACAGGCTACTAAAGAATAGCTAGTGTTAAGGAGCACCACTTGGTCCTTCTTGAGCTGGAATGCTGGCTGGAATGTGGGGAAAGGATAGACCACTTGATACTTGGTGTGCAGCATGAACCCATGCTGTAAGCATTTTGTGTCAGGGTCACCTGAAGAACGCACATATACAAAAGAAGATCAGCACTGATGTAAAGGCCCACTCGAAAATACTCCCAATCTGAAAATACTCAAAAGTTCTCCCAATCTGAAAATATTTTGAATACTTAAAAAAAAAAAA
>MTQE01002560.1:571140-595970 GCA_014337955.1 Aspidoscelis marmoratus
AAAAAAAAAAAACCAGTAACATATTTATACTGACATTTTACTGGAAGTTCCCAGGGCAATTTTTACTACTGATCTTCCTGTATCTACACTCAGCTATTTCCCTATAATGTCAATTAGTTTGCTGAACATTTTTCAGCTGTGCACTGACTTATTATTTATCACATTTATGTCCCACATGCCTTCCAGAGAGCTCCAAATGGCACACTTTATTTTACTCCCATCCACTGAAAAACATCTACAAGGTAGAGACTGTTCCTGGCTCAAGGTCACCCAATGAGCTTTTACAGACAAATGGGCATTGAAACCTAGACATCACTAGGTCCTAGCCTGATGTTCTAGCCACTAAAATGTAAGAAAAATAAATATTGTAATGCAGTATGTGGCCTTGATACACAGTGCACTAAAGGGCTCAGACACAACAAATATCTTTCCTCCCATGTAGGCCTGTTGAGACATTAAAACCAACTAGAGAGTCCAAGCTGTAGCAGCACATGAAGGTCTTTCTCAATGGTGGCCCCCAGACTACCTCTGAGGAATGGGCTGGTGCCCCTACTGTTTCTCCTTTGACTCCTGTTTAAGATGTACCTTTTCATTCTGCTTTGAGATGTACTGAACATCTGCCTTGTATTGTTGTATTTTAATATCTTTTTGATGCAAATGATCGGTTTTATTGTTTTTAAAATGGATTATGGTTTGTAGCTCTTTTATTCATTTTCATCACTGCACATTTCTGAGCCTTTGGGTGAAGAGCAGGTATACGTTTAAGCAATAAACAAAACAATTCCTTTCCATCAGTTATGGTTCACTCACCCTGATGTCCAATGGCCATGTCTCTGCAGCCAGGACAGTGCGCAAGAGCAGGCACAGCAACCATGCTAATATAAATATCTCGGTGGTTTTCATCACTCATCATCATGTTCATGAGTAGGCCATTTGCTGAACGGGTGCTACCAGGAGTAGGAAATAATCATTTTCAGAGAATGTCTTAAGTGTTCATTCACTCCAACCCCAGATACCAATTCACTTAAGAACAGCTGTAGACTCAACTGCTGTACCAGCCAAATAAAGTGAAGTTCAAACATTAAACCTAAAGCCTTTGTTATTGCTAATAGAAGGCTAATAGCCTATTTCAACAAGGTCTCTTCCAGATCTTCTACAACTACTAACCAATATGAAGGTTGCTAAAGTTCAATGACACAACATTCTCAGAAAAAAGGCAGTGACACACAATTTCTGCAATAGAGCCAAGAAAAGTGCATGGATGTATCCACCTAGTCACCAGCTGGTGGTCAGGGAAGCACTAACCCTTCTTACTATAAAGGCCATCCCCTCTACACACTGATAAACTGACAACCTAAGATAGTCCCATATTTGTCATGCAGGCCATAAAATCCTGAATAGGTCTCCAGATGAATACTGAAGTTCTCCTTCAAGACCACCATCGTATGGTCGTCAAGCTCTACCCTGGAGACCACCTCTCCCAGTTTAGCCAGGAAACCTGCTGGGCAGCAGGGCAGACAGTACACCTGCTGAATCTGTACATGTCTCCATACATTGCCTCAATCTGCAGGCATTTTGTGCTAAGCAGAATGTTATTTCTGTCAACTACAGTAGCTCCCACCCTGAATGCTGATGACTTTAGATTAAACGCACTGATAATCAAGCCAAGTTATTAGTTTTAGAACTTGTCTAGACAAATGACATTTTTTGCAGATCAAGCAAATGTCTCTTCTAGCAGAACAAGGAAGATCTGGAAGATTTCAAGGAGATAAAGTGAATTCTTGGCTCTCACAGGAATACAGGTCAAATGAAGTGATCATCCTCTCTCAAACCCGTTTCATTAAAAAAAACATACTTGAAACCAAAGACGATGACTTTGGAAGAATCACTAGGCCATTCACACACAGTCAAATAAAGATCACTGTAGATTTCTTCATCTTGGAACAACCGAACCTGACGTACCTGAAGGAGCAGAGACACCCTTGATAAAACACAGCTGGGACTTACTCGTGAGAGGTTTTTTTTAATGTTATGTTGCTTTAAAAATTAATAAAAATTAACTTTAAAAAAGCTATGAAACTTACAGAAAACATTTGCACCTTACAAATTCCTCCCACTTTTCCTGCCATCTGGCAGCAATTTACAACGTTGGTCAGCACCAGGGCTGATGTTTATTTATTTTTAAAAAGGAAAATAATTGATACCTGCAAATTATAAAGGAGAAGACAGCTGACAGAGCCATCAGGGGAAGGCTCAAAACTTTGCAGCATTGTTATGAAGGCAACTAAAAGGTTGCAAAGAAAATAGCAAAGTAGCCTGATGTTATTATAAAATTCAACTCACGGTTTCTTCATATGACACTGAATAAGAAGGTTTTTAGCTAGGGGGAGCTGCAGTACAAGTGACCCCTCATGCTGTCACTCTTTCCCACTGGTCTCTAATCTCACTGGTCTCTAATCCTTCTTCTGGTCAAGAGTTGAGGGTAAGGGCTGTCTTTATGACACTAATGGGGTCAAAACTAAGTGGCACTGCAGCATTTGCGTCACCATCTCCACAGGTGGGTCCTGGCCAGCAAGAGAGGGTGTGGCCAACTACAAACCCACATTTAAGGTATACAGAGTTGCATTTATGTAATTTTCAGGTTTACTTAAAAATTATTTTTCCTAATATTCCTTGCTAAATTATAGGTGTCTTATGCATTGGTGCACCTTTTATGGCAGAAATACAGTAGTTTGTATGCCACACATAGTCCAAGTTATTACAGAACAATCTATTGGTTGTTTCTGTGACACATTTTATTTCTGATCATTGTACTGGTTATGCTACCATGGGCTGGGTGAATAAACTTACATAGCTATCCAACAAATTGAAAGATTTTATATATATATATATATGCTTCTGCTCTCTGGAGTTCTAGAGTACTGTACTACATTTCTTGAGTAAAGTTCTTACACTGCTTTTTTGTGTGCAATTTTGTGTTCCCATTATAACTGAAGACCTGGTTTATGTAGGCAGTTTTCAAATGTATCATTGATGTATCAGTGATCCATGTTTTCAATTTAATAAGAGAGAGGGCAAATGCTTCTAGATGTTGCACTACTCCTATGAATCCTGAAATTGGAGATCTCACTGGGGGCTCCTTTTGTCTATAGTTCAGGCCAGTGATTGAAGGTATGTGGTGAATTTGAGGACTATGAGTTTCATTGGATTAGGGATCTTGATTTTTGGTTTGATAAACTGGAAGTAAAATGTAAGAATATTTCTAATCTTTTTACCAGTTGTGGGCCAATGTTGACAACCAAAATACTGTTCAAAATGAAGACTATCAAAGAAAACCAGCTAACTCATCACCACCAACAACAACAAAAAGTTTGCACTGATGATGCTACCTAGTCTGTTAGCTCAGAGAATTCTAATGAAGCAATAATAATTTAACTTATTTTTTTAATGGGCATATTAAAGGTAAATTTACATTAGCCATTTGCTAAAGGTACTTTGATTCGGCAATTAGTGTGAAGCAAAGGGTTAAATTCCGTAATCTAAATAATGCTTTCCAAATCCATGGATTCTATTCTCTAACAAAACCCTGTACTTAAAATTCTCTGAATAAGAGACCAGTTATTGGTAATAAACAAGTTGGACAAGCCAACTCCTGAATATTTCTCTCTCTACAGATATATGTACATGAACAACACAAACCATACCATTTTCAGCTTGCTATGAACATTAAACTCCCACCAATAGAGATGGTAGATGTAGAAGGAAAAATCATCATCCCCGCTGCTGCTGGTGTAAGATAAGACATATCTTCCACACTTAGAGAAGCCAAGGAAGATGTGCCTGCAAATAATAAAAAAAAAATCATGGTCTGATTACTGCAGTGTCGTAAATAAAATATACAAATGCAAGGAACCCTCCCTCACTTAGAAGCAAAATCAGCCCTGTGAAAAGTCACTGCACAAGGTTATACAACAGACTATAGCCTTACCCTGCACACAAGAAATGTTCATCAACGATGCTCTTCAGGGATACACAAACCCTCGGTGGTAGTTTACGGAACAGGCGAGGTGAGAGCTGTCCACTGATCTGCAAGGATATCAAAGGCAATAAAGGAGATTCTCTTAAAGATCTCAAGATCACGTCAGAACACAAAATGCTAGAAAAATGGCAAAATGGACCACATTAGTATCATATGGAAGTTAAATGAACAGGAACAGTAGCAAAGGCCTCGAACATAGTCTTTCCGGTCTGACAAGGCAACTATGATATCAAACAACCACAGACCTTAAATAGATAAATCACATCTGTTTTCACATAACGACATCATCTAAGTGTCAGAGATTGTGGTTACATACTTACATATCCATATATGGTTAACCAATTACATTCAAAAATACAAAGGTGTTACATCAATTAAGAACAATTAATTCTGTGTAGTGCAGGTTCACTCAGAGTTCATCCCCCATCCCTAGTTTATTTTTTTAAGATATATTTAAAATTATTTTTTAGTTTATTTTTTAAAAATTTACTAAACTAAGCAAGGCCCACAGAAACTGTGGCTGGAGGCCCAATGCTGAATTCCAACACTTGCTCATTTCTTATTAGGCTGCTTCCTGTCTCAGCTTCACATTCTTAAACACATTCCAGCTCCATGGGTATAATGTCATCTTCCCCATAATCCTCCATTTCACAATTCTCCATTTTGACTTCACAGTCCTGACAAGGAACAGAAAAGATTCAAGAAGAGCTGTCTTCTGACATACACTCACAACAACTTGAAAATTCTGTTTGATAAAAGGTGTCGGCAGCCCAAGATGATGTGTTACAGACAGCATTAAAATGGGACATAGTACACAATCTGGAACTAGCTTGAGCAAATTTATTGATGACAGGTGTATCAATGGCTACTAGAATGGATGCCTAAGTACATCTTTCAGGCAGAGAGGACAAGCAGGATGCTTCTAAGGCTATTTGCTGGGATTCAAGAGCAGGAGAAGGTTTGCCGTTGTCTCTGTTTGAGATGCCCTTGGGCAATTGGTGGGCCAGTGTGTGCTACAAGATGCTGGATTAGATGAGCTGTGATCCAGCAGGGCTCCTTTTATGTTATGTAAAGCCTCAAACTCCTACATTATCCTTCTCTTGAAAACCTAGGAGTACACAGTATGAATTTCATGTCAGTTCCAAAAAAAAATGAGGCAGCAGTTCATACAAAGAAAATGTGATTCAAAACAAAATAGTTGGCAAGAATTTAAAAAAGGGCTTTTCTTCACTTTGTTACCTCTTTCCTACAACAGAGTATCTCAAAAATGAATTGGAAGAGGCAAACTGCAGCATGCTAATTTTTGCCTTTTGTTTTTTTGGTTGGAAAGAAGCCTCTAACACCAGTAGGAAAAAAATGTGTCAGAAAAAGAAATGGAACCCTGTTACATAAAATCTATTGATCTTCTGTATTTATTATCATTTAGATTATTTTCATAGATATGAAGTAGTCCCAAGTTCTTTGGTGATTTCTAATGTTACAGGAATAACTTTTGTGATTTTCCCTTATACTAGGTGGCAGAATGCTCTTAATTCTGGGCAATCCCACCAGAGATGAATTTAAGTCTCCAGGTTATTGCACCCATGCCAGTATTTTGAAGTTATTTTCCTCAAAATTTTGGACCATATCACTGGCAAACAGGTCTGTCTATAAAAAGTTTTTTAGCTGCAGTTCACTAGCATTAGCAGATTTTTCCCAATGATAGACTGAATAGCTTTCATTGTCCTTACTTCTTTTAATGTCAGTTCTCCTAATGTCACTTGATTTATTGGTCTAAAGAGCTGCCACTCCCTTAGTCACTTGTAAAATTAATCTGAACTCTTTTTCTGTTCCTTTTATACTGTTTTGCAAATTCTTTTTTCACAAATAAGATATCATGTCATGCTTAGTGATGCATGGTTTGTGACTGTAATTGAACCCATTTGTTTTAGATAAGTTCTTGGCCAGTGCTTCGATGCACAAAAAATGTTCCAGCCTAGAGTAAGATACATTTTTTAAAAAGAATTCTTCACCCTGCCAATTTATGTATCTGAACATATGAACTAAATGAAATTTAGAGAGAAGGGTAGACAGATGTTCAGGCCTTCTATACTTGGATTTTTGTTTCCAGCTGCTGTCTGTCATTTTGTTTTTCCATCATGGATATTAGATGGAAATTCATGTAATTTACTCAAGGTATCCAAAAGAAGCTGTTTCTGACCAGTATTCGGGAGATATACTGATGATGATGAAGATGAAGAAGAAGAGTTGGCTTCTCTACCCTGCTTTTCTCACTCATTTAGGGGGACTCAAAGTGGCTTATAAAGCTTTCTGTTCTTCTCCCCACAACAAACACCCTGTGAAGTAGGTGGCGCTGTGAGAGCTCAGAAAGAGTTGTGACTAGCCCAAGGTCGCCCAGCTGGCTTCATGGAGGAGTGCAGAATCAAACCCAGTATTCCCAGATAAGACACTGCCTCCCTAACCACTAGACCAAACTGGCTTCAGAGCTTCAACTTGACCATTTATTTAAAACAACTCACTTGTGGGTCTGTTTTACAGTTGTTTATCTGTAATGGAACAGAAGGATGAATTATAATAGCTGTGGCCACGTATATGTATGTAATGCTAAAACCTACCACTCCTTTGTTTTATATTACCATTTTATACTCTACTTATAATTACCCAATATGTATCAGTACTATCTACCTTAGAAAATGTCTTATACAATATGTAAGAATACTGTATCATACTTTCATATAGTACACTGGGATTATATCTTCATATCCGTATAACCATAATACACTCATTGAAAACCCTTACTTATTATCTCTAAACTATTCAACTTTAAGAATAGAGAAGCAGTTTTCATTGTCCAGAATAAATGGTTAATATTGTCTGTATCTGCCCTATCAATAATTCCATATTGACTAAAATCCCAAGTATTCTCTCTCTCTCTTTGCATGTTTTATTCTCTACTCCTGTCTCTACTTACACCACAAGGGTGAACTCTGGGTTTTCAATAGTATTTCCTCCCCTCTTCTTCCAGCTTCTTACAACATGACATTCTTATAGCCTCAATAAATAGCCTCTCTAATACAAGCCAGTTGAACAGAAACTTTCATAAACATGATTAACAACAACAAGCAAAGTATAAGGAAATATACAAATAGAAATGCTAGGCTTGTTCTTTCAGATGAAGACTGTCTCATTCCAATATTTGAGAAGATTTTAAACACTTCTGCTTTCCTTTAGCAGATTGTTGAAACATTTGCTTCCAACTGAAAGAACCTATATAGGAGAGGCTGTCCAAGTTCATGTCAGAATGGCATTCTGCCAGATCTTTCAGGTTAAGAATGTTAATTATTTCCTCAGATGCTTCAACAGTCATGTCTTTCAGTTGTCTACCTTTGTAATTAACTATTACTGAACAAGGAAAGCCCATCTGAAGAAATAACTCATGTTTTGTAGCACAATAATGAAGGGGCTTAATTTATATCTGTGTTTTAAGGCTTCAGGGGCTACTTTTTGTAAAACTATGATTTTCTAGCCATTTAAACAAAGATTAGAGCAATTCTGGAGGGCTGCAAACACTTTAGCTTTCTCAGGATATTTGTCAAAGGCAATGATTATGTCTCTTAAGTACTGAGTCATGTCTGCCTTTACATTAAAGCCTTGGTGAGTTCTTGCTATATCCTGGGTGAAGAGATTTAGGTCAGGAAAAAGTTCAGACCTCTCAGTCACCCGACATAGATGAATATTCCCTCCAGAAGGCAAGGGGTCTGCCAAGCTATAAGAACAACTTATAGTTTATCAATTTCTTGTTGCATCATTTGTATTTCTGAGAAGTTAGATGCGGCAGAGTTCAAGACCACTGAGGCCACTTCTTGAACTTCTATGAGCCCATCAGATGGAACTGGTTTAAAGAAGTCTTTCCACTCCCGAAGAAGGAAGATTTAAAAACTCTATCTTGTCCTCCCAATTGTTAGAGAATTGTGAGTTTGCCTCTCCTCCATTTTCTGGTATGCTTTCAACTTGGCTTGCTGTGGTTTTTTGAGTTTCTTATTTTTAAGCTTTTAGATATTTTCACAGAAGCTAGACCTCTGATTTTGGGGAGAGAGTATTAGGAGGAAAGAGTTGAGCAAGATTTTAATCTTACCATCTATTTTTTTACATTCAGGACCTTAATTTCACCAGCATGATTGAATTACATTACCACATATGCACTTTGTCCAACAATATATCATTTTAAAAATTAATTTACTGTATATTCTGGCATATAAGACTACTTTTTAACCCAGGAAAATCTTCTCAAAAGTCACGGTTCGTCTTATACGCCGGGTGTCGTCTTCTTATACAGCGAGTATATCCCAAACTCTATTTTATTTGGAAAGTTGGGGGTCGTCTTGTATGCCCAGTCGTCTTATACGCCAGAATATATACCACATTTCTTACACCACAAACGTAAAGCAAATAATAATTTACCTCCCAAGATGCAATGTTTTATTTGCCAGGAATAATACATTATTTCCTTTATACAACTCTGAATATCAGGCAAGCATAGGAAGTCCAATCAGACTTAATGCTAATAATCTTCCAGTACTGCTCATCATCTACCTATCCTGATCAGAAGCATTCTAGATGTAATTTGGCCAACTGACTGAGAATGTTTAGCTATGTGATTTTTGGTATGATACATCAAAGGAAGCTCTAGCATCCATGTGATCATTTCTGTTCTCCCCACCCAAAAACTCTAATAGGGCACAGAAAAGTACTGATTTCAATAAAATATTCAAGTTAAAATATATTATTTGCATACTATGAGAAACAGTTATGAATGTTAAGAGGGACCTCCCTCAACTGGCATCAGACTGTAAGGAAGGAAGAAAAAATGGGACTACAGGACATTCTCATCTGCCCTACTATACACCAATTGCATCAGGTTCGACCCTCACCCGGCAAGAGGAGAAGATGCTAGGAGTGTAGGACTTTCTGCAGGGAAGCACTTAACTAGTCTTTAAGTAGACATTGCACTGACCTGTGAGAAAGGGAAACAGGGGAAGAGTACAAAGTTTCTCAGTCTTTCCTGTGAAATCTTTGTCCTTCCCTTCCAATCCTCTTTTTCTCTTCTATTCCATCACCTCAAGGGGGAGACTATTCCATAGTCTAGGGGCCATCACTGAGAGGGCCCTCTCCTGGGTGCCCACCCCTTTTACTACTAATAGAAAATAAGTCAGCAATTGTCATTCTGCCTCTACGATGAGGCCACATTTGGAGTATTGTGTACAATTCTGGTCACCACACTTCAAAGAGGTATCATGGAACTAGAGAAGGTGCAGAAAAGGGCAACCAGAATGATTAAGGGGCTGGAACACCTCCCTTACGAAACCAGGGTGCAACACCTAGGCCTTTTCAGTCTGGAGAGATGGCATTTAAGAGGGAACCTGATTTAAGTACATAAAAGTATGCATGGTACAGAAAAGGTGGATAGAGAAAATTTCTTTTCTCTATTGCACAACACTAGAACCAGGGGGCACTCTATGAAGCTGATGGGTAGGAGAGTTGGATCTGACAAAGGGAAGTATTTGTTCACCCAGAGGGTCACTGGCTTATGGAATTTGCTGCCGGAAGAGGTGGTGACAGCTACCAGTCTAGGTGGCTTTAAGATAGGGTTAGACAAATTTATGGATGACAGATGTATCAATGGCTACTAGAATGGATCCCTAGGTGCATCTTTCAGGCTGGGAGGGGGAAGGGGGGCGCTTCCAAGGCCATTTGCTGGAATTCAAGAACAGGTAAAGGTTCGTCCTTGTCTCTGCTTGAGATGCCCATGAGCATTTGGCGGGCCACTGTGTGCGACAGGATGCTGGACTAGATGGGCTGTGGCCTGATCCAGCAGGGCTCCTCTTATGTTCTTATGTACTGAGGGTGTTGGGACAACCAGGAGGGCCTCTTCTTCAGATCTTAAGGCAGGGCCAGGTCTACATGGGGAAAGGTGTTCCTTTAATTATTTGGGGACCAAGTTAAGATTAACACCTTGAATTGGGCTCGGTAGCGACTCGGCAGCCAGTGCAGCTCTATTAAGACAGGCGTGATGTGCGTCCAGCCAGCTGTCTAGCAGCTGCATTCTGCACCAGCTGCAGCTTCCGAGCCGTCTTCCAGGGCAGCCCCACGTAGAGCGCACTCCAGTAGTCCAATCTGGGGGAGAAACTATGTGAGTTTACTCTGCCCTGCATATATCCTTGAGCTTCTCACACGCCAGGTACCAAAGGCACGAAGCCCTTTTCCTATATGAGCAATACACCACCCTTCACCTCTCCCACCGCCTCAGCCCCGTACCAGCTTCCCCGTCGGGCACCCTCGTTCCGCCTGAAGAGACGCCCCAGAACCTCCCCTTCCCTTCAGGTGCGCCCCCTTCCCTTCCCGCCGCGTTGTTCCCTTCCCCGCTCACCTTGACGCGCTCCAGGTGCCTCACGACATGCTCCCGCCTCCCGCCGCGGCCGGACTCCAGTACGCCCCGCTTTCCTCCCGACGCGCCTCCCCGCTCGGATTTCGAGCTCGGCGCCATTTTCCTCCGCTTGGACTCGCCACCGCCTCCACCGCGGCGGGGCCCGCACTCCGCCCTCCTCGTAAACGCCCACGCAGGCGCCCTCCTGTCGGTCTCGGGTTGCTCATTGGCTGGTTCTCGCACGTGGGCTGAGGCGCCTCTAATACCCGCCAGGGTTATTCGCATCCCCCTCGTTCCTCATTGGTGAAGATCGCTGCCAATCACTAACGATGCGGGCGGAGGGCGGGGGGAAGCGAGCGTTACGCCAGTTTGTGTCCGCGCAGCCTCGCGCGTGCCGGAAGCTGTTCTTGAGTTCTGATTGGGCGGATTCCCTTTCAATCTTAGAAACAGGCCGGTTGCTTACAGAAGCCAAAACGCCTACGCGCTGCTAGGCCTTGCTTGGCTCCACCCCCAGCTCCAAAGAAAAAACATTAAATGAGACTTGCGCCTGCGCAGTGGGCGCCGGCAGCAAAGGTGTTAAGAGTTCCTTAGCAACAGCAGCCAGATGTTAGGGATAGATTCTTTTTTTGTTTTTTATTTTTTATTTTAATTAAAAAATGCACGTAACAGCAATAGTATAAATATTTAGAAACTTTATACTTAATAAACATTTCCTTATACAAATTAAAACTATGCATTTTACTATAACCCTAATAATGCCAAAATAATAAACTCATAACTTTTAAATTTTGGTTGTGTATATGTCCTACTTTTTCTACTCAGCTATATATATCTAACTATGAGATTACCAGTTATTGCTATACTAAATCATAAGGCTGTATTACAATAAAATTCTATCTTATTCATAATTATTGTTAGGGATAGATTCGTAAGCTCGGCAGCAGCTGCATTTCACTCCTGGTTCAAAATTCATTCCATCTCTCAAAACACCCTTTTCAGCCAGTAGGTCATCCTTCAGTCACGCCTAGTTCCTTATGTCCATCCACATGTACATAAAGGCTTCGGGAGGGATGGTCTCTGCCCTTCACCTCCTCCTCCTCATCACTGTAGTTGCATCTATGTGGCTGCCAGGCACGGTTCGCCTCGGGGTCTGTGTCGGGTCAGCGGATCCTCAGAGAGCACCCAACGGGCACTGAGTAGCTTCACCACCATAGCCAGGAAAGCAGAGACTGGTGCCGCGGGGCACGCCTGTGGTGAGACCCTCCTCCAGCCCAGGAGTGGACTGCCCGCCGCTGACCAAGAGAGAATAAACCTCTCCCAACCCTACCTTGGTTGGGGCCACACAGGAGTCAGATAGTCAGGGATCGGGGCCTTTTTTCGGACTCCTTGCCAGGCCACACACCCCTCAGCAGTAGTGCAGAATGGACACCAGGCCGGACAGGCAGGTGTGGATGGTTCACCTTCCCTGCTGCTGTGTCAGCGCTTCCCTCTGGTAGCCTAGCCAGCCTGGTCCCAAAGCGAGCTCCGGACCCGTAAACTGGCACCTGTGGCCAGCCTTGCCTCTTGGCTGACTCCAGGGTCATCCCCCCATCTACAAAAAATCCCCTTTGTGGTTAGGGCTATGGAAGCAGGAAGGGAAGGTCTGGGAGTGTGTGAACTGTTGCCGCCTGGCAAAGCAAGGCAAGTGCCGTCCTGGCATCCACTGCTTTGCCCTTACCACCCCCAGCAGTGAGTGAGAATCATCTGGAGAGTCTTGGTTGGGCATCCCTGGTGTAGATGATACAAGATGGACCAATGAATTTACAGGGCGATAACCACCTACTGCAATTTCCTCTGCTACCCATTTAAATTTGCTTGGGCTCATCTCTGACTGGCTGTTTGGGGCAACAGTTGCTGCCCTCTTACACCTTTCTTCCGCATGCTCCCATAGAAATTGCCCAAAGTGCAATTAGGGTCCTCATTGTGGTACATTATGAATACAATAAACTGTTGCTGTGGACAAATAGTATATGAAGCCAGAGCTGCAGATCGTTTACACTGCCCATAGTTAGTGCAGATTGGCACAAATATGCACTAGGTCCAGATGATGTGAACCAGAGCTGTGCCTAAACTCAATTAATTTGGGGCACTTCTGAGTTTGATGCATCTACTTACAGTGTTTTGTACTTTTCTGAAGAGCTCACACATTTTTCTGTGTAAGTGGACTTCTTGACTGGAGATGCCGTGTCTAGGCAAAACGTTCCTTCTTTGCGATCAGGGGAACCAGACCTGGGCTCCTTTGAGAATGGTGTGAAAGAGGGAAGATGAAAAGATTTCATCCTCTGAGCAATACTTGCTGAAATTCCTTCATGCGTTTAACCATTAAAGGCGCAGAAGCCCTATTCTCCTTCCTTCCACCTGGCTAACCGGCTTGTGATCAAACTTACCGTATTTATTTATATTTCTATCACGCCCTGTACGTGAAAGTCTCAGGGTGGGTCACAAGAAAGTATCTTCTGCACTTGCTTCAGGTAAGATGGTTCACAGCTGTCCTCTAGCAGTTGCAGGAGGGGAGGGGGCACTTCTGGGAGCAAGATGACAGAGCAACCCAGCCTGCTGTCTCTTCTCCACACTCCTCAGACAAGATGGTTCATAGCTGCCTAGTTGGAGGAGGAAGAGGCCACTGCTGAAAACAAGATGGCAAGCAATCCAGCCTACTATCTCTTCTTCACTCCTCTAAGGCAAATTCCAACTTGCACTAGCAAAGAAGATTTTGTGAGGAAACCTTTTTACTTGCACATCCAGGTAAATGTGAATGGACCATGTTCTGCATCTTTCTCAAATTTCAACCCAGGATATAAACACAATTAGACTGTTTTTTTTTCCCTAGGAGTCCTATAACTAAAGGAAGCCTAGTCATCTATACTGCTGTCTGTTTGTTCCAGACATATCTAATTTAGCTGGTTGCTGAGATGGGTGCCTATAATTATTGCTGCACTCAGTAACTATATATCAGTCTGCATCATGTACTGGACTCTGGTTTTCTTTGCCAGGGGTCCATGTCTTCCTTGCTACAGTATGTCAACACAAAACGTACAGAAAACCAATTCCTGTCAGGAGAGTGGAAAGTGAAGATGGCATGTGAATTGATTATAAAGCGCTTCAAAGCACAGCCATAGCGTTCCCCCTCTTTCCAGTGTTGTATGATAGTGTGACAGAGAAAATAATTTTTCTCTACCCACCTTTTTTTCCCTATTAATTTTTATTATTTTAACACAACTTTAAAATTTCATCTTTCCATTTGTATAATAAACATTACAGTTGTTTATTATTGGTAACTTCTTCCATTCTTCAGTATCCTCCCTTCTGGTTTTGCTCCCCTCCAGTGATTTTTCTTCCTTTCAGCTAACCACTGGATAATCATTCAAATCCGGCAGTTGTTATGCCAGTCCTGTGTAGATAGTCTGGTTTCTCTTCAATACTCTAGTTTCTCTTCAGATCGCATAAATCTTTCACCTTCCCTACCCACTTTTTTGATACCATGTATGACGTTATATACTTCAGTTTGGTTCCCTCTAAAATGCCATCTTTCAAGGCTGAAGAGGCCAGGATTCAGAAGGGAAGCGTTCCAGCCCCTTGATCATTTCTGTTGCCCATTTCTGCACCTTTTCCAGTTCCACAATGTCCTTTCTGAGGTGCAATGAGCTGAATTGTACACAGTAGTCCAAATGATTTATAAAGATGCACAATGACACATGCCAATATATTTTCTATTCCCTTCCTGATTAGTCCTAGCACTCAATTTGCTTTTTTCACAGCTGGTGCACATTGAATTCACACCTTCATTGAGATGAAATTATATAGTAAAAGATGACACTTGGGAGGAAAGATTTAGCAGTGGTTTTCTAAAGATATCAATAAAAAATTGCATTAAAGTTCCCTGAAGTATAACACTCCCTTTTTAATCATTCAGGCCATAAATATGTTGTGTATAACACACACACACAGTGATGCAGTGACTTCCCTGTATGCCTGTTTGTTTTTGAACTGTAGACTAGCATCCTGTTTTTCAAAACAGCGCTTCATTTGCATAACTAGCAAATTGTGAAATATACAAATTAGACTGATTTGTACATGTATCTTAGGCTGATTTGGACAAAAAGCAAATGAAGCTTCCTAGATATGAATGCACAGTATTCATTAAACCTGCATACCCCAGCATGAGAATTTTCCTAGGTTCCTGTAATTTTATAATGGAATTGGTGGCAATCTTGTGCTATTTTGTAATTCCGCTCCACTCTTAACCAAGATAAGGCCACGGTCAAGTCAGTGAGACAAGAATTCTTTCTATAAATTCTCTAGTCCTTTAGTCACTATTGGTCCTCTGCTTTTACAGCATTCTCAGAATGTGAATGAGGGCAAGCTGCAAATCTTCTCAGAATGACCTGAGCCCATCCTGAGGTAGACCCCAGATTTTGATCTCTCCACCCATGTTGTCCCATCTGTTTACTCTTGATTTAATTTCTTCAGCACACTTATTCTGTAGATGCATTTATCATTTCAAACAGAAAACAGAATTTGACTACTAGACCAATACTAAGCAGAAACACTGCCCTATATAATTTTAAAGACAGCAGAGCACCGAACTGACAAGTATGCTGAACTTCAGCACTCTTTGTGATTCACTTTCATGGCAAACAAATAGAATAAACTAGCATACAACATCCATTCTGCAGAACTCCTACATTTGGGCAGAGATGTTGAGAAAAACTGCTCTAAACAGTGTGCTAAACAAACATCTACCTAACAATTACTTTTCCTGTAAAAGAAGATGTCGTCTCCCTAAAGCTGTTGTGGGCTTTAAGATGGCGTTTCCTTGGGATGGCACTTTAGTTGGTGTAAGATCCTAAGTGAAGCTTCTTTTAGTCTGGGATTAATTAAGATCAGGATAATGGCATGTAAAGAGGGATACGCAGCAATCACATTGTTCAAAAGCAAGTCCATCCAAAGTTTATCAGTGATCTGAAAGAATAGGACCATTGCAAAAGTTTCTGCCACAAAAGAAGCCATATACAGAATGGCAAAAGAAGCCAGAGCCTTTATAGCCTTCAAATGAACTTCAGTGTTTAAATCCCTCATGCCAGTGTCCCTGGTCTGAAGACGCTTTGTGTGCTTCCACAGAGAAATCAGTAATAAGATGGATGAGGACAAGAACGTAGTGAAGGGAATGATATCTGGAAGAACATATAGGAGTATCATGTTCAGACATATACGAGGCATTATAATTTTGGAGTCATTGATTAGAAGTGATTTCTGTAGATTGCAATAAACAAATGTCTGATTTGTGGCCACAATGGTAGCAATGATAACAGCGAGAACCACTGTTCCACCTATGAGGCATGGAACCAGCCTGGAGAATCTCAGCTTCATTTGGAGGAAGAGAGGGTGGGAAAAGTTTGCAATTTTTATGCAGTACCAAATACTGAGCCAAGTTGCAAACCACATGGAAAGTGTTTTGAGAAATATCCACAATGTAAAACCATTTGCTTGTTCCACTCTTGAGTTCATTAAATCTGGTGAAAAGCAAAGTACAGCAGTATTCTGTAGCAGTGAAATTTCAGTTGCTACCCGACACAAGCTAAGGCAGATCAGCAGCAGGTCAGCTGTGGAAAGTTTTCTCTTTTTCAGCCAGTCAATGAAGAGAGTGATGACGATCAGTCCATTTCCCACCACTCCAATAAGAGTCTCAATACTCAGGATCACAAGGGAGATGAATGGCAATGCGGCGGGCATCTTTCTGAGCAGTGGAAGCGAAGTGTTTCTGTGATGCACGGTTTGTTGCTGCTGGTGTTTATTTCTCTGTCTAATGCAGAGGATAAGACATGTACCTGGGAATGAAGAAGTGGCAGAGAAGCCTAAGCTATCTGAAAATGGGAATTTCAGTTTAGATGCAAATTGCCTTGAGAAGATTTTGCTACTAAATCCACAGTATTTGCATTTTCCACAGCTATGAAAAATATGGTGTTTGCCTTTGGTTTCTAATTATAGTCATGTGGCTAGGGAAGACATTTGCCAGTTTGGTCTAGTGGTTAAAGAGTTGGACTCTTATCTGGGAATACCAGGTTTCATTCCGCACTCCTCCACAAAGCCAGCTGGGTGACCTTGAGCTAGTCACAGCTCTCTTCTGAGCTCTCACAGCCCCACCTACCTCACAGGGTGTTCTGTTGTGAGGAGAAGAACAGAAAGCTTTGTCAAAAGCTTTGTCCTCTTAAATGGGTGAGAAAAGTGGGGTAGAAAAGCCAACTCTTCTTCTTCTTCTTCTTCTTCTTCTTCTTCTTCTTCTTCTTCTTCTTCTTCTTCATTTCAGGGGTCTCTGACCACCTGAAATGGCACAGGTGTATCCGGTGTTATCTGTACAGCTAATTATACTGCTCTTTTTAATTAACCAAAGCTATCTTTTTCTTCTTATCAGCTACAGCTTGTTTTATTGCTAGGCAAAACTATCTTATTAGCTATATCTTGGCAGAAGTAAAACTTCTATCCAAATTTTGTGTGCTCATTACCTCAAATCCCCCAGCAGTGGCTACTAGAAGTAAAAGATATTAATTTAGGGTAGTATAGAAACATGTTAAATAAAGAGGTAACAATTAATTACAACAAGAACCAACTCCCATAGGCAAAGAAGAAGAGTTGGCTTTTCTACCCCACTTTTTTCGCCCATTTAAGGGGACTCAAAGTGGCTGGCAAAGCTTTCTATTCTTCTTCCCAAAACAGACACCCTGTGAAATAAGTGAAACTGAGAACTCACAAGAGAATTGTGACTAGCCCAGAGTCACCCAGCTGGCTTCATGGAGGAGTGCAAAATCAAACCCAGTATTCCCAGATAAAAGTCCAGCTCCCTAACCACTAGACTAAACCTTAACACTGTGGGGAGAGGGAGAGGGGCTATCACAAGCTGCTCTTGGCCTATGATTAACTGGTTCCTCCTAGTACTTTCCCACAGAATACCATAAGGGATGAATCCATGATATTATAACTCATGAAGCATATACATGGAGGAGTGCATAATCAAACCCGGTATTCCCAGATAAGAGTCCAGCTCCTTAACCACTAGACCGAACTAGTAAAACCCCAGCAACCATCACACCCCCTTTGTTCCTTCAGGCATGCCAAAATACCTCAAAGGGTTCTGCATCCCAGAATTCCAGAGGTCAGCTGGTAATCTTAGTCAGACTTGTACTGTTGGAGAAAAAAAATTCATAAGAGCAAATGAGGGTTGAAGAGAGTTAAACGGCTAATATATATATGCATGCAAATTATCTAAGATACATTAAGTGGTTTAGGTGATTAAGATTTAGAAACCTCATGAGTTTAACTGCTATTAAAAGAGGCCCTTAACATAGACTAAGGACCTCTATAGTACATTTTCAGCCCTCATGGATCTGCAAACCAGAGGTCCAGTGCTGAGGGAAAGGGGAGCCTTCCTTCCAGAGAGATACTCACTGCCTCCCTGAAGGGTTTCCTTTGTATTAGAGTGAGAACCACAAAAACCTACTGCCTTTGCCCAGGAATCACTTGACATCAATTACACAACTGTGTTGAGCTGAGCCAACACCTACCCCTCTTGCAACTGTATTCAGATGCACCATTTGCTTTTATCAGGATTTACATGACTCAGCCAAAAATGGTTACAGTGCAGTGTATCAAGACCACATCTCCCACTGCATTAGACAGAGCGTGAACCGGATTAAGGAGGCCTTAAACCAGATCACTAGTGGATCTGTTGGATGGCATGCAAATGGCATGCCTCCCATCTGTTCAGGATTACTGGAAGACACCTTTCAGTGGTGCGCCAGAACATGACTGAATGGCACACACACCCAGAGACCCCAATGCTCAGAATTTTTGTTGCTAGTCCTTAGAGGTGTGGGATTGTGACTGCAAAGTTCATGCAAGCTTCATGGCATAGGCTGATCTGGATCAGTGCTGCCAGAGCAGACTCTGCTAATCCAGCCCATATCTTCCTGTGGTTAGTATCAGTAGGCCATGCTTTTCTGGACTCACTGATCCCAACCAATCACAGGTAAGTGCAGAAAGGGCCTTGCACTAATATGAGAAAAGACAGAAGGCTCAGTCAGAATTGCTGAAGTTCATAAGTCCAAGTTTTCTTTTCCTTTATAGATTCAATACAGCTCGTATTCCTATATTGAGACTCTTGACCCATGTAATTGCTTCAGACAATGGCAAATGGGACTACTTCATTCTCCAACAATACTCTTAGCAACTTCTCTCTTCCTTCAGCAGTTTGCACCCTTGGACTTGAAATCTATATTTACAGTCTTTATTGCCTGGGTTATTAGTGCGTTTTTATATGGTATTTTACTCTATATGATACAAAAGGTTTTCTGACTAGGAAAACCCCATGGATCAGAGCACAGAAAACATATCTTGGCAACTCCTGTTTCCTTTACACAAATATTACTAAGCTATTGGTTGTCAAACTGTAGTCTTCCAAATGTTCCTCAACAACTCCAGCATCCCACATCCACCTTTCCATGTCAACTCACTAAGTGTGGGATGGTAGGAGTTGTTCTGGAATATCTGGAGGACCACAGCTTGAGAACCACTGATATCAGACCTACCGAAGCTTCCAATTTGTGTAGTGTTCCAGCAGTTGACCGTGTTTGGTTTACTCTTGAATAGGACAGTAGGAGCTTGGTGGCACTTCACAGTTTTTATACTTAGTTCTAAATAGATAGCATATGGATTGATGAACCTGTATTATCAATTATATACAAATGTAGACTATGTCCCAATATTCACTGATCCCCGACAGATATTTCACAAATGGTCCAGATCATCAGTACCTTGGAGAGCAACTTGGAACAATCCAAACTGCAATGTTGTCCTGTTGTCTGTGAGCCTTTAGTGCAATGGATTCACATCCAGAAAGCTTGCCCCCATCCTTCAATCTGTGCAAGGGGACCATTTAGCTTGTGTCTTCTGAAGGCTGTTCTTAGAAGCTTCATAGCAGTTTCTTCCCTGAGATGCATTTTAGCGTAGTTTAGGTACTGGAACAGGAACAGCAGTGGGTGAAGATGGGCAATTCGGTCTGCGCTTCTTTTGTCAATGAAAGCTTGTTAAAGCTTTTCCCCTTTCTGGAAGTTTCCTTTCTTTCTGTTGCCGTCTAACCTTTTGCTTATAACTATTTGCCTGCAAAGAAGCACAAAGCCATTATATTCTGAGGCCAGCAGCCTTCCTTTTTATCAGAACAAAATAGGATGAAAAATGCTAAAGAAAACAAGGTGGTGTGGTAGGGTCCATCCAGACTTGTTAATACTGCATAGCGGAATGTGCAGTCACATTGGAGGCATCACACACCACGATCGCTGGATCGTAGTAGCAATGCATTATACCAATGCTAACAGCACTTCCTGTGCAGTATTAAGAAAATTCGAATCTTCCCACCAGTCTGGATGGAACCGTGAGAAGAGCCAATGAGAACAGGGAGGGCAGCTCAAGTCTGATTGGCTGCCTCATCCCATTTGACCACCTGCACCAGTCTCAGCTCTCGCAGCTTCCAATGAGTTGTTGTTGTTTTGATTTTTGTGATCATAGTCGTACTTTTCTTCTATAAGTGAGACCAAATGGAGGATTGAAGTTTTCTGTCTCTGTCACTTTGACTTATGCTTTGGACTCTGGAGTGGTAGGTAAATAACTGCTGGTTTTAACTGGAAATAAGCAAACTCAACTTGATGCAGTCAAGCTGTTGTTCTCTTTGCTGCCTACTCAGCTGGATTTTGGTATTCCCTTAGAACAACTTAAGCTGGATCAACTTGTGCCTCCAGCACTGGATAAGATGGGGAGACATTGACAAATCAGGCAGTTCTGTTACAGCACATCCTATAGGATTAATTCAGATGGCCCCTCAGTTCACAGTATTGCTATAGTGTTGGAGCATATTAATGTGGCTATTTGGAAACATAGTTGAGAATTAGGAAATATGATTATGTCAAGTAATATGCTGGTGACCATGACTCAGTCTGAAAATGACTAGGGACTATTATGCAAAGAGAGCAAATGTGATATGGAGCATGCAAAATTCAAGGGCATGACCTAACAAAATGCACTCTAAAGTACTCAGGCCGGTTTCTTCAGGAGAATGTGGTTCCTGCACAACAAGATGATATTTCTGTAAGATCCTGGTAAGCTTTAGGATGATGCTTCACCCAGATTGCATTTTAGCTGATGCAGCATTCTAATTGATGTCTGCTTCAGCCTGGAATTATGGCGTGGAAGGAAGGGAATGCAATGACATGCAGTTACAAGCAAAGATGATCCATGGATTCTTAGCATTTGAAGGGAACAACCTTGTGCTATTTCCGCAGCTGCACCACATATATACAGAATGAATAAAGAAAGCAAAGCCTTAATAGCATCCGATAAAACTCTGGTCTAGTGGTTAGGGAGACAGACTCTTATCTGGGAATACCAGGTTTAATTCCACACTCCTCCATGAAGCCAGCTGGGTGACCTTGGGCTAGTCACAGCTCTCTTCTGAGCTCACACAGCCCCACCCACCTCACAGGGTGTTCTGTTGTGGGGAGAAGAATAGAAAAGCTTTGTCAGCTGCTTTGAGTCCCCTTAAATGGGTGAGAAAAGCAAAGTAGAAAAGCCAACTCTTCTTCTTCTGGGCTGAAATCTCTTGTGCCTGTTGCCGTGTTTGGTAAACATTGTGTGTATCTTCTTCTTTTGATAAAATTTTATTAAAGATTTCCAGGTATAATGAAAGTAATTGATGCTGTTCTTAAAACAACATAACACTTTGCCTTCTACCTTTAATCTGAAAAAGCTGTTTTCAACTACTGGTCTGGTTCAAATGCAAATTCTGTCATAAAATATTTTATTATGATATCTATATCTGTGGTGATGTCAGATTTGCATGTTCTATAAAGATATTAAAGCCATTTGTTTCTGGCTTTACTAAAGAGTGATGTATGATTCTTCCCCCCCCCCCCATGTTTGATTTAATTATCATTTTGAAGACGTATCTGAAATCATGGCACTTTTATTTTCAGTAGCATTTGTTGCAGTGCCTGTAATATATTATTACTGATACAAATTGCTGACACAGTTGACACACTTTGGGTCAATCCTATGATGCTTTGTTTGGTCTCAGCAGAAATTAACCACTGTATATGATCAGTGATAAGGCTGTGGTCACATTTAAGGCTTAATCCAGCTTCAGTTCACTTTCAGAGTGGGAGAATACATCAGAAAAGTGGCAGGCTGTATTCTTTCAGTCTTAAATAACTCAGAAAATTCACCTTTGGAATGAATGTGGAAAGAAAATTACTTGTCACTTTGCTGAGGCGTTATCTCGCTCTGAAGGTGGAGGTAAACTGGATTAAACCTTAGGTGAAACCACAGCCTAAGCAACCAGATCAGGTCAGCTAAATGTTGCCAGGAATACAAAATGGTATTAATGCTGCATTAGATATAGTCCTCTCCCTGATTCTATGATTCTATGAAACTTTCCTGTGTTATCCTCCCATCTTAGGTCATATTCATACCTAATGAAAGGAGTGTCTCAGAAGCACCTTAGAGAGACAGTGTGTGGGCTTTGCATTCCCAACCCTTCTCGAATCCACCTTTTCTGGTACAGAATCCCACCTCAAAGCCTTCTGTAAGCTATCTCAGAGGCACCTCAGAGATATGCTCTATTTGCTGTGTCTGATTGCAGCAAAAGATTTCTGCTTCTTTTTCCCACCTGGACATTTTACTTCCCTCATTGACCTCTATGCCAAGCATGTCATACCTGACAGATACTTTCATTCTTACGATAGATATAATAAACAGACAAAAGACAGAGAGAAACCAGCTTATCAAACATTCTTCGTGTTACCATATGGCTGCCTTCTGAGGTATGTTAGAAGGTGAGGCGTGAAGTGTTGTCCATCCACTATACTTCCAAGGCTGAGTAGGCATATGAACCCAGCAGACCTAGAAGGGTTCTAGTCAGGCACTCTAGCCATTAAGCAATACTGCTTTTCAAAGCAGACTATTGTACCTACTAAATCTACAGGTTACATTGAACCTCCTTCTGGACATCATCATCATCAGGGTGCTCTCATCAACTCCACAACCCACCAGCTGCCACACTGACTTTGAATTTAATTTCTTTGCAATGTTTAGCTTTGGTGCTTGAATTTCCCCTTGTCCATCCATTTATTTGCTTTCCACTATGTAATCAGGCCTGGAGCATCCCAGGTAGAGCCTAAGGGCCCTTGTTATTTACTTTTGTCCTATTTTCTCACTTTTGTTAGAACAATCAAGTTATGTAATTTTTGGCTATTTCTCAGCTGCTCTTTAGTGTCAACAGAACTAGGGATGGAAATCTGGTTGGGTGCCTCATCCTGATGCAGCACAGAATAAACAAGCAGAAGAGACAGGGACACCCAGAACAAAATAAACTAAAAAGGAGGAATGTTGATATCTCTATCAGTTACGTCTGACCAAGGAAGGAAGCTATAAATAGTGTTTTCAGTCCAGCCACTCAGCTTACTTGGTAGTCTCCAAAAAGAGAACTTGCGTTGCTTTGCTGCCAGTAACATTCAAAGCTTTTATCACTGCTGTGTTTCATCTGATATTTAAGTATTTCAAAAGCTGGCACAATGGAAATCTAGACTCTAGCGTCTAGCCTGCTTCATGTTCCTCCCTGTTTGGGGGCAACCTGTGGCTGAGAAATACTGTACTTTATGCGCATGCTTAGAGTCACTGGAACAAACTGAGACAAAAGAAAACAAGCTTCAGAAAAATGTAAGAAGCTCCAAAGTAGCTTTTGAAATAAGTTCCAGAACTTAACATGAAGCATCCTACCTGACAAGTAAGTTAAAAACAGAACAAGTTACCTGCATGAATACTAGCATCCTCTGGACAATGTCTGTCTTTACCAACACATTGCAGTGGAAACATATCAGCAACCAGTTCATATGCTTTTTGCTAATCCCTGACAGTGGCAAATGCTTCCTGGACAAAGTCCTGGTTCAAATTAAGCTGTACACGTAGGCTGATTCGAGAAGGGATTTCTTTGGCCAAGTAAAGTGAAGCCATGTCTGTGGTTTCACCCACATTCTTCTCTGTTCTGAATAACCAGACAACTCTTGGGAAATTTCAAGGGATCGGTGCCAAAATCTCTGGAAGTATTTCTGGCCTTGGCCTTCAGACTTGTATAAATTTGCACAACAATAATCATTTTAAAGAAGAGATCTGCCTGCCTTTGTTTACAAACTGGTTGATTACAGAATTCAAGTTTTTCCCCACACCGGGGTACCTGGTGTTTTTGTAGGTGTGAGGAGCCCCTCAGGGGTAAGGAGAAGAATTTTAAAAATTAAAATTGCAGGTATTGACTGTGCTACCACACCACTGATCTGCCAAAACTGGAATACAATATTCCATCTGAGGACAGATTTCTGCTACATCAATAGCTGTTGCTTCTGTGAATGAGCACAGGCCAAAATTCTTTCTTGTGTGTATTTGCTGAACACAAAACAAGCCTTTGTGAGGATGTTTGAAATTTTGCCAGTGGTGGCCAAGCAGATACTCTTTCAAGAAACCTCCGAGCAAGATGTGAGAGCAAGTGCTCTCCCCTTTAGTACTTTCCTAGTATCTAATATAGCTGTAGCTAAATATGAGTACTCCATTTCAGGCATAGATCTGACTTCCCACAGAAAGGCTTAATCCACCTTTAGAAGCTTCTGAGTCTTGACTACATTTTCTGATCAGATAAAGTTCTAAATCAACCAGACAGTCTGTAAATTGATGTTTTGTCTTAGTATTAACACCAAAAGGTAAGCAAATAGCAGCTTGGCCTTAAGGTGCATCACTCAGTCCAAGCCTGTCCTAAACTGCAGCCAGGCTGTCTGTCCCAGGGGTATACATAACCTGTCAAAACACTTGCCTATGCTTTGTAAAACAGACATATTGCAGTTAGGCAGACAACTCAACTGACTGACAACTGAATCCCTGCCAGGGATCAGCACTTTCTCTATCAAAGGACAAGAGAATGTAAAAGAAGCCTCAATACACCACAAATTCCAGGCACAATAAGGCACTGCTGCCCTCGTTCCACCAAATCTGCCATCCAAACTTGCAGATATTTTCAGGCAAGTCATTGTTGCTCTATGGAAGTGTCTTGCAAGCATGAAAGGCTGAAGTTCAAAACACAGTTGAAGGTCGTGTGTAATTTAGCACCCTTAAGGCTTTGCCGGAGAATTCATGCATGCATTGATTGCATTTAGAGCAATTTTATTGTGACTCGCCCTGATATCTTTAGGTGCAGGGCAGGATGGATGGATGGATGGATGGATGGATGGATGGATGGATGGA
>MTQE01002560.1:596279-607594 GCA_014337955.1 Aspidoscelis marmoratus
GGATGGATGGATGGATGGATGGATGGATGGATGGATGGATGGATGCCTTTCGTCAGAAGGCAGCAAACATATTCAAGACCTCAGCATATACAGTAGAGTGGAACAGAAATGTACAACAATTTTCCCTGTCTATTTTATTCTCACAATAACCCTGTGAAGTAGGTTCAGACACAGTGAATGGCAACCAATTAGCTGCTGTGGGAGGGACAGAATGTGTGCTGAATGCAGGAACTTTCAAGTCTCAGTGGCCCTCACCCATGTTAATCACCCATGTCTTGGCAAATGTCTGAATCTTCGGATGTGGTCACACCTAAGGTTTGATCCAGCTTCAGTACACTTTCAGTACACTTTACATCAACAAAGTGACAAGCTGTTTTCTTTAAGTGTTAAATAACTCAGAAAATCCACTTTTGGACTCATATCTCGCAGTCACAGTGTTTGATTCCGCAATTCCCCACGAAGCCAACTGGGTGACCTTGGGCTAGTTACAGCTCTCTTTCTGAGCTTTCACAGCTTCACCTACCTCACAGAGTGTCTATCATGGGGAGAAGAATAAAAAACTTTGCCAGCTGCTTTGAGTCCCCTTAAATGGGTGAGAAAAGCGGGGTAGAAAAGCCAGCTCGGCTTCATCCTGTGACAGACCTGGAAAGAGATCCTGTGGTTCCAGTGAACAGCTCAATGAAGATGTTTACTCGGTGAGCAGCAGTACTGTAAACAACAAATTTGGTGCTAGGGATAATCAGGAAGGGAATAGAAAATAAATCAACAAGTGTCATTGTCAAGTGTCTTTTTATAAGTCTTATGGTGAGTTTTTATTTGGAATATTGTGTACAATTCTGGCCACTACAAGTCAGAAAGAATATTGTGGACCTGGAACATCTTCCTTATGAAATCAGGTTGCAATGTCTTGGCCTCTTCAGCCTTGAAAAATATCATTTAAGAGGGGATCTGATTGAAGTATATAAAATCATGCTTGGTGTCTTTTTTTTCTTTATCCACCTTTTACAGTATATACTTCAATCAGAAAATTTATTTTCTATGGCACTCAGCACTAGAACCAGGGGGCCTTCTATTAAGCTGATGGGCAAGAGAGTTAGGACCAACACAAGGTAGTATTTTTTTTCACCCAGAGGGTTATTGGTCTATATGGAATTTACTACTGGAAGTAATAGTGACAGCAGCCAGCCTGGATACCTTTAAGAAAGACTTTGACAAATGAATGGAGGACAGGTCTACCAATGCCTACTAGAATGGATGCCAAGGTACATCCTCCAGGTTGGGGAGACAGGCAGGATGCCTCTCAAGGGCATCTGCAGGGAATGGAGAGCCAGCGAAGGTTTTGCCTTTGTCTTCTGCTTGAAAATGTTCAGAAGGAATGGGTGGGACTGTGGTTGGGCCGTGGCCTGATCCAGCAGGGCTCCTCTTGGTTCTGCGACTTAGCCACCGTGGAGATGGTGGATTTAGAGTCCCCCGTCCGTGTGCTTTGAATGTGTCGCGGAGAGACGCAGAGGCGCAATGTTAGACAAGGGGGCGCAGAGGAAAGGCAGACTCTTCAGCAGCTGGACAGAAGGATTTAGGGACTGGGGAGAAAGGGAAGGCACGGGGTGGGGTGGGGGCATCTTGCAGGCGGTGCAACCGCCCTGCCAAAAGTAGCGGAGCGACTCCGCGATCGTGCCGGCCGGCAGCTGATCCGTCCGGCCCTGGGGGATCGCGTTGGGCGGGCTGGCGCTCGAGCAACCTTCGCTTGGCCCGGGGCGCGTTACGCAACGACATCGCCCGCCTCGCCGACTTCGATCGCGTGGAAAAACAAGGAGGGCGAAGACGCCGCGGGTCCGTCCCGGTTACTCTGGGGTGGGGGGGCGGGGGAGAAAGGGGAGGGCTCCTGGCTTCTCTCTCTCTCTGTCTCTCCTTCGGGCACCTTGGCCAGCCGTGGCGAGGCGAGGCGAAGCACCGCAGAGGTTAGTTTCGGACGGCACAGGCAGGCAGGCAGGCGGCCGAGCGGGGACCGGGAGGGAAAGGGCAGCCGCGATCCGCGGTTTCGTCCCGCCGAGGCGGGCAATGGTGAGCACAGAGCGGCGCCCGGGCGGATTCTTCTCGCGGGGCGCGGCGGCCGAACTCCGTCTGGGCGCAGGCGGGAGCCCGCCAGGGGCGGAGCGGGAGGCTGCCGGGCGAGGCTCGTCTACTCGTGCCCCCGGGCACCGGTGTGGCACGGAGGAGGAGAAAGAGGAGGAGGAGGAGGAGAGGGGTCCACACACACACACGCTTCTCAGCTCGTTTGGAGGCGATCGCGGGTTAGGTCAGAGTCGCTTCCTCTGGACGCGTCGCCGCCTTGGCAAGGGAGGGAGAAGGTGCAACTGCGCGCACTGCACTCGGGTGAATTTCCTCTCCCGGCTTTCGGTCAGGATCCTGCCCAGGCCAGGTGTAAGGCAGCGGGGTGTCTCTCTCCAGCGCCCGCCCAGCAGGGCACGTGAACGGGTGTTAAAACCGAATCCAGGACTTATTCCGGATCGTGGGCTGGAGAGCAGCAGCTCCGCTCCTGGCTTGCTGCAGCGATTGATCTGGCTAGGCTGTGCGACCGATTTTCCTCCTGCCCGGCGAGCCGAAATCACACAGGTAGAGCCTCTCCCAGGAGGGATATCCGGTAATCCAGAGGTCTTTAATCCTTGGGGATTCAGCCAAGGTTAAAGACGACAAAAGGCACAGGGGCTGTTTCCTGAAGGCAAACAAATCAGGCTGTCAGAAGGCTGAGATTCGGTCTAGAGTCGTCAAGGCTGGATGCCTGCCTCTTGCTTGGAAGAGGGTGTCTGATGCTAGCAAGCCAGGCTGGTTGTTTCCTGCCCTAGACTTCTGTGGTTCCTAAGGTCCAAAGACACCTACGCTGGGAAAGAAGATCCCCGAGACATCTTCATTCCAGGGAGCATATAAAACGGGCTAACTCACCTTGTCGGGGTCAGAAGGTCTCTTGTGAGGTGGTCACTCGGGTCTTCTAGCCACCAGCGATGGAAATGAAATTATTGACTAGCTTCTCCGAGTATTAGTCAGATCTGTTTAGGGAATCCAGCGGGACTTTGGAAGTGCACTGCGTTTCAGCTTGGCCATCTAGGCACAGTCCCTGAAGAACCCTGCAGTCTGCAGGGCTGCATTCACATCTAAGTATGAATCCAGCTTCAGTCCACTTTCAGAATGAGGCAACACATCAGCAAAATGGCCTGTTATTTTCTTTCTACTTTATCTAACCCAAAAATGGACTCTCTCGGTTAGATAATGCCGAAAACAAACAGCTTCTCATTTTGCCAATGCATTATCTCACTCTCAAAGTGGACTGAAGCTGAATTAAAACTTAGCTGTGAACGCAGCACAGATTCCTTTGGAGCAACAAGCCAGGCAGCTGCTGGTCCCATTGTGGGCCCCTCTGGGACTGGCTGGATTTGTTGCACTCTCTGGTTGCCATGGATGCCACAAATTTAGAGAGGAAGAAGGTTCACTGTTTTCAGAAGGCCACAGTGAGCTCCCTCAACAATACTGGTGGGGTAACTCGGTATACCGGTCAAGTGGACATGTAGATGAATTCTTTGTACGAAGTTCAAACACTGGTAGTGCACAATTTGGGACATTCCCTCTCCAGGGAAAAAGAATTCCAGCAGAAATTATGACAATACCATATATGGTATACAGAATAAGTTAATCATCCATAAATTGGATAATTTTTTTTCACCCGTACTGAGGAAGGTTAACGGGAACCATGTAAGGAAACAACAACAACAACCATGCTGACCTTCCTCTTTCCATTATTACTAAGGCTTGGTTCTGTATATGCTTCATGGGTTATAATATCATGGATTCATCCCTTATGGTGTTGTGTGGGAAAGTGCTAGGAGGAACCAGTTAATCATAGGCCAAGAGCAGCTTGTGATAGCCCCTGTCCCTCTCCCCACAATGTTAAGGTTTGCTCTAGTGGTTAGGGAGCCGGATTCTTATCTGGGAATACCGGGTTCGATTCCGCCCTCCCGCATGAAGCCAGCTGGGTGACCTTGGGCTAGTCACAGCTCTCTCCTGAGCTCTCACAGCGCCACCTACCTCACAGGGTGTCTATCATGGGGAGAAGAATAGAAATCTTTGCCAGCTGCTTTGAGTCCCCTTAAATGGGCGAAAAAAGTGGGGTAGAAAAGCCAATTCTTCTTCCTCTACATCTCTTGTATTTGCATTTTGTCAGTTTTTAATTTCTGCCTGAGGCATGGAGCTGATTCACTTCCCACAGCAAATGCCAGGCCAGTAAGCTCTTGTCCTGTGTGGCCAGCCTGCAGGCAGGAACACGCTCGTTTGCACTATCTTAGTTAGAAACCCATTAAAAGCTTGCACACATATCTGGCCCTCATTTGCCTACCCAAGAACCCTGTGCAAACATCCAGACAGACCACTCTCTGTCTTATTTTGCCAGCACGTGGTGCTTCCCCGATCTCTCCATTCAATAAGCTCATTTGCTAGGCACCCCCTAGGAGAAACAAGCACCCTCTTGTGCTCTTTAGCTCCCCCCCCCCCGACCCCTGCAATCCAGAAAACATTTTTCAACACTTTTAAGGGGCTATGTTTGCCTTCCCCTTGGAGCTGGTTCGTATGTGTTGGGGTGTGGTGGGGGTGGGGAGGATTTCCCGGGAAATCCAGGGAAGCAGACAGGGGGAGCATTGATAAAAAAGCATGTGGTGGTTTTGTATAGAGCTCCTATTGACTAGCTGTGACCTTTGACCTCAGCACCTCTGCAGGGCCCATCTTGTACTGTGCCTGTTGGTGAGCGTCCCTGGCAGCTTCCTGCTTGAGAATGATGAGGGTGAGGATGAAGGCTTGCTGGCAACATCCCAGCCCAAGGGAGGCACGCCTGCCCAGAATGTGTCCGGATGCCCAGCCAACTGTACCTGCCCAGCAGAGGGGACGGTGGATTGTGGTGGCCTTGACTTGCATGTTTTCCCCAGCAACATTTCTGCACTGGTCCAGCATCTTTCATTGCAGGTGATGAAGGAAGTGTCTGGGGTAGGTGATGAGCTGCTTTGGGTGGGAGAGGAGCAGGTCGGTGGGAGAACTGCAGGAAACCAGAAGATCTCTGTATCAGGCGCCAGGCCAACTTACTGCATGCCATTTTTGTGTTTGGCAGAATAACCAGCTGCAAGAGCTACCCTACAATGAGCTCTCCCGACTGGTCAACTTGAGAACTCTCAACCTCCACAACAACCACATTACCTCTGAGGGTAAGCAGAACGGAATATTCCCTGGCATTTTGAAGGTGCCCAGTGTATCTGGGATTCCCAAGGATTTTGGCTCCCTGATTGTCCCAAGGCCTCTGTATCCTTTAAAAGGGGATGGGTCAATGAATGAAAAACAGTAGTCGGAGATTAATCCTCATCACTGTGGGGGAAAAAAATCCAGTCTGTGGATAGTGGGGTTCTTTTGTATCCCATTTGTTTTTAACCTTTGAAGCAAAACTATATATAGTATTGTCCCAATTTCTTCAGTATTGTTGCCTTTGACAAGGGTATTAGTATGGAAAAATTATGTGGCATAGGCAGATTTTTTTGAACTGCACTTCTGTTTTCACTTAGCTGAGGTACAAAGTTCCGCCATCCAGCTGATGGGAGGTAACTAAGTTTCAGGCTTTCCCCCACTCTTTAACTGAATGAACTGTTTGGGCTTTTGCAAGTTCAGTGTTTGGCCCTTCACTGCAACTTTGCTGAAGGAAACTTGCTCCACCAGTGCTGCATTCACACCTAAGTTTTACTCCAGGCTTTACTCCACTTTCAGAGTCAAATAACACATCCACAAACTCACACGTTGTTTTCTTTCAATATTATTTAACTCAGAACATCCACTTTGGGGTTAAATAATTTGGAAAGAAAATGACTAGTCACTTGGCTGATGTGTTCTCTCACTCCGAAGGTGGACTGAAAGTGGATTAAAACAGGTGTAAACACAGCCACAAAGAAGCTCTTAACCTGTAATTATGCTGCAACCCAGAACAAGAAGGAACAGCTAGATAATTCTTGGACATGAGACTAGCATGTAATGATGACAGATGGTGATAGAAGGCTTATAGAAGGTAAAAAGCAGAGTAATTCAGCAGCTTGGAAAGGATCCCAAATCTTTCTCGTGTGTCCAATTTTAAAGGTCTCCCAGATGAAGCCTTTGAGTCCCTGCAGTTCCTTCAGTACATCTACCTGGCCAACAATAAGGTAAGTGCATCTGGGGAATCGATGGCTTCTATTCTTTGCCCCCACTGGACTTGAAAAACAGACTTTTGTATTTTGTCACTGCTTGGTTGCACTTGGAAATGCATCACACTTAATTACTGACTTTGTTAATCCTAAGAAAAAATTCGCAAATGAGAAAAATGATCTAAGCAGTATTCAGCCACCCGCTTTTTGGTTATAGTTGTGTGGTATAAGGGCTAAACTTTCCCATTGTTTCACGATGCACTTCAGATAGAAGTGAAATTTGAAATTCACAGCACTGGTATCTGTGGCAGCCCCACCATAGCCCTGCTCCCTCCCCCCAAAATAAATTGCAAAAATCTATTACTGGAAAACCCAGTGCTAGTTAAGGGTTCTTCATCAATAACGAATTTAGCTACCTTGTGGACAGAGCCACCACAGTTGCTCAGTCTACTGTACATGAGTGAGGGCCAAAACAGCCAACCATTCATATATGGTGGTAGTGGCAATGTGTACATCCAGCTACTTGGTACCCAGCTTGCACATCACAAAAACGTGCAAAACCAGAGCCAACTACAGCACTGTCTAGCTAGGAAGTGATCATTGCAGTGGAGCAATATTCCGCCTTATCACTTCCTAGTATATTTGACCACCTTCTGGAGGCAGCCCCTGAATCTATAGGTGTGGTTAGGATGTTTAGCTCCGGTATGTATCCCTTCACGTTTGCTTAAGTGAACAAGCCCATTTCCTTTTCACAGTCCCTTTCTGGTTTTGTTGTTCTACACAATTTGATGTCATCAGTTACTTTGACCATCTGATTGCCCCCGTTTGCTCACTGTGTTCTCATGCTCTTGGGTGACCAGCTATCTTCAAATGCAGTCCAGGCTCAACATGGCCTTTCTGTTGCCAGTGGAGGAATGTGGCTCCACCACCCACAAGCTACTTGGTTGAAGAATAAGTCAGCAGCACCTGCAGGCTGCCTCTGCTTAGACCATGTGGATCAAGGCTGATCCCCACCAGCTACCCTTAAACATTTAATGCCACAAAAAGAGCCAAAGAATTTTTCCAAAACACAGATGAGTCCCACAAACATACCTCAAAACCCATATCCCACCAAAGCCCCATTTGCTCTAATCTGCTTGCAAGCTCTCCAGAGACAATCTGAGGTTAAAATGCCATCTTGCATTTTTATTCTTGAATTGGCCATACGGCAGGCAAGGAAGCCGCTGCTAGCACCATGATATTCAAACTGATGTTGGTGTAGCCCCACTTGGTCTGCCAGGTCATGCACTACTGGGTTCTGAGTTACCTGCCTTCTGAAATGGCAAAAGGTAGGCAATGGGATCAATGCAAGAAACTGAAGACAAGGCAGACACTGTCTTCTTTTTGTTTGTTTGCAGTTGTTGGTAGCACCAAAGCTCCTACCCAGCACAGTGCGTATTGCGGACCTTGCTGCTAACCAGTTGACCCGTGTCTATCCACTCACCTTTGGACATAAACCTGGTCTCAGGTAAAGGCAGGGTGGTATTACATCCTACGTTGGAGTTAAACAGAGCAAGCATCACAAAAGTCTTGGCAGGCCTCCTGTAATGTCCAAGCTGCCTATTGGATAATTGGTTTCCTCAGCTCGAGAGGCACAGAGTCCTTATGGATAGAGTGTAAAAGTGTGCTGAAGTTGAATGGATGCCTAAGTATCACCTTTGAGTAGGAGAGTCAAGCAGGATGCCTCTAAAGGCCGTTTACAAGGAGTCAAGAGCGAGTGAAGGTTTTGCCCTTGTCTTCTGCTTGAGACACCCAGAAGCAGTTGGTGGGCCACTGTGTGAGACAGGATGTTGGCCTGATCCAGAAAGACTCCTTTATGTTCTCTAGAGGTTATAAAGAATGGCGGTCTGCCATCTGTCCAGAACAAACTTCTTCTACTTGCATTATTATTAATTATTAGTAGGCCAATTATTTCTCATTTGTGGTAGAAAATAGATGGTATTCCCATAGAAAAGAATTGTTTACTTCGGTGAGAAGAAAAGGCTTGATACTGGTCCTCTCTTTAACCGCAGCCTTACCAACAGCTGCTTTATTGCTACTAACAGTGAAAGAACGTGACTGTTCATCTGCTGGTAAATGTAGTTTAGAACCCAGAAACTTTGCATACATAGTAAGAAGACTCCAGGAAAGTGCACTTTTAAAAAAGTACCAATTCAGTTCATGTAAGTTATTACATGTTCCAATAATTTTTGGTTACAATGACCTTAGCAATGCTAAGCACTTTAATTATGTTTTTAAAAAGGGAAAACTCAAGCAAAACAAAATGATAGAAGCCTCTTAGATAACCCTTCAGGTGCATTCCCAAAGCCACTAAAGTCTGGACTGGATTTGGACTCAGGATAGAGCGATCCCATTAAATTTCCAAGCTGTCCGAATCCAGGAAGGGTCGTCCCCATGCCTCTTCCTTTTCCCTGGATTTTCTGCAGAAATCTCTGCAGAAATCTGGAGAAAATAACCACCACATTACTGAGGACTTTTCCGATCCTGTCCGGATTTTAGTCCCAGCTGGCGGCTGGGGCAAGTAAAGCAAGCAAGCAACCTGTGTGTGTGTATATGTGTGTGTGTGTAAGGGAACGTGATGGCATCAGACGGTTGTTGCAAGTTGTTGCAGTGCTCAAGGGGAGGAGGCCAGGGTGAGCAGGGGGTGTGGGGAGGCGGCGGACGACGGTAGCAGCCAGCTGTTGCAGGATCAGAGGAGGAAGAGGTGGAGGCCAGGGTGAGCAGGGGGTGTAGGAAGGTGGCGGACGGTGGCGGCAGCGGCCAGCTGCTGCAGGATCAGAGGAAGAAAAGGAGGATGAGGAGGCCGGGGCAGCGGTGGATGGTGGGCACAGGTGTGCTTGTGCACACCTGTGGGTTGGTTGTGGGAACAGCCCAATGCACACTCGGTGCTGTTCCTGGCCTCCAACCCTAACCGCATCACAACCCGGATTACGCTGGTCCGGAGTTTACAGTAGGTGGGAACTTGGCCTTAGAGGCACATATATTGGTGGGCCACTGTGTGCAACAGAATCCTGGACTAGATGGGCTGTGGCCTGATCCAGCAGGGCTCCTCTTATATGAGCAAAAATAATGTGAATTATATGTACGCCATTACAGAAACACTGTACTTTAGGAACAGAGGATGCTCTATTGGTTCCATATTGATTCCAAGAGATACCGCTAGCTTCATGCTGGTTTTCCATTCCTCCAGTTAAGTCAGGGGTCGCTCTTGGAATTAATATGGTGTGGCAACTGTGACACTGTAACCAGAAGTCATAGGGCATTCTTAACATTATTCTCTACCTTTCCTCCTCATTTACAGATCTGTTTATTTGCACAACAATCAGCTGAACAACACAGGCCTGCCCTTTGATGCATTCAACGGATCGGATGCTGTCAGCACGCTAATTCTCTCCAGCAATCGGCTCACTTATGTGCCCCAAAACCTGCCCCATGCCATTGTCCGACTTCACTTACAGGTTGGAAGCTGAGCTTTCCCATCATGATAGAAAGATAATAAACTGGAGGTCTCTTGATGAAAAATGGGGAGTAGGGAGGCTTAGTTCGTAACTTGAGAAGATGTGGGATCTGGCAGGCGCAGTCATGGTCCAAAGTCTACAACCTTTGTCTCCATTGCTATTAACTGAGTATATGTGTACAGTCCAATGCCCCTTTCTGTACAGGCCCTTATTCCAGATTAAGGGCCTATGTAGTAAGTTTCTAGACCTCTTGATCTACATATTAATGTGGGTCTATGAGGCCCCACTCCCTACTGGTATAACTCCCTCTGCTTCAGACAGTGTTATGCTAAACTTGGAGATCTTGTTCAGTATCACTGGTAGACCATTTAAGTGAGCAGCAACCCTGATCCAAAACACAGGGAGTGTGCAGAAGGCATGGGAATACCAGGAATACATTTCAGTGATGCGCCATAGTGTGCTGCCAACATGCATGTTCCAGTAACCCCAAGAGTAGGAACTTCTGTCTAGATGGCTTTAAGGTAGGGTTAGACAAATTTATGGATGACAGATGTATCAATGGCTACTAGAACGAATGCCTAGGTGCATCCTTCAGGCTGAGGGGGGGAGGAACTGGGGCGCTTCTAAGGCCATCTGCTGGGACTCGAGAGCAGGAGAAGGTTTGTCCTTGTCTCTGCTTGAGATGCCCATGAGCATTTGGTGGGCCACTGTGTGCGACAGGATGCTGGACTAGATGGGCTGTGGCCTGATCCAGCAAGGCTTCTCTTATGTTCTTATGTAGGTAGGGGGAGTGCAGATGGAAAGTTCACATGAGCTCCAGGACTGCAACATGGGCTGGTCATGGAGATGGCACTGATCCCACCCATGCCTTCTGGTGCTCAGAATCAGCAGGCCTCTTCCATACTCTTTTGAATGTTTATACTGTCCAGCAAATGGGTGGTGGCAGTTGAGAGCCAGACACTCCGATGGCAAAATGAGTTTTAGTGTCCGCCAGAGTTAATATGACCAGTATCTGGGGGCTTGTCCAGTGGTCCAGTTGGCTGCCACTAACTTGTTGGTCCTGATTTGCTGGAGAGCACTAAAAATGAAGTCCTGCTTAGTTCAATGGAATTTTCTCATATATAAATGTGACTGCAATTGCTTATTAAATTTTATCCAAAGGCTGGAATATTATCCTTCGGCTGGCAAAGACATCAGTCAGCTTAATGGCAAATGGAGGAATTTTAACTACCGTACTCTATTAGTTAAAAAGAAAAAGTGCAGAATGAAAAAAAGGATTGAGGGCTTAAATTTGAAGGACAGAGAATGGGACTGACATACCCCCTGGATTCCTTCTCCTGTACTAATCTGCATGTGGTTTCCTGCCATAATGAATGTTTGCGTTTTTTAGAAATGGTAGCTAATCATGCTGAAGCTCTGCTTGGACTCTTTTCATCTTAAGTTGCAAAGTTGTGGGCCTCCAGAGACAGCACAGGAAGATGCCAGCTCTTTAAAGAATCCTGGCATTTCTCCACAATGTGGGCTGCTAGATGTCCATGCACTGCTTCAAAAAAGCACTATACTGAACTTCTGGGGCTGAATCCCCAAAAGACTTATTAGCCCCTCTCGGATTCCTCTG
>MTQE01002560.1:608412-637986 GCA_014337955.1 Aspidoscelis marmoratus
AAAGGAGTGTCCTGGCACACTTTAAATTCCATGGGGACAGGGCTTGGGAGTTCATTGTGGTGAGTGCCCTTTCTAGTGTGACATCTACATGCACAACAAGTTCTCAGAAGTTCAATTTGGCACTATGTCAGTGGAGTACATGCCAGATACCTGACCTTCCAGCACATTAAGGATAATGTGGCAGATCTTTGACTATCTCTAATTCAAATGCTGGTGACAATACCTTGTAGCACCCCAATACAGTATCAGGGCTGTCTGCTACTTTTGCCATAAGACTGGAAGGTAGCTGGTATTTTTAATGCGTCTGAGCCTTCAAACCCCACCCCTCATGAAGAATAAACATATCCAAACTTCTTACACAGAGTGTGCCTTTTTTCCTGATAATTTCAGCTAATGAAAACCAGGTAGCTTACCCATATTTTGCAGGGATATCCTATCCAAGCTCTGACCAAGTTAGATCTGCCTGGCTTCAGGAAGGTGGTGGTCTCATATGCTTTCAAGGTTGTGCTTTGAAAAATCAAAACAGTGGGGGGAAATCCAGTTCTTATCCATAGTCTGAGTGGTATCGTCCAGGAAAAGTTGTACCACTTCTCTTCTTTGTTTATATAAATAAGCCATAAAAACAAGAGCTGATTCTACAAAATTCGGCAGCTACTTTGTTAGACACCAGTCTGTACTTTTCAACGTAATCCCTATCATGTGCACTTGATTTAAGATGCCTGCAATGTTTATTCCTCTGGGGCTGCCTCCAGACAACAAGAGGGAATGCAGGTTCAAAAAGGATTTCGCAATTGCCTTTTGCTGCTTCTTGCCAGATGTGAGAAGCAGTCCCAGCCTGTGATGTTAGGATATTACATGAAGTTACCCAGAAGCCAGCCAAGCACCCACCCACTTCCTTTTGTCGTTTTTCAGGTGATGGCTGGCTTCCATGTAGCCCCAAGTAAAATAATGATGAAATGGGTGGGCAGGCATGTAAGTAAGCATTACAATTAGGGGAAACCCAGCATCACTGCTGCGTTTCTTGTAATAGTGATATTATGGGTTATCAGTCAACTGATCCAGCAGTATATTGGGAATGCCATGATTACATATGACAATTCTAATACAGAACTGGGAAAATCGCAGGTTTTAGCCTGTGTCTGGAAATGCTATGAGGATTAGAACAAACAGCCTGATGGTTCATTGGGAGCAAAGGAGACTTTGTTAACCGTAAGGCTTCCCTCTGCAGAACAATCGCATCTCCCGCATCCCAAAAGGAGCCTTGAACAACCAGGGGCGTCTCCGGGAGCTTTATCTGCAGAACAACAATCTGTCCAATCATGGTATTGATTCTTACACTTTCAGGTATGGATTAGAAACAGTTGAAGTATGTTTTGGCCATGAATACTGGGAATGTAAGGAATGTCCTGTTGGATCAGACCAGCTGCCTATTTAGTTCGGTGCCTGTTCTCATAGTGGCAGACAGTTGTGCATGGGATGCCATAAACAAGACATGCTCATAACCACTTGTCCTGCCCATCGTCCCCTAGCAGCTCACCTTTAGAGGCATATTGTCTCTAATAGCAGAAGCAATCACAGTACCATGAAAATTAGTAGCCATAGATTGGAAACAAAGCTCGTAAGGTTGTTTTGAGTCTGGGAAATTAGGACAGAAGTAGGAAAATAGTGGAAGGGTGTATTGATTTGGTGGATCCCTAATATTCAACCCTTACCTCACCACAGTAAGCTGAAGAGCTTGGAGTACTTGGATCTTTCCAACAATAACCTGACACAAGTGCCTGCCGGCCTTCCCAAAAACATCGCAATATTACACCTGGGCCGAAACCGCTTGCATGCCCTTCCGCCTGAACGCTTGAGTCGAGTAAGGGGCCTCCAATACCTCCTCTTACAGAGCAACACTCTGACAGCCCCAGGAGTACACCCGGAGGCCTTCTCCCACCTGCGTAATCTGCACACACTCCATATGTACAACAACCGGCTTGAAAGCATCCCCCCTGGCCTACCGCGACGGGTCCGTTCCCTTATGCTGCTGCATAACCGGATTGCGCACATTGGGATGCATGACTTTGCAACCACCTATGCTTTGGTAGAGCTTAATCTCAGCTACAATCGGCTTTACAGCGCCCACATTCATCGTCTGGCTTTCCGGAAGCTCAGGCGCCTGGAGAACCTGGATATCTCTGCCAACTACCTAACACTTCTCCCTGCTGGACTACCCGCTAGCCTTCAGGTCCTCAGTCTTCAGAAGAACCAGCTTAACTCCCTGTCTCCAGAACTGCTGACCAACCTCACTATGCTCAAGGAGCTGCACCTAGCACACAACCGCCTGAGGATCAGCAGCATATCTCCAGGGACTTGGCAGGAGCTATATGGGCTCGAGGTGAGAGACTGTGGATTCATTCTCCATACTTTGCATCATACTAGCTATGAAAGTGGACTTTCAGACACCATCATGGCAGGAACCTCCATGGTAGACCTTTCCAGGGGTAGATCCAAAAGGTAATCCCTATTCTCAGTTGGGGGAAATCAAAACATATCGTGGAAGCCTGAAGCCATCCTAGGTAAAGTGAGAATGTATATGGGTAGAATAATTTGGTTTACATTCCCAAATGCAAAATTCACATTACCAATGAAGGGGGGCTATTTTTCTTTACCTACAGCACTGTGTTTAAAAATAGATCCATGAAGTCAAGTCAGTGTTGCAAGGCCAAAATTGCTTGGAGGGGCACTGAAGCCTGCCTTCTCCACAGCAGCCCATGCCAAAGGAGTGTGAGGGCATCTGGAGGGACTTCACTTGATCCAGGTCCTCATGTCAGTGAAACACACTGCATTTCTACATAGTCCTTCTGTGACTGTGCACTGAGGCTTAGGAGGCCCTCCAAGCATGGGAACGAAGGCTTCAAAACACCTGTGTTTGGATATTTATTTATTTATTGCCATTTCAGTTCATTTAATTGGAAAGTGGAGAAGAAACCTATTGGGTTGATACTCCAAATCTGGCCATTTGAGCCTCTGTCCTTTTCTTGGTTTTACTTCCTCAGCTCCTGGATCTGAGCTACAATGAACTGTCCTACATCCCACCAGACTTGCCAGAATCGCTAGAATATCTATACCTGCAACACAATAGAATTGCTGTCATTATGGCTGAAGCCTTCCTCACAACACCCAATATCCGAGTTATCACACTCAGGTAAAACTACAAATACAGATGTTGCTTAACTACTTCTTGTATAGAAAGTAAACTGCTTGCATGTATTTCTGTATGATGATACTGCCTTTCAAAGGAGGTGTGAACAGACCGCTATGCAGAAAATGCACAAACACACATTAACACACTTTTACAATGTTAATAAATCTGCAATCGCTCATTTTAAAAAAATCCTCCCAGATGCAAACCTGTTCAATTGTACATAAATCTGCACATTTTTTATTTGTTATTTATTGAAAGAGCTAAGCTGCTTCTCTTACTGCCTGCTTCTTGAAAACCAAATCCCTCTCCAGGACATGCTCAAAAGCAGCAGATAAAACTCTGGGACAATATAGCCGACAGCATGAAAAAGAGAAACAGTTAACAGTTGATCAATCACACTTGTGATTTGCATTGTGAACAAGCACGGTGGCAGGTCAGAAAATTAAATAAGTGAAAAGGGATACGTGTGTATGCGGAAAGCAAAACCTCAGCCCAGGTATCATATCAGCCTGAATTTAAGGAGCTGTGGCTAAGCAAGCAGAAAGTAGAAACTGGTGTTATTTTCTTGTTCGTTCTCAGTCAAGACTACCTTCCACCCTAATTATGTTTAAGACAGTGCTCCAAGGAAGCCACAGTTCTCATTCATTTGAATTAAATACATCATCTGGAGTGTTATCAAAGTTACAGGAGCTTTTTTAAAGGCCAAAACCTGTACTCTTGTGTCTGCCTGACCGAAGCCGTCCCACTCTCCACGCCAATCCTCCCTTGTTTTTCCAGATCCAACCGTCTCCGGGAAGCCAACGTGTCTCAAGAAGCATTTGCAGATCTGAAACTGCTGGAAGTGGTGGATACAGCAGGGAATCCAGATCCCATCCAGATCCCTTTGAAGCAAGCTGGACATTTGGTTCGCACCCAGATGGGCACCTAGAGAGACAACCTGGCACAAGTAAGGCCACACATTACACTGCGGTCCCCTTTTTCTTAGCCAACGACACCCTCCCCCCAGCATGTGCCAGCTGAAAACCGCTGATGTTTTTAACTGTTTTGTACTTTTAAAACTGCATTTTTAAATTTGTTTTATTTTTGATACTGTTTTTATACATCTTTTTTAAATGTTGTGAGCCGCCCAGAGACCCTCGGGTATGGGGCGGCATATAAATTGAAATATAAATAAATAAATAAATAAACATAGGCTGGAGAGGAAATGCTGACAGGAACCATAGAACCACCACACGCAGCTTTGTAGGGTTCTTTAGAAGCCTGCTCCATGTAACAGTGTTCACCCTGATCCAATTTTGGATTATTTTTCTGGCTCCCCCTACCCCATGTGTCAATACATGGTTGGGGGGGGGGGAAGTATCCTTTGCAGACAGCCTCCAAAATGCTGAGCCAGGGCCAGTTCAAGAGCAAAACAGCTGAACTGGTTGGTTTGGCACCAAACTGCATTCTACAGTCCATGCACTTCTGTACAAAATATCCAAACAGCTTTGGGTGGAAATGTCTTGTGTGCAGCAGCAGCAGCAGCAGAGTTCTTTGCTTGTAAATTTTAGACATTTCAGAAGTAAGTAACTGAAACACTTGAGGACAGAACTAGCAGGTGTTTCTGCTCCTATTCACCTTTTAGCAGTATAAGGAGCCCTTTGCCTGCATTTTGCCTTGGAGACAAAGAGGCTTGCAATAGACGAATCTCAGCATTTTTCATACTGTTGACAGTACATGCTATGGTGACAACTTGGGTATTCATTAAGGAGATCTACTGGATTGGATGGTGCAAATATATGGGTAAGACTCACATTGCAAAATTCATTTGGAATTATAGAGATTATGACCAGCAGCATTTCTCTGCAAATGGCCATCACTTCCTAAGGAACTGCTAGTTACTAATTGCATCTTGCTTTACCGCCCATACTGCCTTTTGGATTTATACTTCCCTACACTGTCCTTCCCCCACATTAAGCTATTTACATATCTTACAAGACTTCAGTGATAGGCACCCTTCTAGTTAAGTGATTCTGCCAGAGATGATTCACTAGATCCTAGCTAATTTGATAGGTGGGGGCCTGTCTCCACCCAGCCCCATTTCAAAAACATTAAATTTCAGGCAAAGGCAAATTAATTGTACAGATACAAAGGCTCTAATTTGTTGCTAATGTGCCCTTCAGTTCTACCCCTCTGCCTCTATCAGTTCTTAACTTGCAGAACTAGGCAGCTCATGTAGGCCAGAGGCTGTAAGGAGGCTACCAGACAAAGGCAAATGAAGCTAGCATTATCTTTATACTCCTAAAAAATACTTTTAGATTATTGGGAGAAATGCTCACTGCAGGTTTCTTACCTAGGAGCAGAAAATACAGTGTTAGGGTGTTTTTCCACCGGGCTCCTTTAATCTGGATCTAAGAAGATCTGGATCTAAGGAATGGGTACTTCTCTTAATCCGGATCTAGTAGATCTGGATTAAGGGAAGTACCCAATGCGTTTCCACGGGTGATCTAGCACCCAATAGCAATGGGTGCTAGCCTGCTTTCTGTGGAAACACCAGAGCACCCATGTGGCAAATCCGGATCAACCCACAAGGGGTCTGCCTGTCACCCCAGGTGTTTTGGGGGACAGGGGGTACAATCTCTGAAGTTGCCTTTGGATATTAGCACAGGCTCTGCAGAAAAACCCCTTCGGAACCTTTACTAATCTCCAAAGACAACTTCAGAATGACTTCAAAGGGACTTCGGAGTTTTGATTTTGGGGCATCCCCCATAGGTGCCCCCTCCCCCAAGCCTCCTCGAGACACCAATGCCCAATTGCAGTGGAAACAGGCTCCCTATAATCCAGATTTTAAGGCTGAAGACCTCATTGTAGACCTCTTTAATGGGGTCTACAGATAATTCGGATTTTGAGGTCCTGAAGGACCCATATGATCCGGATTTTCCTAGCTGTGGTGGAAACAAATGTGTCCCTAATGGGGTCCATGGTTGAAATGGGGCCATCTGGCTCTCAGCCAAATGGGTCCTTAATGGGTGCTAAAATGGGTACTTTCTGCCAATGGAAAAACATCCTTAGTTCTGCTGTTACTGAGCCATTGTGCCAGTCCAGCTCATATCCCTTTCACCATTTGATTAAGTCTATTATTCTATGATACCAAAGTATATGCTTATTATACCTACTCTTGCAATCTTGTCCGCTGTGTTTTATTTGCACTGAATCCGTTTTGCTGTAGTTATTAAGCATGTGCACAAATATTTTTTTATATTCCATTCGTATTGAATCGAATGCAAGAAAATGTGTATTTGTTTGAATAGATCCCCTTCAAATTTGGTAGGATTTGAATTTGGTACAAACGTTCAATCCCATACAAAGCTTCAGGCGAATGTCAGTCTCTGAATGTGCCAACACTTGATTCGAATTTGAATGTCTAAATTCTGCCAAATCCATACAAATTTTGAATGTTACGAACATTTGTGCACATCCCTAGTAGCTACAAGTGTAGCCAGTCTTAAGAAGGATTCATAGCTCAGCTGACCAAAGTTTTTGTCTTCTGCAGATCACCATTCTATGCTGCTTTTGCACCACAAAGCTTCCTTAGGCCTCTGCACCAAAACGGCCTCAGTCTCTCTGCAGGCAGCTTTTGGGGGGGATTTGAGCTGCCCAGCTTTCTCTCTTCTGGCTTCAGACAGCTGCAAGGAGAAGAGATACTGTATGCACGCTGTGTCTGCTTTTCCAAGGAGCAGGACTTGGCTACACCCCTCCAAATGAAGAGCAGCAAGATGGAGAAAAGATGTAAGAGTGCTCCAGTTATAGATGTTTCTGGACTCTGATCACCAGTGGATCTGTGCTTAGCTAGAATTCAGTAACTGCGCTCTTGAAGACAAGTGGTCCATATAACTGGAACAAAGAGTTAGTCAAGAGCAGATGAAAGTTCCTACCCATTCTTAAACTCAACTGCTTCTCCACAGAGATTCTCGGGGACAACATTATTTAGACCATGACACAACCGGCAGAATGCTTGTTCAGTGTCTACTTATGTATCACTCCTCAATTGGTGTACCCAAACATGTTTAGTTCGGTAAAAACTATTTCATCTACATGACTAGTCAGGAACAATCCCTTAAAGTAAATGCAAAGCTATTTCCCACATAGCAAGTCAGTGTGCAATTCAATCTTTTCGCAAGATGTGCTAGGCAACGAGGAAAAAACTGAGAAGATCTCATTTGATTTGGAAGGACAGCTCCATCATCATCAAGGAACCAGGAATATAAGCTCATCACAGGACTTTGGGTTTTTCCTTGCAACACTGGTAAAAGCTAGATGGATCAAGGTTGCAGTAAGGGTGATAAGTCTACGTAGGGAGCCACTGAATCCTATCAGTCAGTGTCTGCCTGTCCTTCCTGGCTATCCTTTTCGCTCTTCTGTTTTACTTAATTCTTCCTGACACCAATGTTACTTTAGCGGATTGTGCAGTGCATCGTGGCAGGTTGTTATCCGTAGGAGAAAGCAATGCTTCCATTTAAAGCAGGAAGAGGAACCGCTTCCAAGATTCCACAAGAACGAATACAACACAGGGGGGAAAGAGATGTCAATAACATTTTAATAATAGGTGCAAGATTCCAATATGAGATTTTGTAGGGATTTTTAATGTCTGTCCCCCCCAAATTATCTACAATATTTATATCACTCTAAAATAAAGCAAAGACACAGTCAGATGTGTGACTTCTGGTTTTAACAAATGGCTTACAGCACATCAGGTTGAGCAGCAACCTCAGAGGCAGGCACTTGGATAAAAATAAGATCTCCTTAATACCCAAGAGGAGATTGTGAGAACGAGGTCAGGAAACCAAAGGAACAAAAGGCCACCTAGAACATTTGTTTTCCTTTATCACCTCTCTGTCCTTGAGAGCAAAGGAGTTACATTTTGGTTTGGAAAGTAACATAGGTGGTGACAGGAAGACAGTCTAGGATCTCATCTGCAGCTCATCACCTAATCCATCCTGAGCATCAGCAAACCTGAGTTAATTTCTTAAATTTTAAAATCCCTTTGCCTAAAACAAGAATCAACGCTATGATTAAAGGTCACATTTTCATCTTCCGTGGGGGAGCCAATTCCCATTTGGCCCCACCCACAGGCTACAGCATCATACTCCCAACCCTTACAACTGCTGGTGCTTACAAACTGAATGCAAGACTTTTTGCCTCCTATTGCAAGGAATGGGCTATATCTAGATACTCTCCAGCCTTAAAAGATAAATTGATCAAAGAATAGTGTGGTACCACAGGGGCAACCCAACGAAGCCCTGCTCCAGACTGCATGAGACTGCGGCCGAGCAACTGCATCCACAAGACACTTGCTTGCCAAACCTGAGCTGATGCTCTATCACACTGCTTCTCAAGAAGCCCGCTCCATGCTCTTCAGAGCTCAAAGAAGGAGTCGGTTTCCCTCAGCCATTTCACTTGTTTTTCTTTACTGAGAGGGGAAGGTTCAGTTCCATGGCTGCTCCAAGGCAAACAAGAAAAATAGGTATTTATTTACTATTTACATTTTTAGACTACCCTCCACTTAATGGTTTCAGAGCAGCTTATGATTAAAGTTAAACTAAAACAGGTAGCATTTCAGCTATGGAATCCCAGCAAAAGGCCTCACTGTCCAGTTTCCTTCCTGAAACGTGCGTCATGGATGGCAGGGGAAACCGAATGTTAGTCAAGGAGCCGAGGGTTGTCCTTCCTTCACCATGGGCAGCAAAAGGCCAGAGGCTGGATGACCAGGGAGCTGAAAAGGAAACTTTGCCCATAATATAGTATTCAAACTTTTTCGGTTCAGCACTCAGAAATGGCTAGCAGAGTTTTTTTTGTTTTTTTTAAAGCTGCTACTTAAGTTTTCAAAGCCAAAGGAAGAATCTAGTGGGCAATAAGCATTGCTCGGAGAAATGCATGCAAAGTGCCTGGTGCAAAACATTAGGAGTATAGCTGTCAGGAGTGCAGTAAGTTAAACAAGATCATCCCCTTAGTTTTCAGAAAGTGCCAGATTCTAAATGAATCAGCTAAGTAGATATTGTGGACTCCCCTTCCCTCTGGAAGCGAAAAGGCTAGGGCAATTCCATACTTGCTGGTTTGGTATACTAGACGGTGCAGAATTGCCCCAGGCTTAAAGGAACTGCAAGTCTACCAAACCTGGCTGTGGCTAGCGGAGTGCTGAAAAGGGAGGTCCCAACAGGGAGGTCTCAGCACCAGTTCAGAACGTAAGCTAAAAGCTACTAACACAGATGGGTCTCTCTCGGGAAAGAAATAATAGGAGTGAAAACCACCAAGAATGGGGTAAAATTCTTTCCCTCCCCACAAAGATTCTGCTGTTTGGCTTGACTGAGGAAAACACTCATATTGGGCTGAGCTGAAGTGTCAGGGCACTTATTACATAGATTGTCTAGCTTCACCTGGCAGTGCCATGTGACTTGCCATACAAAGGGAATTTCCATTCATTCTTACTAATTTAGTAAAGACTCAGAAGAGCCCCCTAGTGGGGGCACAGGGAACTACAGTCATCTTTCAGCACTGCCATTCTGGGCACCTACAGCTCACCCACTCAAGCCCACCCACTCCCTTTATCTCCAGTGGGGGAAAACTGAGTACTACAGTGCAGTTGCTTGGTCAAACAATTCACACTCCCATCCTTCTTTTCTTCATTTGTGGAACTTCTGCAGCTGAAAAGGAAACATGTGGAACAATTAATGCTTCCTTTATTTCTCTCTTTTCCCCTCTCCCCTTAAAGAGGAACGATGCAATCTTGCAGATACTAATTGAACTCCCGTTCCCATCAGCCCCAACCAATACTACTTATGTTTGGGATTGGTGGTAAGTTGGAGTCCAAAAGCCCTAAAGGCCCACAGTTCCTCATCATGCCATAAACAGCATAATTTATATGCTACATTTGATTAAATCCAAGTGGTGGATACAAATTAGCAATGCAAATTCCAAGAAAACATAAAACAATAACCATACAGCGTAGCTCAGAGCCCCACAAAAACTGTCAACAAAATCACATAACTAAGCTTTGAAAAAAACGAAAAAGGTCTTCCTTTCTGGGAACATCCACTATAATTCTGAGTACTACTGAGCAGACTATGTCCCTGGCAACTGCCAATCTTAGCTCAGATGACATACATAGAAGATCTCAATGTATGTGATCCATGGTCCCTCAAATGCTCTGAGTGTTAACACTTGTGTGCTTTTATAAATCTGCCAGGAGGACTAACATTGTAGTCTCCCAGTGCTGCTGGAACTACAGTTCCCATCATCCTTTTTTTAATAACCTAGCTGTCAAGGGCTAATGGGAGTTTAAGACAAATACATTAGGAAAGCACCACACTGAATATCCTCCATACAACAGGAGTAAGAAGAACAGGACAAAGTCAGATGGCAGTGGACCCTCCCAAAAGTATTTTAAGAAATGGGCAAAGTAATGAGAATAAGCATTAACAGCCAAACAGTTCAGTTTCCGCTACATGGCTTTCATGATAAAAACCCATTCTATCACAAACAGCAAATGTAATAAAGGACAGCAGGTCTGAGGAAGGTTTCTGTTTACATATTTGATTCATTTCGTTTTCCTGGATCATTTGATAGGAAAGGAGCAGAAATGATTTAACATCTAGTTGATACACTCACCTCACTCTCAACTAGATTGCGTTTATAAAGGGCATCCTTGGCAGCATCCTGTCAAAATAAAAACACAGCCAAATTTGAGGAAGTTAAATCCATCAGAAGAATGCCATGGGGTGTCTTCTGCGCTGTAGAAAAGCTCTGGCACCTGAGGAAACTTTATAGGTTTTGCTCAAGTGTGCCACCTGCGCAGTGGCACAAAAATAACCCTTTGTAGGCATTCCTTCCCAGTTCCACCTCCAGAGAAAGATGGTTGCACAAAGGGGTCTGTGGGAGAGCACCATACCCGCTTTCCTTCATTGCCAAGGCGTCGAGCTGCCTCTGTATACCACTGTTGATAGCGCTCCAACTGTATCAGGTACTCTGCAGAGTGGAAACCACATATTAAGAAACAACAAGTTGCCAGGCCCAATCCCTTTCAACATAACAAGAGTCACTACTTAGTGACTAGTTGGGAGGGGAAAGGATTCATCTGCCCAACCCCTAGGTGCAGAGAGCCCTTCTGATAACAGGAGTGTCAGAGCAAGCTTCTTATGTCTACATACCTTTCATGACTGCAGGGCCACCTTGCTGAAGGTGGGATTTTTGCCACTGAATCAACCGCATGACATTCTGGTGCTGCTCTAGCAATTCATTGGGAGGTCGTTGGCCAACTTGCTTGTACACCGCCATCTATCACCAAAAGTCACTGATTGTATTTCTCAAGACAACAATTTAAAACAAACACCACCCAAATCCCAGAGAAGTATTTCAAAACTATATACAAATTGAGAATAGGCTTGGTTTGGGCACTATTTGCTTTTCTAGCATTATGATATACTGGCACAGCTCATCTGAACAGTTGCTGACAAAACAGCTATGCCCACCTAAATTTTCTGACCATGTAATATCAAAAGGAGGCTCACCTTCACTGTCTGTGACCAATTCTGCAGCTCTTTAAAGGTGTAAAGGCAGGTCACAATCTCACAAGGGATTTTTTTCAACACAAATGTTCCTAATAAAAGTTTGTCATGTGTTCTACCCAGCAGATGAACTTCACTAATATCCACACAGATGCCAGACATGAGATGGAAAAGGCAGCGGGGAAGCACCTTCAAACTCCTTCGGTTGCCCCAAACCACATTCTCACCCATTATGGAGCAGAATTCAGTGCTGTGCAATCAAACGTCCCACAACAATCCAGACTAGGGGTGTGCACGAACGCATTTTTTTTGCATTCGAATTCAAGTTGATTCAAATATTCGATTTGAATTTCAAAAATCCGATTCGAATCCGGATTACCCGGATCTGTACTTTCAAAAATCTGATTTGAATTCAAAAATACAAATGTCGGGGACCATTTGTATCCGATTTTTGAATTTGCGCACATCCTGTTTTCATCCTACATTATAAATGCAACTAAACACGATATTCAGATGCAATATAAAATTCAGTCTAATTACTCAAAAGTCCGTATCGGATTTTCAAAAATCCAAAATTCAATCGAATTCGTTAATTTGGATTTTTGAAAATCGGATTCTAATTTGAACGCTGATATTCGACGGATTTTAATCGGATTTTTGAATTTTCATATATCTGTGCACATCCCTAATCCAGACTGCACCACTCTCCCACAAGCCAACCTTGAAATCATTCTGGGAATAGCCTTCCAACTTCAGGATAGCCAGACAGGTGTCCACAACAGGAAAAAGCTAAAGGCTGGATTTCTTCCCTCCCTCCCTTATTATTTAAATGTAACTGAGAGGAAAGTAGATAAAATTAAGAATATGTCCCTCTTCCTTCTATTTGACAGTCACCAGCTGAAATATTCATTTATCATTTGTTGCAGTTTGAAAATCCCATTGCCTTGTTTTCTCAGAGTATTTTACCATTTTGTTGTCTTTGCTACTTCTGTGGGGATTTAAGTCTGTAAACAATTTGGGTTTTGGCTTATGCTATAGTTACTAAAATAACAACAACAACTTGCCGTTGATTTATAGCATTAAAAACTCCAGAAAAGAAAATAGAATATAGCTACATAACCAACCATCAAAATAATCACTCCATCCCCCAAATTCACTAACCACGAAAAGGATCAGATACAATGAAATTTTAGAGAACCGCCCTCCAGACCAGCAACACTGACCTTCTTCTCTAGCCTCTCCTTGTCAAAAGCTAGCACGTTGAAGCTGTGCAGAGTGCAGATAGATTTGCTGCTGAGAAAGAAAAAGCAGCCTGGTTAATCTCAGAAGGGGCCAGAACACAGTGCAGAGAATAAATGAGGGCAGAAGGCAGTCTCCACAAGAGCAGCTAAACCAGGATAACACCCCATCCTGTAGCGATTTTCAAAAGCCAGGGGCCTGCCAAGTTCATGACCAAGACATTAGCAGACTTGGCTTAACAAAAGCAAGGGAAAAGCCCCTGTGACACAAAGAAGCAAAAGAGATACGTGGACAGTAGTTCCCAAAACTACTGTGCTATGCGAACCAAATCAAGGAAATGATCGCGGTGACTGTTTCTCTTAACCGATGCCTTGTGAAGGTAGCATGGTCTTCTACAGCATGGAAACAGTTTTCTAGAAAGAAAACTGGTATCTTGATTTGAGCATTAACTGTGCTATAGAAGACTGTGTGATACGAAGGACAACAGGGATCATTTGGAAGATTTTTCTTCAGAAAGAGAATTTGCAAGCACCTTCCTAATCAAGGGTTCTGTCTCGTACTTCGGTCCCAGTGCCTAATTGTCACAGCCTAGTTGTCAGAACCTCAGCCTAGGTCTTCATGGCTCAGTGGCAAGAAACTCCATTCTTGTTCAAAATCTGCATTACTTTCCAACCGTACAAGTAACGCCAATTGTATGAATGTATTTGCCCAAACTAAATTTTCTTTAGGCGGCAGTGGAGCCAAAGACACCAAGGCATGATTAAGCTATCCATCTCACAGTTAACCTTTAGCATGGCCAGTGCAAAGCACCTGTCTCTGCCCTTTCTGCCATGGGAATCCTTGTTCAGGGTCTTCCACTTTCTGGCAAAGATCTACGCAGCAGTGTTCAGTTAATTAGAAAGTTCCACCTTGAGGAAAGCATAGTGGTTGCCTCAGGCAGTTGCAGATGGTTAAGGGCGGCAGAGTGGAAGACAAATCCATTTACATTGACACGATTCCCACAGAAAGGGAACCGTGAGATGAGTGTATATTGTTCAGGAGGTCTTCTACTTGAGGTACCCAAAACATCTTGAGTAGTTTGAGATCAATTATCCATGGCATGAAATCAGACCTTATCTCTGAGGACTGTTAAAACCACTAAAACCTTTCCCCCCATATATCTGTACAGAACCCATTGCTTTCCCTAGTTGGCCTACATTTCTTTTCTTGTCCAGAGCTGGCAGGAGCAAAACATTCCATGCAAGGAAGTCTCCAAGGCCTGAGTGAAGAAAGGTCCAATCAGAATTGGCTTGTCTACACCAGTAAGCAGATGGATGTTCTGGAACAAAATTAGAAGAGACTATCAACAGCCACTGCAGAGCAAAAAGTGCTGGGCTGGATACCTAGGTGTGTCATTATGTCCAACTTTCATCTTGCTTCCTCATACTACTTCACAGAACTTGGAATCTAACTGAGGCGTATGTAAGGTGGTTTCGAACGCTAGATACATCTAGGATTTTTTTTTTATGGATTTCTGGTTGGAATCTATTTGTCCACTGGGAAGCCAGATGCAGTCTTAGAAAGTTTTTTGATATGGTTTTTTTATGTTCAGTTTCAGGCTATAAGAACATAACAAAACACACAACACATCCTGGAAAGGCTAGAGCTGGCAAACCAGTCAGAGATGGAAATAAGCACTCATGACTACTGCTGCAGCATGAACCTCAAATGACAGCAATGAATTCAAGAATACCCCTAACTTGCACACTTGTTCATTCTGCATCAGACCTAGGTGCAACTTAACTTCCTGGGCTCAGGATTCCATGACAAAAAGAGCATCCATCTTGTGTGGCTTCAGTTTCACATCCAATTAATCACTATCTCCAGACAACCATCAAGCACCTGAACTGCCTCACCTGACTCAGAAGGAATACAGATTTGACTTTGGGTGTTTTTCCACTGGCAGAAAGTACCCATTTTTACACCCATTAAGGACCCATTTGGGTCTGAGCCGGATGACCCCATTTCCACCACAGCACCCATTTGGGACACATTTGTTTCCACCACCGCTGGGGAAATCCGGATCATATGGGTACATCTCAGCCTTTAATCCGGATTTTCTGTAGACCCCATTAATGGGGACTACAATGGGGTCTTCAGCCAGAAAATCCGGATTAAAGAGAGCCTGTTTCCACGTTAGTTTGGCAGTGGGATCTAGAGCAGGCTGGGGGGGGGCACCCATGGGGGGAGCCCTAAAACCTAGGCTTCAAAGTCATTTCGAAGTCATTTTGAAGCAATTTCGAAGTTACTTCGAAGTTGCCTTCGGAGATTAGCAAAGGCTCTGAAGTCCCTCTGAAGGCAACTTCGGAGATTAGCAAAGGCTCCGAAGACAACTTCGGAGGGACTTCGGAGATTGCACCCCCTGTCCCCCAAAACACCTGGGGTGACAGGCAGACCCCTTGTGGGTCAATCCGGATTTGCAAATGGCTGCTCCAGTGTTTCCACAGCAGGGAGGTTAGTACCCATTGCTATTGGGTGCTAGACCACCCATGGAAACACATTGGGTACTTCCCTTAATCCGGACCTACTAGATCCGGATTAAGGGAAGTACCCATTCCTTAGATCCGGATCTTCTTAGATCCGGATTAAAGGAGCACGGTGGAAAAACACCCTTAGTCTGTCTCTCTCCTTTTTGGCCAGAAAGCTAAGTCAATATCGTTTAGTGAAGATCATCCTGTTTTCGATTCTGCTACTCTTGGTAGCACTGCAAAGCTGCTCACTATCACCACCAACCATCACCACCAGTGGCCGTTGCTCTTCCATTTGTTTTTGTGCACAAGAGTGAAAGAAAGAAAGAAGAATGTAAAGGCAAGCAAAGGATCTTCAATTTCTAAACAAACAACTGTGCGTGCGTGAAACTGAAACAAAACCCATTAAAACCCTAAGAATATACATACCTAACGCCTGCATCCTTTACTGGAGCCATTGCTGTCTTGGGTTTGGGAAGTGCAACCTGGAAAAAGAAAGCCAAAATTATTATGACATATTTTACTGTTCCTTTTGAAAGGAAATAACCAGGTCAATGTGGTAGTATTATTTTATATATATAAAACTTTGCTGCTGTCTTAGAATGTAGCAACTACATTACTCTGCGTGTCTACTGTAGGGAAGAGCATGAATATTCGTAGGCATTCGAAATCTGATCAAATGTGCCAAATTTCGACATTTGAGCTTGAATAGAATGTCCCAAAATTCAAATGAAAACATTCAAATCAAATTTCAAATCTATTTGTTTGAATTATTTGGACGCTCGTATGTATACGGGTTCATACACAATGCATACTTGAAGATCCGCATCTTTCCCGCATCCGTATGCATTGGTACAGATCCATATGGGACGGAAACTGGTTGCCTAAGGGATAATAACTATGGGATGCATACGGATATGTACGGATGTCAGGAAGATGCGCACGTGCACATATGAATGTTGTCGACGTTCATATGTGCAGATTCAAACAAAAAATTCGAGTGAACAGATTCGAATTTGGTAAACACTAACTGAATCTTGTTAAATTCGAATTTAAAAGATTCGAATCAAATTGGATTTTTGGGTAGTTGATTTTATTCAAATAGAATGTCAAGAAAAATTTGTGCACATCCCTAATCTATTGTATGCCTGGTATAGCCCATGTTCTTTTCCACACGTAAAGTCATCAGGCTTGCTTCTAGAATGCCACCCTTTTATTTACTTGCGTACCCTTTGGCAGCCGATTTCCATAAATTTAGCCCTTCATAATACTTGCTATTATTTCAAATTTATATGTTGTAACTGTAAATTCCTTATTCCACCATTTTCTGATCTTTTTTTCCATGTATCTCTAAAGATTCTGGTTTGCACTCCTGTGGGTTACATGTACCCCATGTTGGGAATTACTTTTCTAGAGAGACAGGCTAGCAACAGAATCAAGAACAGAGACAGGGTTAGGCATGTGTTAATTTGTCCGTTTGCATCTGAAGAAGGGGAAGAGAAAGTGCAGGGAAATCACAGTGATAAAATTTAGCTTCTGAAAATGTCTAAGGTGAATACTTGTTCACAGGCAAGCTTTCAGCATCCTTTGTCTCTGGCAACATAGTTGTCATCCATCTTTCAAAAATGCATTGGGAGTACAGACACAAGGTGACTGCAAAAGCTAGGTCTCCTCTAAGATGTTGCTGTTCACAGATCCATACAGTACTTCTTCTAGTCCAGCAACACACAGGTTTTGTTCCAAGCTATTATATGCACTGCTCAGAAAAAAATATATTCCCAAATCAGCTTGTTCCTAATTAAAAGCTTCTAGATTCTTACCGGTGGCATAGTTAGGGGATCAATGACCAACCACTTCTCAGTTGTTGTTTCCAGTTGCTGCGAAGACAGTGGTTCTCTAAGGCGGACAATTACTTCCAATTTGCCTCCTGTGGGTCGTCGACCATCCAAGAGCTAGACCGGAAAATAATAAACAACATCAGAGAGACCCAGTAGAGATAAATCCATTTAAACAGCATCTCCTCAGTCCCAGACTGAATCAGTGTGTATCACAGAATAATTCAGCCTGCCTTTCACCAGAGCAGCTGAGTAGAGAGTGAATTATAGCTGTCATTTTCATTACTGTATAGATGGCAAACCAAAGTCTACTGAAACAGCAGCCCCAAGCTGACCTCATGATTTCAGGATGCTCAAATGATGCCAAGAGATGCTAGAGCAAAGGCTTTAAAAGCAATTTTTCTCCATCCAGAGAACACCCCACAATGCAAGTATTGTCTGATGTGAAAGGAAGAGCTGCCTGCTTGATTCTACTCCAGCCTTTCTCAACCTGGTCATACGTGTGCAGGCATGTCATGTATGAAACATAAAGGAAAGGATTTAGGCTTGCCTCCAGGATCTCCCGAAGTTCAGAGGCGGTTTCCAATGCTTCGAGCTTCAGTTGTGCTGTTCCCACAACACGGTCGGTTTTGAACAACCCCCTGGAGAGGAAAGGGAGAATTAAAACTACAAGCCCCACCCAAGTCTGAATATTCATCCTGGTCCTATTGCTTTCTTTTTACTCAAATTATAACTTGGCCTTCTTGAATTAATTCTACCATATGAATGTCCGCAAAGTGAAGAAAGAAAGAAAAAGCCTTTCTAAAAGTAAACCACTATTTGTGGCCTATTTTTATTTTAGTTAAAATGGTTACCTGGGATACCAGCTGCTCTTCTCTCACCCTGTCCACCAATGTTCAAATTACTCTCCTCCTTTGTAAGAACAGCTTAATCTCAAAGCCTGAATCCTCTATGAATGCTCTTTGCTCATTATAGCATCTAGGACACAGAAGCTGTACCTTGTCTATGCTAGCCTTATTACTCCTTCAAAGTTTCAAGAAGGTGCTGGCTGAAATACTCCACTATTTTTCACTAATGTAGTCTTAAATGTATTCACATTAAGGACTGAACATTATATATATATATTTATTTAAAGACAAATGTAGGACCGTTCAGTTCTTTCTTAAGCATAGATTAAGATTACAGTGCTACAGAAATGAAAAGCAGTCTGTCCTGTTGCTAGTATTTCCATCCTAAATTGCCCTTGGCATCACCTTCTAGGGCAAAAAACAACTGGGAGGTGAAGGGAATTTATGAGAAGCGTGGAGGGAAGGCACTACATTTTCATCCTCCTTCACCTCAGCCTGAGGGATTGGTCGGACTTATACTAAGATTGTGTTAGGCTTCCTTATACTCATTCAAGCAGTATGCAGTAGCCACATGCTATTATTATTAGGCTTGTACAACTGGTACATAAAACTCTGGGCATATTATTAGGTCAGGGATTGTCCCACACTTGAAATCTGGCCTCAGTATGCCTTTCCCCCCTCCAAATTGCTTGCACCAATCCTTGCTGCCTTGGCCAATTCATGTAAAGTGAAATTACTGCAATGCCTGTGATGTGAAGAAAGCATTCAGAACTCAGGAACTCAGGGTAGGTATTGGTAACTCCAAACTACTTTTTCTACATGGACGGGAGTTGTTAAGCTGTCTTCATAGCACATTGCATATCGTCTTTCAAAACAGATGTTACAAATTTAATTAACAGTTCAGTAATTTCATAGAAGGTCTAGAAACTTAAATGAACACTATTATGCCATATAATCATTTTGCTTCTGTCCTGAGAGCAACTTTGTTCCACCTTTGAACTGCCTACCCTCATCTATAATCATGACTCAACCATAGTGGGCACTAACAGACAACCCACAAGAGACATTCACACTTGCCCCACTGGTCCCAGAAATAGAGATTGCTCACCCTTTATGGATGACTTCAAATTTGATGCCTTTTGTCTGAAAGGCTCTCTTGAGCCCACGATGACCCCGATTAATAAACAGCTTGAATTTCTCTTGGAATTCTGTCAGAGGAAGATAAATGAGATGAGTGCAGCCCAAGAATAACACCTGTACCTTATTTGAGAGACTCAAATTATTGTGGAGTTTAAGACCTGAGTATTTACATTAGATATCTTTCTATAAGCCCATTGTGTACCACACTAATATTACACTGAAATATACTACTCCAAGCATAAACCACTGACCAGAGGTAATTTGGGAAAGATTACGTTATACAGTGGTACCTCGACATACAAGTGCCCTGACATACAAGTGTTTTGAGATACAAGCCGCCGAGCGAGTGATATTTTGCTTTGAGATGAGAGCAAGATTTGAGATACGAGTATGTAAATACAGTACAGTACATAACAAAAACAACTGAGGTGGTGTTTTGGGAGCTGGAATGGATTAATGGGGAAATTGCTTTGAGATACGAGCGATTTGACATAAGAGCAAAGTTACGGAACGAATTAAACTCGTATGTCAAGGTACCACTGCAAATCCAATGGGATCCATCAGTGGAAAAGCAGAACTTGACTGCTACTACTGTAAGTATTAGTGTTTTGTGAGCCCAGTTTGCTCCTAACTCACTGGACCACATCGTTTGAAAAGACTAGCTTTTGTTAACTGGGACATACACACATCTCTTAAAGTCTCAAATGTGGTATTGTTCATACTTCAGCCCTAAATTAATAAGGATGAGTTTACATTCTTTTTCTTAGCAAGCCTAAGACCCACATCCCTACATAATCTTACCGGGACAGTTGGAATTTTTTATCACGTTGGTCTTATCTTTTTGGGCTTCCTCCTGCCAACACAGATACAAAAGAGAAAATGAGAAACAGGTCTTGTGGAGAACAGAACAGAGCATTTCAAAGCAGTCATTATAATCAGAGCAGCTCCACATCTTCACTGTTGTTGGGTACCACCCAGTTGTGTTCAACTCCTGGTTGACTGCATGGGTATTTCCGTGGACATCTCTATGGAGCTTTCTCGGCAGAGATACACTGCCTACATCTGGGGAGATGCTGGAGATTGAACTGGTGCCCCTCTGGTTTCCAGGCTGTTTGCTCTACCACTGAGCTACAGCCGCTCCCTCATATCTTTATACTTCTGCTTGCAGTCTGTGAAATTGATTGTAAAATAAGTACAGTCTTAAAGACTATCAGAATGCTTTCCGTGTAAATAAAAGTAGCTCTAACTTACCACATTAGGATAGGGGAATTCAAAGCGTACAAAGGCATCTAAGTCACTGGAAGATACGCCTAGAGAAAAACAAAAAGTGTCAACCGAGAGTCAGAAAGTTGTTTAGATCAATGACGATTTACAGTTTTAGCCCAGTCTGAATTCACCCCTTGCCAGTACGTGTGCTCAAGCTCTTTTTTGCTCCCACAGACAGTCTGCCCCCCTTTGATCTATAGAGACAATCTGAAAAGTAGTGGAGAAGGGAGGATGTTGACCACCCAAGCTCCTCCAAGCTGTAGTCCCAGAAGCGCCTCCCCTCTGAGGTATGTTAGGGTACTTTCACCATATAATTTTAAATTACATTAAATTAAATCCGTTTTCACTTTGTTTTTAGCTTCTTGTGTATTGATTTTAAATTTTTTGTAACCTGCCTTGAGACCTTGTTATATAGGGCAGGAGAGAAATATAAATAGATCATAGGCAAGATTACAGAGGAGAGAGAGAGTAAAAGAAGGGATATATTCTCTAGGATAGCCCAGCCAGGGTAGGCAAGACAGGAAAAGCAGACTAATAAAATCTGGAGCGTCTCCTATTGCCAGCTAGACGATGAGAAGCTAAGAAGGACTGATGCTGAGAGTGAGAAAGGGCAAAAGGAAAAGCAACAGAGAACCCACGCCAGAATTTCTCCATTTAATGTGTCTGTGTGGAAATCTTTATTTTTGAAATAGGTATTAAACTACTGTTACTTTAGTTTGATTTCAGTTTCTTTTCTTGTATTAATGTTCACATGCTGCTCTGGAAAACAAGGAAGGGATGAGAAAGAGAAACACGGAATTCCTTCTCTCACCATCACAATAGCCCTGAAAGCTCATTATCCCTCATCTGGCAGACACTCGCCCTTGTCCAAATCTGCCCCTGTGCAAGCCATTTGAGCTTAAGCAAAGTAACAACATCACCCAAGCTCTTTCCTCCCATACTTTCTGAAATGGAAATCTATTCCCACTTTACCTGGAGGAGCAGGCAAGTTGATTCCTTTCACTATGTAAAGGATCATATCATTGCTGTTCAGTTCTGGAAAGATTCTGAAAAGGCAGGTGCAGGGGACAAGTCATAAGCTACGTTAAAAAAAGGTGGTTGTTTAAGAACAGCACAAAATGATGACTAGTAAGCTAGAGGAAAAGGGTTACCATGCAATAAGAACAAGTGTTTTCTGGAATCCATTGCGAGTCATAGATTGTGTACACAGATTAGGAGTTTAGATTAAGGATGAGGAGTGAAAGACATACAACGTGTGGCAGGGATAAGTCAGAATGGCCAGTGCAACACAATGACTTACGCACTTGATCACACTGAATGTTCGTTGCTCGTAATGATACTTGGGCAGAGGAAACCCCTTGGCATGAGCTTGCTTTAGAATCTCCATATTCTTTTTGCACTCTTCAGCCATCTTCTCAAACCTGGATGAGGGAAGATCAGATCCTTTTATAGCTTATAAGCCAACCCCTGGGTCTCTAGTAAATCTGTGCTATACTTCATATCCACTTGTTAGCAAACTGCTGATTTTCATGGGCTGGTATGGTTATTATACTACATTACATGCATTAACTGCTGGAACACAGGCAAAGCAGACATTCTGTTACTCTTTACTGAACTCTAAGAGCATGGATGGCATGCTTACTCAGATAAAACAGTCAAGTGTTGACTGATAGATTTATTCGTCCTGAAATCAAATATGCCACATCCTTACTGCTTGATACATGAAGACTATATAGAGGACATCCCCTCAATCTGACAGGCTTCATTTGACAAGACACGTGAAATAACACAGAACAGTTGAGTTGGTGCATGATTCAACTGATATACTTGGCTAAGAAGTGAAGCAAACCCCACATAATGCTGCCACCCTCAAAACCTTGTGAAATGCCATGAGCCAGAGAAAGCACTGCAGCCCATAAAGAACCACCCAATTTCAATAACTGCTTGTTTCGAAGAAAGCTTTTCTTTCTCTCTTTAAATTACAGTCTCAACCTCAATGGAAAGCAGAGCAACACAAAGGATATGACATTCAGGCAGGGAGGCATGTTTCTAAGTTACTGGTATACTCACTTGATAGTTTCGGTGATGTTTCCCAAGTGCGTGAACTGTTTGGAGTAGTTCATGCACATCTGGAACAACAGTAAAAAAGCACATAAAGCACAGACAGTCCTGATTTTACTCTCATATGTATCTTTTTAGTCAAACTCCTTCAGGCAAAACTTAAGTACTTCCCCATAATAAGAACATAATACCCAAGGTTTTATGCAATCTTAAGGTCTTACACTCAGGTTATGATGCAACTCCTCTCTTAAAATCCCAAAGCCACCTTCATTTTTAACTTGATGTAACATAGCCATCTGCTTATATCTGATCATTTTAGCTGAGTAACTGCCCATAAATGATGCATGTACAGCTTATTCAAAGTTGCCTACTAGCTCAAAAATGACCACATGGAAAGAAGCGCACAAGAACAGATGACGCCTTTGAACTCTCTTTAGACAGATGAGATCTCCACTCCACATCATTACCATCTCCTGAGCTTGGATCCCATGTGAGCATTTAATGCAGTGAAAGAACAGTTGTCTCGAATCTTTGAATAAAACCAAAAAAGGAAGAAAGTGGAGAACTAAACCTGACAGAAAATGTAGCCATAGCATCTAAGACATGAGAAAGGAGAATCTTTAAAAGGTCTACTGGATTTATCTGCACAGGATGAAGCACAAACAGGGCCAGAGTGCCCCAAATAGCACCCTAGTCCAGTTTACTGATAGCATACCAGTAGACCTTGAGGTCTATTAACCAGTTCCAAAGGAGCAAGCCATGGGTGGAAGGCACACAGACCCTTTTTCCGGAAGACAGAGGCCTACTTCAGTGGTGAAAGAGAATGCACCACCAAAATGGGTTCTTCAAAACTCCAAAGGCCAGGAACTTTCATTCTTGCCTTTTAGAGACTTTTGCACCAGTTCCAAAACTGGCATAGCCTTCAGAGTCAGTGTGGGGGAGATGGGATGGGATTGGCCATCCCAAGACAGACTGTACTCTCCTGTGCCAGTAGCAACCCATCTCATCCTGCCCTGCCCAGGACTGTGAAGGTAACTGCAAAAGGAGACTCAGATTCATGCAAGTTTTCTGAGTGAAATAACCTGCTTGCTCTGTTACCTCATACTGCTGCTTCATCAGCTTCACAATCTCGGTATACTGGGCAGTCATTTCAGGGGAAATGTTGGCTCCACGGCGCTGCACGAGTGTAAAGTCCTCCTTGTTCACAGGGGCTTGAGGTAACTGAAGGAAAAAAGGGAAGAGGGAGAAATACCAATATGACTCATTCCAAAGAAGCTTGTAGCATCTACTTGCTTCCGTGCATAAAATATGTTACCTTAAGCAGGACAGAAGGTGATGCTAACTGGTGCTGTACCACTTTCAAAAACAAGCTCACAACATTAGCTTTCTTGCTGCATAATCCTATCCATGCTGGCTCAGAAATCAGCCCCACTCAGATGAAGTATTGGAATGCAATCTTTTAAAAAAGAATTGTAAGGATTCAAGAATGGCAGATGGCAATGAACAATGAGAAAATTGAATGTAAAAGACTCATACATCTGTTGCTTCCTTTGCAAACCAAGCAAGACCATCATGAGGGCAGGTATAAGAAAATATGGTTTTGAAAAATGGAAGCCAGGTTTCCAGAAACAGTCTTGTTAGTTTATTGTGGTTTATTTGGGTTATTTTTTTTTTTTTGTCATGGCTATATACTAGTTAAACCACCCAAGTTTTCCAGGGTTTAGTGATTTCCATTCTGGCTTAGCAACTTGAAAATATTTGCAAAATATGATCACAGAGCAAACACTGTCTTCCCACAATCTAAATATGTAAATACAACCTGGCAAAGGTCTATTCAGCAGCTGCATGGTCTGGCTATAATAATATGTTGCCTCATGCTGATGGGTGTCAGAAGCAGAAATACAGCATACTTTCTGATGACACAGAAATAAATCTGTGACTGTAGCTACACTGGCCTTTGATGAGTGTTAGAGATTGGCTGCTAGGAACAGGGCTTTTTTAGTAATGGCCCTCCTTCTATGGAACAACCATCCAGGAGAAATTTGCCAGGTGTGCACTGCAGGCATTTTTATGCACCTGGTGAAATTAAGCTTCATCACCCAGATAGTGTTTTACTATCATTTTATTGCTTCAATCATTCTACAGTTTTATAGTTTTGAGTATTCTATTGTTTTATTTTTGTAATTTGCCCTGAAACTATGATGAAGTGTGGCATAGATGTTCCATAATAAATAAATAAATAAAACAAATAAAGGAATGAGCCTGATGGATCAGACTGACGTTCCATTTAGTCCAGTTTCTTCCTGAGATGCCATCTATGGGAAGGTGACAAGCAGATCTTGAGGGCAACAGACTTCCCTATGAGAACCTGTCCACTCCCTCATTTTAAGCAGTTTGCCCATACAATGCTTAACAGCCCTTCAAGGCACTGGGTAAAATTACTTCTGTCTTGGTCTAACAAGGTTTTAATATCCAAACTTTAATGCAATAATGCTTAGAATATTTCTGAAAGACTAACATACAACTGACTGTTCATCTTGGAGGTGCCTCAGAAGAAACTGGTTAAACCCTACGGTCTGCCTTGCATGACTTTCAGGGGGTCCTGTTCACTATTAAAGCAGAGTGAAGCAAACGTTCCCCATTTACTGCAAAGGAGCAAAGGCCTAAGAAGCAGATTAATGTGCCGTTTAAAAAGGTAAGAGAACAACATTAGCACACAGAGTGGGTCCAGTTTATTCTGAGGCACCTCTGAATTAGCCATCACATAAGTAACAACATTTCATTTTTGGAGGGCAAAAAAAATAGAATGCAAGGATGGACCAAAGCTCCCTAGAGAATGATGGGATAATCCCTTCCCCCAGGAATTCAGGCAATGGTACGGTCCAAGAGAAATAAGAAAGGCTTGTCCTACTGTGTCAGGAATCACCTGTTGGAGTACCCTGCATCCAAAGGCTGCTTCCACCTAATAGAATCGGTCAACACTATAATTCCTAGAAAAAGTGAAGCCCCGAATCAAGGTGATGGCCTTGCAAACCTCTTAAACTGAAATATCCCATGAGAAGGTGGCTGACGGAGATGGCAATCTCATAGAGTGCACAAGCATATGGTCCAAGGGAGTGGCATCCTTTACCTGATAGGCCAGAGAGATGCAGGACCTTATTCAGGAAGCGCTGATTTTCACTAAGGCCTTCATAACCAGACTGGAAGGGTTTAAACTCATAAACAGACTAGAGTTCTGTTTAATGTCCTTAGTTCTCTCCTAATAATCCTTAGTTGTCATTTTTACCTGTAACAGTGCCACTGATTCTCTAGGGTTTGCTTTGATCTGGGGCAAAAGGGTGGCAAGTGGTCAACAGTCCTGGGACTCATAAAAAAGGGAATCCACTTTGGACCTGAAAGGCAGATCCATTCTGGTATTAAGCTATAAAGTGATTCAATCAAAGATAGGGCCGGAAGGTCTGAGTCCCTGTGAACTGAAGAAAACCCATCTTGGAGGAGAGGATTTTAGGAGTGACCACCTTGAGAGGTTTCAAAGTGGGGGGGGGGGGGAATCTTTCATGGTTGAAAGAAACAGGCACAAATTCCAAGTGGGAAACCTATGCGCAATGGGAGGGGGGAAGAGCTTTGACCCATGAAGGAAATGTTCAGTGTGGGAATTCTATTTCCTATAACAATTGATATATGGGCAAAACTCATATTGATTGCTGGGAATTAGAATGACTTCTCATTCTGCAATATTTATCTAGCTAAAAAGTCCGCCAAGAGCTAGTTGTAAGGTTGCCAAAGGAAAAGCTAGTTATGCTTGCCAAAAAGTTAGCTGTTATTTGCTCTGCACACTGCATTATTGTCCTTTGTATTCCTTTAGCTACTTTTAATCCTAAGGCTGTAAAATAGCCCTGTAAGAAATGTTTTGCTTTTATGTACAGGTTAGCATTTTTCTACTGAATAAGACAAGGATTAAGGCTCTCAGAAATCATAATTCTATGATCACCAGCCTATTGCTGTCTGCTGCATAATATTAATCAATAAAGGATCATTTCTTGATCACCATACTTTGCTGCCTAATTGATTGCTTGCTATTGCTTGATATTTCACTGCTTGGTCACTGTTTGCTACCTTATCATTCCTGAGCTATCTATGTAAGTTTGAAGGAAATGTTTAAGAAACTTACTAGTGGCAAATCCTTGAACTAGAAAAAAATCTAACACTGCCAGGAGGACAAAAACCTGTTTCTTAAGAGTATTGTAAGGACTGGGTAAGATGGCGCAGGGAGGGCTTTTTATACTCTGAGGCGCCATCTGTCGCTTTCCTGCAAGATAGCTGAAGACACACCCATCCATAGACATTCCCTCTCAGTTCCATCTTCTGAGAACATGCTTGACTTAGGCTGAAGAGGGTTGATCTTTTGGGTCTTACACCATCTGAGGAACGCCTTCCAGGTGGTATTATAAATTCTTCTAATGCAAGGGAGTCTAGAAGATAGCACTATATCAATTACAGAGTGATCAGATTCCAGGCCCTGGAGATGGCTTCTCTGAGTTTACACATCCTCAAGGCAAGCCAAGATGGTTCTAGACTGAAGATACCTTGTTGAAGGAGAAGGTCCTTTCTTTGGGGAACCCTGAGAGAAGGCTCCAAGATCAGGGAGGACAGAAGCAGAAACTAAGTCCACCTGGGCCAGAAGGGGGCAATGAAAACCATAAGATCTGATATTGTTCACTGCACTGGGCTTCCAGCATTCTTATGCCTTGCAGAAAGGTGGAGGAGGCCACAAATGCAATGGGGACCAAAGAACACTGGGCCAGTTGATCATTCCTCAGAGTGGAGTTGGAGATGTCAGGTGGCTTTGAAAGGTTAACGTTCAAAATGCACATACTGGCCTGGGTGTGGGTCTAGCAAAGACCCAAAGGATCAGATCTTCTGGCCAGTCATTGAAACCAAGCATCTGAATTGTGCAGGAGAGAGAATAGAACTCTGAACCTGTGAGGCCTTGAGAGGCCGGCAGTCCATGTGCTGCTGGAGGCAAATGCAGATGGCTCAAAGCAGCCAGAAAAAAACTTAGGTTCCTTTGAAACTGACAAGGTTGGGGCAGCTGGACAACCACTGAAGAGAGCTTCTCACATTCTGTTTTTATAGTGAACAGCACCAACTAATGGTCAAGCAAGGCAGAGCAGAAGGATTTAACCCTTCTGTTCCAATTCTGTTGAAGCCCTCTGAGAATTAGTGAACCCTCCACATATGGGAGTTGAGGTTCTCCTAAGCATTTCAGTGTATGATGTAAAAAACAGGCAACAGGAATCCCCTTCTACTAATTGAAAGGATCAGAATCAAGTCAAGATGTTGTAAAGGACATGTAACAATAACTTGCTGTAGCTAATCAATAGCTTTAGACATCTGCCTGTTGTACAACAGAAATTTTAAATTGGGCTTTGGTTTCATGGCCAAACTGAGACAGCCTCTTGCACAGCTTGTGTGCCCTAACGAAACCACACAGGAGATCTTTACAGTCATTTCAGTGCATAGGTCAGATCGGTCCCCCATTGCTATAGATCCAGCAGGACGGCTTTTGAGTTGGGCTCTCTATAATGTCACAAGATTATTCTCAGTAATTTTCATGCCATAAGAGGATCCCCAGCAAAACATGTATCCCTCCCCCAACTGCCATGAATAATGCTGCTTGCCTTTGTTATGTCTACTGGGAGCCCATTTTGTGAGGCTTCGATCATGGGATCCAGACCCTTGGCTTGACGTAAGAATAATTTGGCTCCCTCAATGTCATTTTGCTGCTTTGCTCTGAGAGCTGCCTGCATCAGCTGTTTCTTCCGGCTCTCCAGAAAGGCCATCTGCTGTTGAACTGCAGGAATAAAGAAGATATAGAAGGATCCCATCATGCTTATTTCAGAATATTAGAACATAAGAGAAGCCCTGCTGGACTGGGCCACAGCCCAGTTAGTCCAGCATCCTATCTCAAAATTGCTTATGAGCATCTCAAGCAGAAGACAAAGGCAAAACCTTCACCTGCTCCAGAATCTCTGCAAATGGCTTTTAGAGGCATCCTTCCTGTGACTCCAGTCTTGAGGAAGTATGTAGGTGCCTATTCTATTAGCCATTGATACACCTGTCTTCCATGAATTTGTTAACCCTTTCTTAAAGCTACCTAGGCTGGTTGCTGGTACTACCTCTTCTGGCAGCAAATTCCATAGACTGATGACCTTCCATAGACTGATGACCTGATTCTCCTATCAGCTTCATAGAGTCTCCCCTGGTTCTAGTATTGTGTGATAGGGAAAACTATTTTCTCTGTCCACCTTTTCTATACCATGCATGATTTTATAACCCTCAATCAGGTCCTCTCTTAAACACCATCTTTCAAGGCTGAATTCCTTCAAAACAGTACACAAGATTAAGTGAAGGATAAAACTCATATTTATGTTACTTATTCAGTTGTGTCATAGCAATATAATTGGTTTGAAAAAGTTCTATGTTGTAATATGGGAGAACAGTTACCAGGGTCAGGGATTTATTGCCTTGACCTTAATAAATACAAAACACACTGACAAGTCACATGGCTTTAGAGCATGCTGCTAACAGCAGCCAGTAGTGAAAAATATTTCTCCCTCTAATTCTTGCTTTCTTTTTTGTTGGGCTGCTGCCAGCTTCAAAGACACGCCAAACTTAAGGCATGTAAAAGAGTACCTCAGAGAGAGAAAAAAAGCAGTGGAGAGGGGTAAAAGCTCTCTATGAGATCAAACAGCAGACAAGACAAAATCAGGAACCATGTGCATAGTACATTCCATATCAGTGATTCATTTAAGAACCCATGAGCTAATTGAAGCCTCTTTCTTGGGACACCTTGTCTCTCTTCCCCTCTTTAGCTGTATTTGCATTGGGCTGGCAGACTGGCCCCAGTGCATCCCATAGCACACTTCATCTGCACAGTAGACCATC
>MTQE01002560.1:637996-685862 GCA_014337955.1 Aspidoscelis marmoratus
TGGAACATCCATACAGAACCAGGGTATGAACTGGTGCCAAAATGGAGTTGTATCCTGCTCCACCACTAGATTTTTTGTAAGCAGTTAACACTGTGGTATTGTAGTATACTTGACCATGGACAGCTTGGGGACAGCATGCACCATGAGCTGGTACTTTAGCCAAGTGCCTGGTCAACGAAGCCCCAGTAAGGCCGGAAATTTTGTTCCTGATCTTGGAAGATGGGCCATGATTAGCAAGCTACTGGTAGCCAGGGACCACTGCAGGCCATGCTACCTAGCATGGTTCAGGGTAGCATATCCACTCACACTGCAGTTACTTGCCAAGGAATGGAGGCAAACTTCACTGTTAAGGAAACCCCATTAAAAAGAAGAGTTGGCTTTTCTACCCCACTTTGCTCACCCATTGAAAGGAACTCAAAATGGCTGACAAAGCATTCTATTCTTCTCCTCACAACAGAATACCTTGTGAGGTAGGTGGGGCTGTGAGAGCTCAGAAGAGAAATGTGACTAGCCCAAAGTTACCCAGCTAACTTCATGGGGGAGGGAGGAATCAAACCCGGTGTTCCCAGATGAGAGTCCAGTTTCCTAACCACTTAGACCTACAAAGGTTGTTGCATAATGACTTGAACTGGAAGTTAAGCTTTCAGCTTCAGGGTATTTATAAAATAGTTCATAGAGTATTACTCTGTCAGTTAGTACTTATGCTTTAGGTCAGCAAACAGGGAAGCAACTACAATATACCTACCATTTCAACATTTTTAAACATTTTTTTCCCAGAAGAGAGCATGTGGAGAAATGAATTAAGAGCTAAGAAAAGTTAAAGAAATATCAGAAGAGAGTTGTTTTGAATTCTAGCAAGGCAGGGAAGAACTAGAAATGCCTCTGTCACATCCTCTCTCTGTTCCTGAGCAGTAGACAGACAAAATCCAAATTTTAGGTTGCCTCTCCTTCCACTCAAATGAGAACCAACCACTGTATAATATTAGTAGGTACCTGAAATGGTTTATATTCCCTCACAATCATGCATTGCAACATATACAAATGCAACAGTACCTTTCGTGTTGCCCTTGGAGACATTTTTCCCAGCCCCAGATGCTTTTGGAACAGCAGGGGCTACTCGTGAACCTGGCTGGGGAGGTTGCTTAGGCTGCAGAGGGCCAACTGGTTTGGACACTGCAGGACAGAGATCAGGCTGAAAATAATGAGAAGGAACATCAGTGACACTGATGAAGCACCAACTCTGTGCAGACTGTGTCACAAGAAATATTAATGTAACAGAGAACTCTGCTAGTGTTATGACATTCTGTTTCAAAATTTTGATTGCATATAAGCTAAACACCGCTTGCCGAGAGAGGTTCAAATGGAAGGCAATGCATCCTACACTGACGAGTGAGTAATACTTTCAACTTAGATGAAGTTACCGTCTGCACTAACTTTTCTCACCAAACTCAACTAGATCAGTAGTATTGTAGCATGCAACCTCAAACAAAAAAGTTCTCTATTGAGGTTATCGGTTTTGCAGATGGAGTCCTGCTGGGTTACCCTTTGCTGATGAACAAGAGTAGTCCAGAAGGAAGATCCAGCATTTGTTCTTTTATGATCCTTTTGGCAAAGCCTTCCTATGCCTCTTACTATACCACATTATGTTCAATAAAATAGTTTTATCTACAGTGCTCTTTAAATCCTTCTGCCCACATTAAATGCTTCCCACTGAGCAGAAAGCTGCTGCTTTACTTCCTGAAAATGCCCCACACCAACAAGAAAGGAGATTAAGACAATCAAACATCTACCTGATTATTAGGCAAAGTCAAAATTTGTGGTACCCAGGTTTTTACTGTAGATTACTGTGGTAAACAGTTTTAAGAGCCTAACCGTGTTGGTATATATTAGTAACAGCCAGGGTGGTACAGTAGTTAAGAGCATTGAGCTTGAACCCAAAAGATAAGGATTGAAATTTCTCTGTTTACAGAGCAAGTTAGAATTAAAAAATGGAGTATTGAAAAAAGGATTTCTCCCCTCACATTCAAACATAACCATTCCCCACATTTAGGCATTTAAGAAGCATATGATCCAACCTTTTTTGTCTCCTCAATGTCTTCATCCTCAGCACTGGCTATTTTCATTGCTGTTTCAAGGATCCCTGCAAAGCTTTGATCTCCTGAAGTAGATTCCATTCCTTGGATGGGGGGGAAACCTGACAAAAATGAGAACATATTTAAAGTGGCATAATGGGTCTGAAGAAAATAATCTGTTTAGCAAGGAGCAGCTGATTTTTGCCTGTAGATTATGCATTATGTGGGGAATCATTTGAAAACTGAAATGGTGCAGTCTAGTGTCACACCAGGAATCTGCCAACACATGTTGTTGCATAGGTAGATGGGGCTTGAACATGCCCAGAATCCTTTGCAACATGCAACAGTTTGATGGTAACCACAACAGCAACAAAAAAGTAAAAATCTGAGTACTGCTGCTCTAAGCATAAAGTTTACTCAGTACTAAAATTAATAGGAGTGGGGGTATTTGAGTATAATCTGTAAACATAACTCCCTTCAATTTTTTTTTTTAACATAGCCTATCTGATAGGGCTGGTACAAAAGTTCCAGTGGACAGTGTCCAAGAGAACTGCAGAGCGAGATAAGAATGGGCATCAAAAATGTCTAAGTCAGGCATCATTGTCATGTTGAAAAGGTCGGACACACGCTTTGTGTAAAGTTCAAACATTTCAGCAAGATGACAGTGTCTCCATCATATCTATTTTTCCTACACTTGATTATTAGCCAAAAGGCCAAGAAATGATGTGTATCTAGTTTTCCAACATGATGAAGATTCAGTCTGTAGCAACTGCGTATAGTTCAGAATGCTTCCCTAAGACACGAGTAGAGAAATGTCAAGAACAGAAATATTACACCCTTTATATCTTCAGTTCTAGTTCTGTCACCATTCTGTACCTGTACCTGAACAAACGAAAACTAAATCCTTAAAATAAGGTTGGGAATGAAATACCTGGGGGAACAGGCAGTTCAGCAAACTCAACAGGTTTTCCTGCTTTGTGTGCTCTGATAGCATCCTGGTATTGCTGGTGGAAAGAAAGAAAGAGCAGCTAAAATACCTGATTTGAGGAATTTAGTTGGTAACCTTCTTTTATAGAAGTACAGAATTATGAAAGGCATTGTCACGGCAATTCTTATAATTGTTTCCATAATGTACTCTAGTAAATCATGTTTTCAAGAACATGGATTCTCAGAAGATGCAACTGAACTGACAATTTAATACTGTTACCGAACAACTTAGCATTCATGTCATCTGCAACAAATCAAGGACTGGGTACTTTACTTACTATATTCACTTGCGTAAATGTAAAGACTATGCATAGTATAGCGGGTAAAGTGTGGATTACAACCCAAGAATCTCTGGGCTCAAATCTCTAGTCATCTGTGGAAGCTCAGAGGGTGACTTTGGGCCAAAGCTACTTCATGGCATGAAGAATAATATTTGGTGGCTCATCCTTTTCAGAAAAGGGAACTATAGAAATGTAATGAATGAATAAATGCCAGTCTGTGTGGATAATGTGGAATACAGCAGAACATAGATGAAACAGCTTAAAAAAAGAGATGCAAGGATTATACAAATACCATCTCTAACACCTGTCTAGCTGCAAAATACTGCAGGCAAATTAAGTGCCTGCTGATCTAGGCCATCTGCTAAAATCAGTTGTCAGAGAGATGGGATGGAAGAGTTCCCGTTACTGAAATAATTCAATACATGCTGCTTTCCCAACAAATGATTCAGGGATACGAGAAAGAAATACAAGAGGCACATAGATCAGCTCCTGCTGATCCCCAAGTTACTGTTGCCAAAGATTAACTGAGGCACCCAGTGCATCTTTCTCCTTTCAGCCCAATGACCTGACTTGGATGGTGGGAAGGAGACAAGCTGGGTGGTCAGCATGCCTTCTATCAGCGAGCACAGGATCGAGGGCCTCCAAACCACTGTAAGATGGCTGAAAAACCAGCCTTCAACTTGTTTCAAATCAAGAACACAAGAAGGATGCAAGCAATGTGAGAACTTCAGTTTCATTTTGGCCTTCATTCATAAGGTGAAAAACCAGGTCATTTGTCTGATTTCTGCAGGGCTTTTTCCCTGCAAGTGATCCTAAAATTGTACTACATATTTTTCAAACTGCATACAAAAATACTTTCACTTGGCTGAGGTACAATGCTACCCAACCCCTATTGACAATACACAACCATTAGTGTATAATTCGATACGAGCAAATTCTGGCTTTGCAAGCAGATTGCTTTTAAAAGGTTTTGAGCCCAGAACCAAACACAGCCTAGTCTGCCCTTGCTGCAGCAGAGACCATCAGCAATACAAAACCAACCCCTGCACAGATAGTTTTGCTCACTCATGCGCTTTGAGGGATGGGAACAAGGGGAAAAACTTCTCAACTGATACTGTAGAATAGTTTTTAACCAAGGAAACTTTTTGAGGCTCTCCTGTGACTGAATTTCCCTTTCTTATTCGATTAACTATTTTAAAGTGACATAAGTGACTAATCTACCACAGTACATTCAAGTACAGTATGTGAAATTAGCAAGTCCTGCCATTTTACCCTACCGCACCCCATTTTGGGGAGACAAGGAAAATGCAGTTCAGAAGATCTCAGCCACTTAGAATCCAGTTGTGCCCAGAAAAGAGACAAATTCGACTGTGCTGTTCATCAAACATTGCACCCCAAGACTTTTATTGCATAACAATTAAGCAAGAACGATGGCAAGTATAAATGAAGGAAGCAGAGACTTCTTGTGATAAAATGTCAAGACCTCACCTTGACAATCCGTTCATGCATCCTGGCCTTCCTATCATCGCCTTTACTCTTTGCTTGTGCTGCCGCTGTCTTGTATCTGTCCATTCTCTGCTGCAATGCTTCCATCATATCACGGGGTGGTGGTGGAATATCTGGAAACGAAAGAGTGCAATATTATTTAACTTATCATACCTGAAAGCATTTGTTCCTAAATTTAAACTCAATAACAGAAGGAAGGAAACAGTTGCCTTATCTATTAAAAACTATGATATAGGCTTTGAAATTCGTGGCAGGTGCTGAAATTGGAATCAGGAGTAGTGGCAGCAGCAGCAGCCATTATCCTTATTTTGAGCTAAAATCAACACAAAAGTAACACAACCCCAAAAGTAGTAAATTAGTACAAATAAGTCACTGACAAAGCTAAATTAAAAATAACCAAGTCTTTAGGGCTTATCTTACACGTTGCAGCCAAGAATGCAGCCATGGCATAAAGTCACAGAGGGATCTGAATCCACCAGCAAACTTGACAAATAAAATGTTAAATTTCTTGACATGACTTACAGTGTTACAGAAAATGGATATGAGTTTCTGCCTCTAACAGTTTCAGCAGCACCAGTGGATCATAAAAGGAATTTTCCTCTATTGTCCAGCAGAATTGAGGGGAGCAAGTTGAATCAGGCTTGGAAAAGGGCTCATAGTGGCAAAGACGTTCTAATGCAACGTATTAATGCAACGTTTTGCTATAAGAGGCAGATTTTAAAAGCTGAATTGTCCAGGCACTTAATTTGGTTAGTCATCTTTTTGGTGTGAAATGTCTACCATCTGTTCTTTAATGGCCAACTTGGCTTGATCAAACTCTAATGGGTGTAATCCATCTGAAAAGCCATACAAACAAATATTACTTTAAAAAGTGATGCTGTGAAATATCACAAGCAACTGATTCCGGCACCTGATTGTTTCTAAAGGTGTAGGAATTTTTTTATTTGTTCTTTTTCCTATGAGATAAATAATGTTCTCCCCTTTGTTTACTTTTATTTTAAAACGTAAGCAAGTGCCATATGTCCTATCTTCCCCCCACTTTCACTTTATTTTCTTTCACAGTCACTCATGTAGCATGAATGATATATGAGTTCCAGTGACTATTATTCTAACAAATCACAGCCATTGTAACGAAGGCTGGGATTTAATAAGGTCCTGGTGTGAGGCTTGTGATATCCAAAAGACAGTTTTGGTTTTGACAAACATTTGGCACAGACACTTTTTCTTTCCTTCACATGTAATCCAGAAGAACATCTATCACAACAGAAATATCAGACTATAATTATTAAAATTTTCCAGTGGTTCCCAGCCAAAGAATTGAGAACTGCTGCTTTAGATTAAAATGCTAAAGTTATCCAAACTGTTATGTCTAGCTTAGCACTCTTCATACAAGAGTCTCATGGATACTTAGTGGAGCCTTGAAAACCTGCGTAAGACTGAACAGCTTACCTAAAATATGTCTCTGAAAAAGTCTGAAAAAAATGGCAAGAGGAAATCAATGAATTTTGGAACAGAAAGAGGATGTTCACACTAGCCTTCCACAGAAATTGACATATATCAGCGCAGGACTTTGCATTCAACAACGGAAACTCTTTTCTGTGCTGGCTCCACAGTTATGTAACTCAGTCCTCAGAAGACCTTGCCTTCCCACAAGATTTGTCATCTTTCAGGTATCCAGTTAAAATAATGTTATTCTTCCAGGCATTATGGAAGACACTGAAATGTGTAGAAGTGTACAACCTGAAATGTGTAGAATTGAATTCGATCTAGAACCAGGTCAAACATGCTAAGCCAGTTCTAGATTGGGCCTTGACCAGTTAAAAAAAAAGGAAAATGCATTAAAAAGTCTTATTTAAAGGGCCAGATGGGGACCAATTTCAAACAGTTTGAAATGTTCAGTTTGACCCAGTTTGAATGAACATCCCTGGACTGGTTAGAATTGAACCAGCCCTTTTCTAACAGGAGTATGGTTCAGCTTGATTCCAACGGGGTCAAACCATTTGGTTCAATCCAACCTTTTCGAACATGAACTGAATTTGCACCTGTCTATTCAGGGGCTGATAAGATTAACCAGCTCCATACTGTTCAATATTTGGTCAATTTCAGTTTTGATGTTTAGATCTACGTATACATGTTTCTTTGTGAAGTGCAGTTCATTGCACTTAAAAACCATTTCAAATGCCAGATTTCAAGGCACAGTTGAAGTGCATTCAGTTTTTTCCTTATTTCTCACCTCCCGTAGTTGAGACTCCTGATGCTGGAGGGGTCACCGCCTGCACAAGTGGTGTAACTGCTGCTACAGGAGGCTGTTGTGTATTCAAGGACAACATCTCCTTGGGAAGTTGATCTGTTGAAGATAAGACAACTACTTAGCATATAATATAATTCCGAAAATACCCTTATCTCTTTCTTCCTCCTAAACCAGTGGTATCCGAACCAAACTATTTTTGCAGGGGTCTTCTGTAATGGCACACAGCCTCACAAAGAGAGAGAGCAAGCTAAGTGATTTGATGAAATTCTTGCAATGCGCCTGCTCTGGTGAAATCTTCCTTCTAATCTTCAGGGTCATTCATGTCATAATCAAAATGCCTAGGAGCTTATGAGTTGGGGGCAACTGAGTTTATATGTACAATTATTGTAAGCTATTTTGAAAGCTATTACATCAACATGCAAAATAAATCACACTTGTCTCAGTTTGGGGGTTGCTTTGCCATGTTCCAAAGTTCTGCTTTGAAGCTGAACTTTCAGATATAACTACGATATCCATCTTCAGAGGGTATCTTTTGAAGATGGATGACAAAGCCACAGGCAAAAGCTTAAGTTCAAAGCAGAATTATGAAACCCTAAAACTGCAAAAAGACATGAAAACTGGCTGTGAAAGCTTCTAGACGAAATAACCATATACTAAATAATGCACATTTCTAGTATGAATGAATCTGAGGATTCTTTCTCCTTCTTCTGATAACACCTCTCTTATACAAGCGATCACTATCACACAAAGGTAATTCCACCCTAAATGGAAGGTAACAAAATAGGACAGTATACCAAGCTTGAAGACTATTTCTTTTCAGATCCCTGTACCCAGTGATCCAGTCACCACATTTTCAGTTTCCCACAGTGACTGGATCAACCCAGCCCCACCAGCGCTATTAGGCCTATCTTAAGATCTTTTGAGGCCTGGGACAGGCAGAATATGGTTCGAAATGGCACATGATTTCCCATAATGCCCTTGAAATCCTGCAGGATTTCACAGGAATTATGGGTAATGGAGTGCCTTTCCCAGCACTTGCTATTATCCACAGTTTTCATTATCCACGGTGGGGCCTGGAACCTATCTCCTGTGGATAGGTTCTAGCCATGCACCACATACAAAGTTGGATGAGAACGATAATACGTGTTAGAAAACAAAGTCTCAAGCCTCCCAGATACCCGTAGACCATTCTAAATCTTTGGACAATTGCCAATAAATTCTTGATGGGAGTAGAATAACATAAACTTGCTGGGTTTAGGAAAGCATATTCAAAAGTAATGAATCCAGTGGTGCTTACATGAAATTTTAGCTATGAAAAATCTTTGAAAAGATTTTGTTTTGTGAAAATGGCAAAGCATCTATAGGCTGCACTAACTTTCCCTGAGCATTCACCTTCACAGACTGTAACCTGCCCTTCATGTACAGGGTGGGATATAAAAAGCAAATAAATAAATAGCTACCTGGAGCAGTAGTTGCTATCACACAAGAATTATTTCAGGTTTGGAATAACTACTCATAATTAATTAGTAAACATTTTGACTTGAACTTACACCAACATGCCCTATGTTATGCCTCTGTAACAAGTTGTTTGTGGCAATTGAAGTTTGTGTTGTAAGCCTTGTTTATTGGAAGTTTTAGAAGGGAATGTTAGCCTGTCTCTTTAAGAGGTGAGCTTGTGGATGAGGAAGGTGGAGTATTAGAGCTTATGCAGCAGAATTGCTTCCAGTTTTCAGTCTGCTGTTAGAGAGGAAGGAAGCATCATTCTTAGAAAGGTGGAAACTCCTCATGGGCCGCAAGTGCCACAGAAGGAAGAGACTCTTCAGCAGAAAGAGAAAAGCAGCAACTCCCAATAGGCCAGCAAGTGCCAAAAGAAGCAGAAAGTCCTTCTAGACCAGTCAGTGTCACTAAAGGAAGGCAGGAACTCCTTATAGGCCAGAATGCCTCAGCAAAGAAAAGTAACTGAGGCCTAAAGAACTAAGGCCTGAAGATCCAATAAGCTGCAAGGAAACTGTAAATTCTTGTTTGTTAAGAAAGTTGTTATATTTGTTTTGCTGGTACAATAAATACTGTAATTCATTTATATTAAGAAAGACTGGTGGATTCTTCAAAGAGGGAGAAGTTTCACTTGTTCAGAGGTTCAAGGCCATAGTGCAGACTGAACTTAAAGCTTAAGTATTCCTGGGGCAGCACACCATATATGATTTACAAGAAAATTTACTAGTGAGACCACGATCGTAAACTATTTTTAGTAGACAGGTTTTGTTTTTCTGTTTTATATCATAATTCATTCTCTTTTTTGGGAAGCTTTAGATTCTTTCCATTTCAGTAAACTTTCCATTCTTACCTGGTGGTGGAGGCAAACAGCTGAGATCTATAGATCCTCCTTTACCCAAAGACTCTAAAATAGGGTCCAAGCTCTGAAAAAAATTATTAAAAAAATTAGTTCCTCTTTAAGCCATCACTCATGTATCCTAACAACTCCATGGCCCAAAGTGTAGATTTAAAAGTTCAGATCAGCTTTAAAAACAGTCAAGTTCTTTGGAGCTCAGGGGACCTGAAAACTAAAAGGGAGAAATGGCAATCTGCCAAGAAAAAATGGATGGGCACCTGGGAGAGGACCTTCTCTGTGATGGCCCCTAGGCTATGGAATAGTCTACCCCTTGAGGTGCATCAGGCTCCTTCATTGCATATGTTCAGGAAGGCGGTGAAGATGCACCTCTTTGCTCTGGCCTTCTGTTAAATGGGAACACGCTTTCCCCTCCCACTTGCAGACCCTGTTGTCTTAATATATGCTGTTATTGTTTTAATATATTTGATTTTAAATGTTGTTACCTGCCCTGAGACCTTTGGGCATAGGGCAGAATGGATAGATATGGATAGAGAAAGGAAGGAAGGAGGGAAGGAAGGAAGGAAGGAAGGAAGGAAGGAAGGAAGGAAGGAAGGAAGGAAGGAAGGAAGGAAGGAAGGAAGGAAGGAAGGAAGGAAGGAAGGAAGGAAGGAAGGAAGGAAGGAAGAAAGAAAGAAAGAAAGAAAGAAAGAAAGAAAGAAAGAAAGAAAGAAAGAAAGAAAGGGGATGGCATGCTACTACTTTTCTTCCCATATGCCTTCTTCAGCCTGTTTCCCAGCAGGCAAAATCAAACACACTCCCCATCTTCTGCTGTTCTACAGCTATTCCAATGGCCTTTCTGGTTTTGAGACTACCCTTACTGGTCCTTAATTCTCCCCTCTCCTTGTTTGCACAACAGAGTCAACAATAGCAGAGCTTAGCACCTTAAGCATAAATTCCCAGTAGGAGTCAGGGGCTCTTTATGCGCTGGGCCTTAGTCTGGATTCAATCTTGGAATAGGGATCTGTCATCCTCATGCTATTGCAGACTATGAGTGTTGTTCCACTGTCACTAGAAGTACCTATTAAGTACCCATTAATGGGTACTTCTAGTGAGAGTGGGAAAACACCCTATGTCAGGCTCTAGGCACAACCTATTGTAGACTGCACCAGCATGCAGATGGCAGGTTCCTGTTCTAAGTCCCAATCCAGAAAGGGTCAGGGATTAGGCCTTTGTCATATTACTTGTACTGAGCATTCATCAACTTCTGATCAGCATATAAACAGTTCCAGAGGGATATCTCAGAAATGCAGGAAAAGAAAACAACCAATAATGTTTTTTTGAACCTAAAGAGGGTGTCTTCTTTGGTGAAAAACTTCCCACCAGGCTCAGCTTTCTTTCTTCTATCTGAAAAAAAAATCCTTGCTATAGAAGCACACTAACCTTAGCGACACGATAATACTTGGTAGCCATTTCAATGTTGCCTTCTTGTTTTGCTCGTAATGCAGATAGCTTGTATTCTCGCTGTCTGGCTTGTAGAATTGCTTGGGTACTGGAGCTTTTGGAATCTGAATAGATGAAGATTGAAATTTTTCTTAAAAGCTATAAAGTGGCTGCCAGAAATTAAATAATAAGAGAGAGGAATAGCACAGGCACTTGCATCTTCCTGTAAAAGAGCGCTATCAAACTGTAATTCAAATAGTTATTTGATACATTCAGTGACTGTATATTCCGGTGAATTTTTTTTTAAAAATCTCCATTGAACACTAGGTTGTGATTACCTATTACAACCACTTTTGAAACTCTCTGTTTCAAAACCAATTCAGAGAGGCAGTAAGAAAAAACACACACAGCTGCCTGAAATATTTGACCCTATAAACATACTGACCTCTAACCATTGGTCAAGCACTAAAAAATTCACTTCACTGTCACCATCAGTACTTTTATATCTCTTATTGGCTCTACAGACCTGTTTGCCTCATTTCTCCCCAACAAAAACCCTTAATTGAGAATTATCAGTGTCTTCCAACAAGCATCGTAGACATCTGAATTCTCCTGTTTTAAGTTCTACAGTTTATCCACAGTACCTACTAAAAACAGTATATGCTACAAAATACTATACACATATTATTTTATACACATGTCACTCCTAAACACTGTTTATGCCAGGAGGGACTGACTGAAGTTATAATTCAAGGATACCTGAAGGGCCGCAGTTTCCTCATCCTTGCTTTGACTTACAAAGAAGCTTGCATTCTCTGTAGCCCAAGAAGTACCCAACAGATACATTCAAACATTTATATAATATAGACATATAAATATATATTTGGGAAGCATCCATAGCTCAATGGTAATGGCAAGCAGTCTTGAAACTGATGATTTCCTGGCTTGAGTCTCAACTTCTCCCTTGAAGTAGGCAATGGTAAACCACTATCTGTCAGAAAAAAATGTGCAGAGGTGCCCTTGGAAATGCCCATGCAGTCAACCAGGAGTGGGCCACAACTCAGTGGTACCCATCAACAAATCTCTATCTCTACTAATTTATATAAAAATAAATTAAAACTCCCTGTTACTACTGGGTTTTTGAAACCATTTCTTTATTTAAAGCATCCGTACCCCACTTTCTCAAAGTTTCCTGAAGCAGTTTACAATATTGGGCATAAAAAACAAGGCTTAAAATGGTGGACTGGTGGATCCTTATGTGTCCAGTACTAACCTAGAGAAGGAGAAGGTGCCAAGGACCCAGATTTTGCTTGCGACTCTTCTGGGGAACTCAGTGGTACAGGGAGAGCTGGAGAAACCTTTGGTTTTGGAAGTATAGGTGGTGGCACCTTGGGGTGCAGCTCAGATATAGGTGATGCTTGAGAGGGTGGCTGCTCAGGGTCTGAAGGTGGCGGCGCTGAAGGTGGTGGCTCTGGAAAAGGAGTGCTTCCATTTTTGGTGGGAGTGTGTGAAGCCAGAGCTGGTTCCAAAGGAGTGTTTTGCTGGGAATTCATGGCTTTTCCTGTAGCTACTGGTGGAGGAATTTCACTTTCATCAATCTTTTTGCCTTTCCTTACTGAGGCCAACAAATTTTCTAGAGTCTGGAAGAGAATTATTATTTTTATTTTAGAATTGCACGTATGTAGCACAGTTCTATCAGCTGACTATGGCACCAAAGGGCTGGTAAGCTTTGATGGATCTTACTGGACTGGTATGGGATCCAGCCACACTAAAACATATATAAGAATCACTTTATTTATTTACTTTTTAGTATCAAAAGCAACATGGATGAAACCAAAAGAAGATTAGATATTTCCACTGAGAACTGTTAATAGCTACCATTCATGATGGCTATGTACTACCACCATTATCAAAAGAAGACAAGCCCTTAAAGACTAGCTGCTTGGAACTGTAAGCAAGGAATGAATTACTGTACTCACAATCTACCTTGACATCCCAGGCTTTTCAAAGTGGATATTTTTTTTTCAGAATCCTTTTCTAATTAATATACAAACCGAAACACCTGACAGTCACTAAATTACAAAATGATATTCTAGTGAACATGGATGGGTCTCACCTTGAGACCTCTTTCATAGCGGCGCACTTTGGAGCTTTCTCCAGCTTGCTTTGCAGTAGCAATTGCAGTCTTGTACATGGCCAGTCTTTCTTGCAAAATGGATTCAGTTGGGCTAGAACCAGCTGGGGCATTATTTATCTGGCAACAAAAAACGAGAGAGATTTTCAAGGGGAGAGGAGTGTAATTTCCACACATGCCCACTGATGATCTGTAGAACAGCTGCTTTGTTAAACTGCACACTTAAGCACCATCTCAACAGTCTCAGACATGAGATAATGAAATGCCACTCTATTGTAGCAGTCCTTTGCATGGCTGCTATGGTACTTTCTAGATCACAAATCAGAGTCCAAGACCTTGTTATTAAATACCCTTTATAGGACCATTAAGGATCATTATGCATGGAGTTGGCTGGACTCTCTCTATAGCATCAATAAACATCATTTATTTAGCACTTCAGACAGTGTCAGAGATTTCACGCCAGTGCTGGCTACTTCCCATTGCAGTTGGAGGGACAGAGAGTAAGGCTCCTAGAAGTAAGTGATACCAGAGTGAAAAAAGGAAGAGTTAATGATGGTATGGCACCTTAAGACTGTTATTTAGAAGTGATGGTTGTGCATTTGGATGGCATCTGGGTATGTGAAAGAGGAACGATCATGAAAGGAGCCAGCAGACAGAAATAAGTGATTGCTATTACAGCATTGTTGCTAAATCTCCTGTAACAGCCATATGATGGGATATTGCCTCCATTTCCCCAGGAGTATACTGGGGATGCCACAATTATGTGTTCCATTTCTAATATAATTCCTGGAAGAAACACAGGCTTTAGTCTGCATCTGGAGACACCCTCAACCTCTACTGCAATTGGGACAAAAAAGAAAAAAGAAAACTTGAGACAGAAAGCAGAATTGGAAACGAGGCTTTCACCTGAGAAGCAGCAGCTATTGAGGAATCTTCAGAATCACTGTCCTTTTCGAGTACTTCATTGAGTTCAGCCTACAGAAGAAGGAGAAAAACCCTGTATATATTCAAAATTGAAACATGCCCTTCAGAACTGCTATTTTCCATCAGAGCACAGTTAGGAGCACAGCAAGTTATATCAGCTGAAATGCTTTCATCACTCCTACAAGGTCTTTTCCGCTTGCCTTCTCATACCAGTCCAGCATCTTGCACACATGCCAAGAACAGCATCCTGCTATTTACAAGAATTCCTTTCTCACCAAAACTTTTCTACAAACACTGCAAGCTCAGTGTATCTGACCCATCACCTGTTTCCAGAAGGTTTTCTGGCAAGGCGTCTTGGCATAGGAGCAAACAAAACCTGGATTACACAGGCAGGATTCTCTGCTCTTGGAATGGTTCAAAAACAACAACACAGTTTAAGACAGTGATGGCCAACATATGACACGTGTGTCACAGGTGACACGCCAAGCCCTTTTGGGTGACCCACACTGTCCCCCTGGCACCTGAGCATGTAGTGCTTGCTTGTTCTTGAAGTGTACGAAATACCAACTTTCAATTGAAGATTTAAGCAAACTAAATTCAGCAACAAAAGTCACTTACGTAAAGAATTATTTGTTTTTGCTTTTAATAAAATACATATATCAAAAATATAACCTTTTTACTAGAGCTACAAATATCACAAAATTATGGATATTTCTAGATGTGACACAGCACCCGAGTTAAGCTAGGTTTTCTTGCAAATTTTGACACACCGAGCTCAAAAGGTTCGCCATCACTGGTTTAAGAGGATGGAGGATAGCAAGTATATCAACAGATTTCAGAGCCTTTTACCATCAGTTCATCATCATCTTCCAAATCTCCATCTTCTATCCCATCCTCTTCATCAAGGTCCTTCATACAGAGAGCAGCCATTCTTTCAATAGCTTCCATAGGTAATGGAGCTAAAAAAGAAACAAACCAGTAACACTGTACATCTACGTGTCATAAAATCAACTCCCAGAATGATTTTAGGACTCAGTTTGCAATGTATGCAGCCACTTAGGGAGTCTCCACATGTGGAAGAATGTTACAAATGTTGGGCACCACTTACTTTTTCCATTTGTTTTTTGTTTTGGACCTGGTTGATCTCCAACAATAGCCAGGAGCTCAGCTTCCAGATCGTCCTCATCTTCCCCATCACTAGCCATCATGCCTTCAGGAGACAAACCAATCAGCAAGCCCATCTATAGGAATCAAGAGAAGACTAAGTCATGACCAATCCAATAGGCATTAATGACATTAATAATGTCAGTTTCTGCTTCACTGGTTGCATCAACTCCTGGAATGTTCTGTACCATATGGAACTGTTTCAGCATACTGGCAACTAACCTCTAATGCAGCGGTTCTCAACCTTCCTAATGCCAAGACCCCTTAATGCAGTTCTTCGTGTTGTGGAGACCCCCAACCACAGGGGCGGGGCAACTCGGGTGAGGATGGGGCGGGAAGGCAGGAGACTCGTCACAATCACTCTAAAAGGGTAGTTCGACCCCTAGAGGGGTCGCGGCCCAGGTTGAGAACCAGAGGGGTCACGGCCCAGGTCTGTGCCACAGATAAAAGAGCTTGTTATACAATATTAAATATAAATACAGATGGGAATGAAAAGGAATTGTTTTCTAGTGATTTAAATTTGTGTTTATAATAATCCAGTTTATGTTGTAATGCATTTGGTGAACTTATTATTTGCCTTGAAAACTGGGATAGAAATTTCTAAGAACGTAAGAGGAGCCCTTTTGTATCAAGCCACACCCTGTCTAATCTAGCATCCTGTCTAGCACAGTGGCCCATCAACTACTTCTGGTCTTTCCCAAGCAGAAGACAAAGTCAAAATGTTCACCTGCTCTCAACTCCCTGCAAATGGCCCTTAGAGACACACTGAAGGTCGGTCATGTATTTGAAAGTTTCCAGAATTGCATTAAACAAGTGAAGTCACAAGGAATAACAACATCATGCTGTAATAAAGTACAATCTTGTGTTATAGTAGGGAAATCACATAATGTAGAAGCAAATTTGGATTATACAAAATCTCTTGTAACAACTTTTGTGCTATGAGCATAACAGAAGGAAACAGAGAAGCTGTTGCAGGTAACATGGTAGTATTTCATAGTACTGTTCAAGAGCAAGCTGAATCAAAGTATCCATGTGACCTTTAACAGAACACCTAAAAGGAAGTATATCTCAGTGAAAGATCAGAATACAGGTATATACAAACTCACCTGTCTAGGTGTGGCGCTTCTTTTGTTTCCTGGTGGTGGGGGTGGTGGCTTCTTATTCCTATTCATTTTTCTTTATTCAGTCTATCTTCAGTCAGTGCAAAAAAGCGTCAGGCCAGATCAGCTGCACATTTTAATGGGATCAGATATTGTTCCAGTTAGGGCATTAGCATCAATGTTACTGAGCCCCTCTTTCTATGCCACACGAAATGTGTAACAGAAACTGATTTAATTAATACTTCACGCAAAATAAAAACGCCACCCCATTAAAGCCCACTCATTTCAAAACCAGTAATTTATCTTCGACCTCATACCATGTAGCCCAAAATACAGGTTTACTCATAAAAAGTCCAGTAGTATATCCTAACAAAAACTTCCTTGAATATATAAAACTTTATTCACTATGTCTGCATGCACTGAGAATAAGCCCCGGGGGGTGGGGGGTATTTTCAAGGTAGAATAATAAAATCAGCCTAAAGACTTCTGAATGTTTGGACCTTTGAGCCTATGGATCATAGGAAATGAAGTTCCACTAAAAGCAATACCATACTCAAATTTTTTAATGTATCTTCTCCAAACACCAACAGTATCAAATACACCCTTGTTGTCAATTCACAATTCATTTTCCTCACTCTTATCCGTAGAATACAATCACACCACTTTTAATTTCCTCAATAATTTCTAAAATCCATATCCTTAATCATAATTGGGAGACTCAGGCTCTCCTAACAGATAACATTTTAATCAGGACATCCTTGATTAAATGTAGTTGAGCAACCAGCCTCCAGGATCCTGTCTGTTGACAAGAAATCATGGGAGCTAGAACTCACCAACAACAGGGAGTGGTACAGCCACCTCACTGGTGAACTTTATTGATTAGTCATATGACTGTATCAAGTTTACAAAAGATAAAATCCTATAAAACATACAAGGATAAAAACAAGAATAAAATAAGAATAACATCATTATTTGTCCCCTTACAAGACACCCTATTCAACTCAATGAACAATTCCCTATACTGGGCAACCTGAACAAAAAACGAAGCTACCCTAATTCAAAGTAAAGAGAATAAGGAAATTCCAGCAATAAGAAATGAACAGAAGAACTGGAGCTGAAGACCTCACGTGTTTGCTTTTTGCTGTTCCCTGTTCCCTCCCACACCATTTTCCTTTTGTTTCTTGTCTCTTTAGATTGTAAGCCTGAGGGCAGGGACCTGTCTAAGATTCATATAATATTGTACAGCGCTGAGTACATGTACAGCGCTTTAGAAATAAACTATAATAATAATAATATATGTCAACTGGGCATTTTCTCCCTGCAGAAGGTAAATCAACTTATGTTCTGCATTCCAACAGGACACATTTTGTAAAAGAGGACCCAAACAGGTTGTTCTTATTAAGGAACAGAAGGGACAGATAAACAAGATATGAAAAAGATCTTCAACCATTGCTGTGCCACAAACACACAGTCTTTCATCATAAAGTCTCCCGTATTTCACCACGGAGTCAATAAGTTCAAAACATGCATTAGTAAATTGTTACCTTAACAGCTGGGGCATTTTTATACTAAATATTTTTAGAGTTGGAAAATAGATTGAGATCGTGCTAGCCACTTTAGTGATCTTAAATTAGAAAGGCTAGCAGTATCATTTTGTGCACTAATGTCCATCGCACGCTCCTTAAAAATCTCTTTGGCTAACTGGCTGTTATGCCCCAATATTTGCAGGGAGAGACCACAGCGAGAGATTGTGTCGTGTATCTGATGGACCCATGAATATCCTACACATTTCTTCAAGCCGCCTCACCGGTCGTTTTTTGAGTGTCGCTTGGGACATGTGCTCAGGCAAACATGGATATAGGATTCTCATACCTCCAGCCTATGAAGTGACCTACCTCAGAGGGTTGTTGTAAGAATAAAGTGAAGAGTGGGCCGTTGCTATGGGAAACTAGCTCCTCCGCTGCTCCTTTCCCCCACTAACACACAAGATGCCTACTTCCCTGCCTACCTCCTTCTCTTACACATAACACACACCGAACGGAACGGAACGGAACGAAAAGGAAAAGGAAAAGCGCACGACTTTACCCCGACCCCCACCCCCACCCCCACCTCCTCTTTTTTCAATGCACTCACTTCCTGGTTCTCCTGTGACAGCCCGTCGAAACCCGCCTCGCTTTACGGCTCCCTGGTGCCCGGTACTGTCGCAAACGCAAAAAGCGCTTGACGTCAATACCCGCCGCCGTGCTTTGTGGCAATCTTTTCCTTCTCTTTTTTGAGGCTTAAGGGTCGTGCAAGGCTTGAAACAAAATCTTGGACTCACCCATAGCAATCATTGACTTCTGTGAGCCAGTTTGGTCTAGTGGTTAGGGAGTCGGACTCTTATCTGGGAATGCCGGATTCGATTCTACCTTCCCCCATGGAGCCAACTGGGTGATCTTGGGCGAGTCACAGTGCTCTTCTGAGCTCTCACAGCCCCACCTACCTCACAGGGTGTTCTGCTGTGGGGAGAATAATAGAAAGTTTGTCAGCCGCTTTGAGTCCCCTTAAATGGGTGAGAAAAGCGAGATAGAAGAGCCAACTCTTCTCCCTCCATGAAGCCAGCTGGGTGACCTTGGGCTAGTCACAGCTCTCTTCTGAGCTCCCACAGCCCCACCTACCTCACAGGGTGTTCTGCTGTGGGCTGAAGAACAGAAAAGCTTTGTCAGCCGCTTTGAGTCCCCTTAAATGGGTGAGAAAAGCAGGGTAGACAAGCCAACTCTTCTTCTTCTGAGGACCCATGATTAGGGCATTTAAAGAAGTCTTAAAAGCAAACGAGCGACACCCTTAGCTGCCTATCCCGTATTAGAAAGAAGAAATACAGGGATGTTGTTGTCGCAGTTTTTAGGTTGTGACAAATGCATATAGTTTTCAAATCGAAGACTTAGGAGGCAGAGGTTTACAAGCGACCATAATACTGCGTACCCTATGAGGAGAGAAACACATTGCCCTAAATTATTGTCCCCAAATTTGACATGGAAGCCGACAGGGGGAAATGAGTTTGCGGGCTTGCCACACGAAACCCTCCAGTGAGTTTCTCTGAAACTGATAACTCTGTGGAAGGAAACCTCGGCAGACGTAGTTTGCAGCGAAGAAGACGCTGCTAAAACGGTCCATCTTTTTATGCAGCTATAAATGATCCCTGATCCGCATGCATGCTGTATGATTTATAAGCCCCATAATGCAACAAGAGAAAGGTTTCGGTTTATAACACATCAGGCGGGCAAGCCCGACAGCGTTTTCTGCCACCGCCTGATTCGTGGAAGTATAGTATTGTACTTTATCACAAGAGAGCCCTGTTTTGATCACTCCAGCGTGTGTGTCACTCTAAACTTTTTGTATTTGTGCATTTCTATCAGTTTCGTGGGGGCGGGGGAAGAACCGCTACTCGAAGAAGGGGGCGTGGCCTCAGGAGGCCGGGGAGGGCTTGGAACGGGCGTCCCTAGTTGGGTGCGGAATGGGCGGGAAATGCGGTGGGGCGGCTGAGTTGTCTCTCAGCAGCCGGCAATGCGGGTGAGGCGGCGCGGCCGTCGAGGGTGGGTCGCTGGCTGTGTGACAGTTTGCCGTGCGCGCGCACCGCTGACTGTCACGCTTTAAAGCCGCTCGCTCCACACATCCTGGCGTACTCAAAAACGAGGGGATAGAAATATTGTTTATTGGAATACATTATTCCAGTCACATCCTGCGGGTCGGGAAGGCTTCCTCTCAGTTTAATAAATCAGTACTTAGTGGACTCCACACAAAAAGGCACTTCCTTCCCCGAGTGTGTAAGCTAGTTAGCACCTTGAAAGGTGCTTAAAAGGTGCCCTTAGTTAGGAGGCGGATTGTTGTTATTATTTTAAATAGCTTCAAAGTCGCATAGAAAGACGACCATCTAGGGGAGATTTATATATTTTCATATTTGCCTCCTCAGGGCAATATTTAATGAGATGTTTGTATGAATCACCGAAAAGAAGATGAACGCCTAATGCCTCATAAGTTTTCCATAGTTAAGTCAATGGCAGTCCCGTGAAAATGAAGCAATGAAATAATTTTTAAGAAAGTGTCTACACACGTCAGTATGGATCTGATTCCCTCCTTCCAAGAGGCTTCTCTTAAAACCAGACTGAATCACATAGCTTTGCTTTCCGTTTTTCTTCTTCATCTGATGAAACAGTATAGTAGCTACAGGTCCTAGGGAATGCACAGAGGAACTTTATTGCTGCAAGGTTTAAGCTATGGATATCTATACAGTAGTAAACACAGATGAACATTGAGATTTTTAGTAAAACACCTAGCCTATGCGTGTATTTTACTCGAGAGTTACGCCTCACTTTCGTTTAGTGGGGTTTTCTTCTAAGAAAACACATTTTAATGACTTACTACACAGACCATAAAACACAGTTTTTAAAGCTTTTGTTTATTTATCTGGGATTTTGAACTTTTATCAGTTTTCATTTTGTTACTTTGTAACCTGGGGGCAATTGATGAATGGCAGGCTAAGTGTAAATGATAAAGATATAGGAATGGGGAAAATCGGGGAAAACAATTAGAGTGATATATTTTATTTAAAAAGCATTTAACCAAATATTCTTTTTAAAGTTTTCCAAGCCACTAAGATGACTAAAAAGAGGAAGGAACAGGTTTCAGGTAATTATAGTTTCTTTCTTTTCTTTAGCTTGTATATTATCCTTTGTAAGCCCTTTACAGAAAAGATACCTGGTACTTGCAAACTAATCCCACATTATCCATATCCCCATTATCTGGATTATCACTTACAGTAGAAGGTCTCTGTCTATTTAGTATCTCAAATCATTGTATTGTATAAAGAAAAGTTTTCAATTATGCATCTGGGACTCCTTGGAAGTAATGGAAAGATGCTGAGAAGAGCTGGCGGTTTTAGGTAAAGCATCTGACAATCCCGGCTGGGGTTTCTAACTGCAGTTCACCGTTGGCAAAGTGCAGTTCAGTATATTCCTCCATTTTAATTTTCACTTATTATGGCTTTCCTAAGCTTTAAAAAACCCAGTAATGTAATAACAAATCAAATGATTTTTTGTGATTCATCCAGACAACATAAGTCAGCTTTTCTTCATTTGCAAATTCTCTATAACCGTTTTATGTTAGCACATTTATTTATTTATTTTGTTTGTTTCCCTTCACTAAGAGGTCCCAGGATGGGTCACAATAGCAACAACAATAATGCATAAAAATATCCTTTAAACATCTTTAATATCTAGCCCTCCCCTTCCCAGACTGATTGATAAAGACAGAAATTGGAACAGGCAGGCTTTTTAGACTTTGTCATCACCTTCACATTCTAAATAAATGCAATTCCAGGTGGAGGATATAAAATGCAGAAAGAGATTGAAATTTGGCTCTTCTCCCAACATCCTTAGTGCCCCAGGCTCAGGTACAAGCAGTTCAGTTTTCTTAACTAAAGAGAATTCAATAGAGAGACTTCTGAACGGTGTTTCCTCAGTCACCCTTCTGGTAGTACTTTCTTTCCTGGAGATTAAATGTGGTGCTCAAGGCATTATCTGTACTTCCATTTTAGCCCCAGACACCATTTCCCTTGCTCTACCTGTCTACTCAAAAAACAATCAAATTCACTTGGTTCCTAAAATAGGATGCTTAAGGTAGAAGAGTTTCTGGTTGCTCTCCCAGAATTTGCACCGGGCTGCTATGAATATGGAGGGGGGAGGGGGGTGTCCTTGAACATAAGAAATATTCCTATGGAGCCCAGTAAGTCCCCTTGGATGGCTGCAGTGGCATTAGGGCTGTCGCTTCAGACCAAGAGCAGGAGGAGGAGCTCTGAGAGAGTTATTAATCATATGCTGCAGTTACAGTGGTTTGAGTGGCAAGATTGTGGCATCTATGTGAATGCCAGACTCAACTTGCATATTGAATATGCCATGAGGGGACAGAGGTTTGTGGATCCTGCCCCCTTATGGTGCATTCAAGCCACCATAAAGCACCATGCGGATTCTGCCTAAGTGTGTTTTATTGGGTATTACTCTTAGGTATGTGTATAGGAGCTTGTATTATATCCCTCCCCAATTTCTTCCAAAGAGTTCAAGGCAATCAATAGGAATTTCATCTTCATTTCACCTTCAGCATAACAACTGTATGATGCATGTTAGACTGACCGGCACACATTGGCCAATGAGCCTGTATAGCCAAGTCGAGTTGGAACTCTGTTGTAGCCCTGCTATCATCTACAAACTACACAGGCTATCAGAAAAAAGTGACATGGTTTGAGAATAAACAACTTTTTGTGATTTATTTGTGGAGACTGAAAATAAATTGTGAAGAATGCCGTCCTTTTCTGTGTCTGTTTAGAGCAGTGGTTCTCAAACTGGGGGCCGGGACCCCTTTGGGGGTCGAACTACCCTTTCAGAGGGGTCGTGACGAGTCTCCCACCACCCTTCCCTCCCACCTCCCAGCTGCTCTGCCCCCGTGGTTGGGGGTCTCCACAACATGAGGAACTCCATTAAGGGGTTACAGCATTAGGAAGGTTGAGAACCACTGGTTTAGAGGGATACATCCAGGGTACTCATCTCCTTCCAACAGTAGGGCAAAAGCAAAGTTGACAATCGGGGCTGCAAAAGAAAACTATTTCCAATTATTTACTTGCATCTGCCAAGTTTTAACAGCTGCATCTTCGTCTGTCCGGCTTTCTTCTTTTATTAAAAAAACTACTAATTTACTGCTCCTCAATCATCCTTTCCTTTTTTCCCCCTTGGATATGCAAGCCTCTTAAAATCAGTGGGACAATCAGAAATCCAGAATAACTTTTTACATAGATTTCATGCAACATTACTTTTGTTGTTGTTGTTATATTTGGATATTCCAGAATAAAGCATGGATATTCCAGAATATCCATGGTTTAATCCAGAATATTCAAATAGTGCACAGCAGACTAACAAACAACATCTCAATGCTGCTTCGGTATTGAGAGGAATACTGCTTTGACTAAGACCTATGCATCATGTTTTAAAAGTTACAATGTTAAAATTTTGTATCCATTCCATCTGATACAAACTCCTCTAAAGTTAGGGGGAAATTTAGATATATATAAATTTGCAATGCAAACAAGATTTACTAGAACTGATCCATTACAATAGCTCAGTTGTAGCTTTTTTGCACGCTGCCTAGACAAAACTTATGAAACAAGTGCAATGCCTCTACAATACATTATTTTGTTTGCTTCAAAATAATGAAGTTCAAGTGCACTTTTATCTGATGCTTAGATTTATTGTAAAATCACTGCTATTTGGTGTAATTGTTTTACATAATAATATATTAGTTTTATGCAACTGTGGATTTTCATATTCTATTCTAAGATGAAAACAAGCAACTCAGTGTTTCCAAAGCAAAAAAAAGCACTAGGCGGAAGACTTATGGCGCTGGAAAGAGTGATCTAGCAGAATCTAATAATTGCTCCCCAGAAGTAACCATAGCAAGAATAATTCAAGAATGTAAAGAAAATGGTCAGGAAAGCACCAAAGCAGAACACTGGGCACCAGATGCACATATAAGGTATTATTTTTCAAAGAATAATGTATGGTTAAAAAAAAGTTTGTATTAATAGTTCAACTGTCAGACAATTCACAATGGCAATTGGTGAGCAGAACAGAAATAGTTGCTCTCATAATTCCTTTAGAATGCTTATGGGGAATACTTGGAACCCAGGAAATCTAAAATTTGATACAGATTACTTATAGTAGGTGCTACACTATTATGTCTGTCAGTCCACGATCATAGGCAAATTCTAGTTGGAGCTGTTCAAAAAAAAAAATAAACAGCTTTTTAAAATGAAATTCATTGAGGTTTTAAAGGAAACATTTTTCTAGACAAATGCTCCCTTTTGGCATTTTGACATTTAATTGGTCATTTCAATTAATCTAAACAGCAGGGGAGAAAATACCAAGATTTAAGCCACACAATTATAGGACTGATAATTAACGAGTGGTAGTTTTTCTCCTTATTTAGTGCCCTAGAATTCACTGACTAGCAGGCCCTAGATAAATTGATTTACAGTCGAATTGATTAAAACCCAAATAAAAGTACTTGTACATCCATGTCTTCTTCTTTTACCTTGAATGGATTGACTTTTTTTTGCATGACAACGGAATACACATGTTTGTCTTTTGAATGAAAAGTAATAAAAGGACACTTAACAAATTGAATTTTGCTGATGCTTTTTACATGATAAAAATTCTAGAGTACATTTCATAAGTAAGGTTCAAGGGTGCCCGAAAAGGATTGACAGCTACTCTCAGAAGAGATCTCATGAAAACAAGTGATCTAAACAACAAGAATACCTCTAGGAGGAAAATTGCAATGTTAGTTTTATGCAATCTTAAAAAATATTTATAATAATTTACCACTTATGACACATACTGCATAACCATAACGTCTTTAAAACAGCCAGCTTCCCCTCACATCTTTCAGGCAATGTTACCATTTTTAGTGTGTGTTCAATTTTATATTTTGTTTTTCATAGAATTATAGAGTTGGAAGGGACCTCTAGGGTCATCAGTCCAACCCTCTGCTCAATACAGGCTTTCCTAAACCATCCCAGACAGATTCCTGAGATCTTCAGGTATAGGGCAGATAAAAATGCAAATAAATGAATGAATAAATAAAAATCTAGAAGACTACTGGTGAATATAAACGTCTAAGAGTTAGACTACATCATTTGATGGCAGTAGTGCATATTATTAAAGGCTGAAAATCTGGTGATAGTTGTGCATGTTATGAGAGGGTAATGAATTTCTGTTGCTAATCAGCTTTATGTTTTGAGAACAAGCTTTGTGTTTTATTTTTAAGTTGCATTCACGTAATCTTTGTTGTTGTTGAAGAAGAAGAATTGTTACCAAATAGCAAGCAAATTTTCAGCTCGTTTATTCTGCCCCCCATAACAATGGTCTTCCTGAAGTAGAATGTGAGAATCTTTCCTTTACAGCAGCTCTGATATTAGATAATTACATTTTATTTTCTTGAAAAAATGCTAAATATATGGAGTGGAAATTACCCAATGAATTGATTTGTTGTTTTAAAGGTTAAATATATTTTATTTCCTTTATCAGCTCTGCTGAAAGAGATAAAGAAACTTCTTATGAGAGGAAAGAACTTAATAATATGAATGTTCTATCTCAAGTATGTCTCAAGTTTGCTTTCCTAAATGTATTATTCTAAAGTTATGCATTTACCATGTTTGTATTTTAGTAATGATTAAAACGAATGTTTTCAATTCACTTGTTGAATCCTTTGCTAATGCTGTCTAGAAGTCCATGGTAAAAAAAAAATCTGTAATAACTCAGTAGTCTTTTGTTTCTGAACAACGACCTGGATTCCTAATATTACACCTGTATGCTACAACATTTAATACACTGCGATATTAATTATTTGCATTAGTTTTGCACTTTTTAAAATATACTTAATGGAAAAAAACCACAATCATTGCATCTCTCAAAACTGAGAGACCATCATGGAGGATAGGGATTTCCTCTTCCAGTTCATTGACTTAAATAATCCTATCCAGGCAAAATCCTAGATACACTGTTCATATGGATTCTATAACTGGCAATCCAGAGGTTTCCTTCTCAGGCTTTATTCCAACCTTTAAGAATTCACCTAGATATTGCCCCCCTGCCAGAATTTCTGAGAATAAAACATACAGCATCTTTCCCCTGTCTTTTAGATTTTCTAGTTAGAGTCCCTTTGTCTGTTTACTGGCAATGATGTTACAGTCCACTTTCACTGCTTAGCAGCAATGATGTTAGTTTTGCTTTCCAGAAACTGTCCTCCTGGGGTTTCCTTGTAAACCTAAAGAAAACCACATTGGATCCCTTTCAGAATTTGAGCCATTTAGGGCCTTAATAGATCGCGATGGCAACAGGGTTGCACCAGCTCAGGAAAGGACATTTAATTTGATTTACTTCTGCTATAGACCTTAACCTTGGGCTAGATTCCACTCCTGTCCTCTGCAGTGATTCCTTTTGAAGTGTACTAACAGCATTGTATCAGAAAGTATGTTGTAGTGTGACAGTATGTTTGATCCCTGAAGCTAGGAGATCCCTTAAGTTGTGGATATCTGCTGAAAATTTGGCATTTGGTGTCCCATCATAGTATGTGATGATTTCCTGTGGGATTGGGGAATGCACTCACAGGAACGTATTGTATGGGGCATCTGGTCACCATCAGACAGATGCCATTCAATAAGCTATCTAGAGCCTAAGGCATCTAGCTTTTGAAGGCACTTTCACCTTCTATGTGTGTGGAAGACCTGTCCTAATAGTTTCAGACAATACTATAATAAAATCATAAATCTCTAGATAAGGAGGATCAAGATGCAAGGCACTGTTTTCTAGCAAAACCTTGAATTGTTCACCTGCCATGTACATACTGGTGGTGGGATTATAAACTGGCTTAAATTCTGCCATTATTATATTTATTGTTTTATTTTGTCTTTTTATTATACAGTTTGATAATCCATTTTTTAATTTTTGTTCATTAAATGACATTGTAAGTGAACCTGGAAGCTATAACAATGACTAAGAAGAAGGATATAAATTTTATATAAAATGTATTTTTTGTCCCCAAATGCTACATTTGTTCCTTTCGTCTTATTTCTTCTAAGGCTCAAAGTATGGATAGAGATATCTCTCACACAACAGAGAGTACTGAACAAAATGTTGGTATTTGTTCAGAGTTGGTACAGTCAGGTGATTTATTGGTGGAAAAAGTGGAAGATCCTCAAAACCAAATGATTCTCCATTATGATGCCCCAAGTGAAATAAAGGATATTAAAATACTAAATCAGGAGAGGATTGGAAATCTAAATGGTGATAATGTCAGTTCAGATCTAGTTGGTTCTCTGGAAGGAACAGGAACATCCCTTTTACAAGGAAGCCTGCATCAAAAGCCAGAGAAGACCATTTACTTTCTTCCACATACACCAGATAAAAAGGATGTAGGTGGTCTTAAAAAGAAAGCATTATCTTCAGTACCATTTAAATGTCCACTTATTCAGGAAACAAGCATCAATATGTTGGTAGAGGACAAGGCTTCTGGCAATACTAAAGACAATCAATGTGAGGAACTTCTCAGTTGTTCAGATGTCAGTATGGAACAAGATAAAGCTATCAAAATGTCTCATACTGTAAAGGAAGAAACCAAAAATGAAAATGGAAGCAGAAATGATGCAGGACCTATGAATTGCATGACTGACAAAAATGAAAGTAAGAGCAATGCCCATCAACTCCCTCTAGTGAGAAACATTTCAACTCCTGGACCTCGAGGACACAGTAAAAATCTAGATGCATGTACTATGCCTAGAGAAAAAAGCGTTGATAGCAAAGAAACAAATCAGACAGCTACAAATGTAAGTGAGAAAACTGAAGAACAACATTACATTTGCAACAATACTGAAATTTGCAGGTCTGCTATGAGTGAAAAGAACACAGTGCCATTGACAAGTACCAAGCCTGTATTGCAAAATACTAGGGGTCAAAATATAGCACAAAGCAGTTCTTACAAGGAAGAGAGCATCACTGCAGAGCAAAACAGCATCTTAACCAAAAATGTGCCTGGGAAAAATGTTCCAGAGACTTGGCTGGCATGTAGGTCTTTGGAAAATGAAGCAGGTATTTCTGGACCAAAATGTGAATTGGATATTGAAACAAGTGATCTTTTCTTTCCACAACTTGATAAGAATATTAAAAAGTCAGGACAGACAGTTTGCAGAGATGAAAGTGGGTTGGCTGAAAAAGCTAGAATGGAAGAAACGCTGGGAAAGAGCAACAAAGTTTCAACTGATCAAGATGTTCCAAATTTTCTGACCCAACAACAGCAGAAGTTAAATGATAGTGAAAAGGTAGTACCCGATATAAAGCAGTTACAAGTCATTGAGTTTGATTCAGAACCTAGCAAAAAGGCAGAAGCATTGTCAAGTACAGATATTTTCAAGCAAAACTTTCCCACAGAAACTAACAACCATATGGATGGAAAAGAAGCAATGGTGGTGATGCATGGAGAAAGTCAAAGTAAACCTGTCAACATGGAACTTGGTCTTTCTTCTGAAGTTCTTCCATTGTTAGTTACAGATGACGCTAGTGAAATTAATGCTGGATCAAAAGCCCAGAGGTCTCCTCTTGTACTAGATCCGGGTTTCATTGTAAGTGCACCAAATGGTCTTGACACTGGAACACAAAGATGTTCTCCTTGCACAGATCCCTCTTCTCTTCATTTGGAATTTCTGCCTGACAGCCAACTTCAGGGCCTGTACGAAACCCACAGTCTTGAATTTCCATCACACAAGGTAATTTTCCCATTAACTACTACATGAAGAAACTGATGGTAGTACTTTAAAATATATTGTAGTATAACAAAATTAAGTCTGCATTCCTAAACATGATCATTCATCTCTGCCATTTTGATTTCTAAATGAATTTATCTTCCACAACTTCATAGGGTATGCCAAAGTAGTGTATCTATTCTTTAAAGGTCTGTCCTGACTCAGATTTATATGACAATTAGCTTTTGATGGGGGGGGGACTGGGTTTGCGAGGGTAGTAGAAGTCTGCTTTCAGGCGCTCTTGGAGGAAAAGGATTGTCTTCATTGCTTTCACTCCAGATTTAAGCCTGGTTTGTGGGTTAAATAACCCTTAGTTATCCTGAGAATTTTTGTCATGAGAAGAATAAAAGGGATGTACCCTCATATTTCCAATGATGGGCTGTATAGAAATATTTTAATTGCCTTTCTTTTCATCAGTCAGCAGATTTATATGCAATTTATTGATTGAAATCCTAAAAATATTTCATAATTTTTATAAAATCCTTGGTGCAATGATGATTAATTTGGGTTTTCTGAAGATTTACATAAGTGAGGCTCCAGCTAAATCTGGGACTTCTTGAAGTAAAAAAAAAGACTTTCTGCCTGCCATGTTGAGCTCACAATGTACACACTGTTACTTATGTGGACACCACAACTCCCTTGAGAAAAGTCTCCTGACCACCCCATCATCCATTATGGCTAATCAAGCCTCGCAAGCTGCCCTTTGCCTCTCATCCATAAAGGTATTTGTTACTCCCCTCACCCACCCAGCACTCTCCCCATCTGGCTTTCACACTACTGCATGAGCACAGATCGTCATATTTTCCAATTTCTTTGGTGATATAATAGATTGTGCCTTGCTGATGGGCTTCCTTGCACACCTGATTAGCCATGGATAGGGGCAGTCTCCTGAATTTGATGGGCATCAGCCTGATCCAGAAGGGACTATTGTGTTCTTATAGTTACTCTGTTGCTATAACAATAGCAATAAGAAAGCCTTAATTTAGTCAGTCCTTAAGCTATGTGAAGAAATTGGGAGAAGAGTTTGTGGCTCACCATGGGTGTTTTTCCATCACGCTCCTTTTATCCAGATCTAAGAAGATCCAGATCTAAGGAATGGGTACATTCCTTAATCCGGATCTAGTAGATCCGGATTAAGGGAAGTACCCAATGTGTTTCCATGGGTGGTCTAGCACCCAATCTGGATCTACCCATGAGGGGTCTGCTTGTCGCCTCAGGTGTTTGGGGGGATAGGGGGTGCAATCTCTGAAGTGGCTTCGAAGTCACTTCGAAGTCACTTCGAAGTCTGTGCAAAACAGTTCCATTGAAGTCTGTGCTGATCTTCAGAGTAAACTTCGAAGTGACTTCGGAGTGACTTCAAAGTTCACTCTGAAGATCAGCACAGACTTCAAAGACGCTCCGGAACTATTTTGCACAGACTTTGAAATGACTTTGAAGCTTAGGTTTTGGGGCTCCCCCCCCCATGGGTGTCCCTTCCCCCTAGCCTCCTCTAGACCCCATTACCACACAAACGTGGAAACAGGCTCCCTTTAATCCGGATTTTCTGCCTGAAGACCCCATTGTAGACCCCATTAAAGGGGTCTACAGAAAATCCGGATTAAAGGCCAGAAAGTACCCATTTGATCCGGATTTCCCCAGCTGCAGTTGAAACAATCAGGTCCCAGATGGGTGCCGTGGTGGAAATGGGATCGTCCGTCTCACATCCAAATGGGTCCTTAATGGGTGCAAAAATGGGTACTTTCTGACAGTGGAAAAACATCCCATAATTACTTCTTCAAGAAGGATCCATTTGTACGGTAACAATAACAAAGGAATTCCCTTTGTACTTCCTGTGACTCCTCCCCTATGAACAGGAAATTTGAAAATACAACTATGCTCCTTACACATTTTGAGGATTAAAAAACCTTCTGTTTTTTCCGATCTCACCAAAGAGCTGGATTTTTCAGGAGAAAAGGTGGAACAGAAACATTTAGATATAAAAGTTCAAATGCAAGTTTGTTGTTGTTTTGTCATTCAGTCACGGCTGTCTTCATGACCCAGTGGGCCAAGATCCCAGGTCTGTGTGTCCTCCATTGTCTCCTAGAGTCTGGCATGTTCATTGCTTCCATAACACTATCCAACCATCTCATCCTCTGCCATCCCCTTCTCCTTTTGCCTTCAGATTATGTAATAGACATTTTTCGTCTCAGGTCATTACATTTTCAGCTGACATTGGTTCTGTTGATCAGTTGAAAAAATATACTAATAGAAGGAATAACTCCCACTCTTATACTTTGTGACAGTTTGCACCAGTTTCTAATGTTCCTGTGGGCTAAAAAGCTGAATAGAAGCAATGGAAAAGGAAAAGACTTTAAAAAACATCTAGTGCAACCAGCTATCAATAACAGCTTGGCATCTCTGGCGAGTAACTTTTTTTCAAAGAATATCCATGTCCCACTAAATTGCTTTTATTTTTCTTTAGAGACCTGTTTTGAATAACCTAAATTCCCATTCTAAGATTAAAAGTGACCCGTGTGCTGCAGAGAAACAAAATGAAATCAAAACATCACCCTCAGTTGTTTTGGTAAATCATCCTAACCCAAGGTAAGACAAATTTCTTCTTATTTTGCATTCCAGATAACTGGGTTTTGGACAAATCCGTACAGGGAAGAGGCTGTTGGAAAGAATGTGTTTGTGCTATGCATGAGTGTGGCTTTTCCTATTCATGGAAACCTTCTTAATAGGAAAACTCACACTGATGAGAACCTTGTGACAAATGAGGAAAAGCTGTATTGCCACCAACAATTTTTCATTCTAAATTGATGTCAAAATCTAAAATTAAAAAATAAAGGAACATGTTATGTGAATTGAACAAATGTTATTATAACGGAAGCATCAAAGAATCTCTAACTATAGAAAGAATCAGTGAGAAGGAATGCATTTGGTTAATGCATCAAACTGTTAATTAATGTATGAGTGTCTCTTGTTTTACTGCCTGGACAAACTCATGAGCTGTAATATAAGGATCACTTTCCCACAATGAAGAGACATGTGACATTAGTCTGGCTTGCCCCATGCGTAACTACCGAAAACCCTGTATACTATGGAAGCCTGAGAATGACTTTTCTGATGTACAATGATGAAACAGGAGAATGAGTAGTAAGGCTGAATTTAATCAGCTTTGTCACCTCTGTTAGTAGCTGTCACAGATACTTCCCTTGTGCCCAGTCAGAATATCAATCACAATCTGAAGCTTGGAAGTTTGATGAGCTGAAAGCTAGGGCATCCAACAAGATACCTTCATGCGTTCATGTTAGGTTCCTCAAAAACCTGGAGCACATCAGCAAAGTGTACATATTATCTAACCCAAAGGTGGATTTTCTGAGTTAGATAATGCTGAAAGAAATCAGCTCGTCACTTTGCTGATGCATTCTTTCACTCTGAAAGTGGACTCAAGCTCGATTATAGTTTAGGTGTGAACACAGCCATTGTCTCCAGAGATGAAGGCCCTTTCTGCACTTACTGTTGATCTGCATTAAGGACCTTCTTAATCTGGTTTACAGGCCTCCTCATCTGCATATTAATATGGATCAAGGAGGCCCTGGCCCTGCTGTTCTGGCTTCATCTGCTCTGGATGGAGCCAAATCCAGATTAAGGAATCCAAAATTACTGCAGCGAAAATAGCACCAGCAACCTCTAGCAGGATAAGGGACAGCAGGGTTGAAAGAGGCTTGTGAAGATCTTTCTGGGGTGTGTGTGGGGCTACACCAAGTGATGCAATCTCAGACGCAGTCCAGTGAGGATTATGAACACCACTCTGAATGTTCAGATTACCCTCTATTGGAAATCAGGTAATCTGTGCAACAGAATGGAATATAATAGAAGTGTGTATGATTGACTGATTCAGATCAATAAATCTACTCTCTAACATTCTGTTGCAGGTCCTCATCTAATTCTATGCTGCACAGAAACATTTACACTGTACTTGAATTGTTTGGAAAAGCATGTAATCCTTCTTTCTTAGTCTAGGTCGGAAGACACATATTGCTCATTTGGTGCTCTATTTGTTTTTGTTTTTTAATTAGAGATGAGGTGACAAAAATTTGTGATCCCTGTAAGCAAGAAGATGCAACAGGCATTGTTTGTGGACTGATTAAGGAGCTCTCTAATCTCAAGTAAGAACAAGACATAATTTGAGCTACTTTAAAGTATAACATAATGTAATAATGAAATAACACACCAGTCAAATGATTGCAATAGGAAAACAGACCTGGCAGCTACTCAGAGGAGGGACCAGACAACTTGCACACAACTTGCAGACAATAATTCACACAATGCCAAGATACAGGTCTCACGGTAGGATCAAGGTAAGTGCTGCCATGGATACCGAAGTGTGTGCTGAGGACTAGCACATGGAAACCAAGGGTGCAGAAGTGAGTAGAGGCCTTTTCACACTTCAGCATGATGGACTAAGACTGATGCATTAAGGCTGGTACATGTGGAGGACAGATGGACCGTTCGCTTTGGCTGGTAAGGACGTGTTCCCAATGCGTCCCTTACCATCCAAGGTGTGAATGGTCAATCCATCCCCCACTTGTACCAGCCCATAAAGGTTGCCACAGGGGGTGGATGCCCCACCCTGGGCTGCTGCCATTGGGCCATATCATCTCCCAGGTTGGCAGACCCTTTCAAGGATGGGGTGAGACTGGGCTGGGGCTGTCTTGAGTTTCTGAGGGATGCCGCTGCCCCAATTAGACTGGTGGCAGCCAGCAGGGGCCTCCTAGGTGTCCACTTCCACCCAGGGGTACCCCCCACCCCCCAGCTCCCTGCAAACCACTTACCTTATCGGACCGCTGGTTTGATCTGATGGGTCCTGGGGCTTGCTGGAGCGGTCTGCCGCCCTCTGTGCAGATGCACCTCACGGGAGAGTACCCCATGCTGACCTCTGAATAAAATGTTAGATTTGTTTGGAGCAAAGTGGTGTGTCAGAGCTTACTCCTTAGCTTACGTTGCAAGATAAGCATGTGCATACAAAACCACCAACTACGTATGCAGTTTGGGAGCTTGGTTAAAAAGTGCCCTACTAACATGGAGTTTCTTCTCTATAGCCGTCTAATCATGAATACACACAGAGAGCTGGATTCCTTCAAGAGGTCAAAACTCCAAAGAAACAGGCAACTTGGAAAGTTTCTCTCTCACAACATGAATCCTATGATCAGCACACGATTTACAGCAAAAAAGAGGAAAGAGCTGTAATTTCAAGAATTACCTTGTTCTGGTTTGATTCCCTGGGTAAAAGTTTGTTTTAACACAAGGTCTGCAACAAAATACTTTAACTGATATTGCCATCATTTTGAATGTCTGACAATTCACTTGTCATATTTGTTTATATTGTCTATAGTTTATGGGTATTTCTTTAGTCTATATGTTACAGGCAATGTCCTTCCCATTTCCCATATACAAAACTCTTAATCCGCTTTCAATTTTCCCCCAAGAATTTGCAAAAATGTTATCCACTCTCTAGTTCCAGTATCCCTCCACCAAATCAAAATGTAGCTTTTGGAGCACAAACATAAAGCAAAATTTCCATTTAACCCCAGTATTACTCTTGAAGACACTGTACAATGACACTTCTTTATCTGTAAGAGGCAAAACATATTTTATTGTTTGGCTTTGTGGAATAAAAATGCTGTGTTTGGGCACAAGATGACGCACTTTTGAGTCCTGCTTTTAGTGTCATAGCTTAAATCCATATTTAGCTGACTCCTGCTGTAGCAAACTGAAGTGTGAAATGCTCTGTTGGTGTTTCATAATTTTTATCTGTGTATTTTGTAACCTACAGCCACATTAATAACAGTATGGAAAAGGGAATAATCCAGAGGTTCCTAAGCCCTGCCAGGAGAGGAGGAAAAAATGTATGGAGGGTAGTAAGGACACTAGGGCAGTGATGGTGAACCTTTTGAGCTCAGTGTGTCAAAATTCGCAAGAAAACCTAGCTTAACTCGGGTGCTGTGTCACATTTAGAAATATCCATAATTTTGTGATATTTGTAGCTCTAGTAAAAAAGTTATATTTTTGATATATGTATTTTATTAAAAGCAAAAACAAATAATTCTTCACATTTGCTAAATCTTCAATTGAAAGTTGATATTTCGTACACTTTAAGAACAATCAAGCACTACACGCCCAGGTGCCAGGGTGACCAGGTGTGTCACCCAAAAGGGCTTGGCGTGTCACCTGTGACACGCGTGTCATAGGTTGGCCATCACCGCACTAGGGGGTTCTAAGTAGTGGATAAATGCCATTTCTGCTTCCACTGCCTGTGGACTACCACCTGTAGGAAAACAGTGGAAGGGGGTTGAAAAGGGTGTATCAACAGCCTCCTCAACCATCCTCACAGTTTGGTCTAGTTAGTGGTTAGGGAGCCGGACTCTTATCTGGGAATACCAGGTTCAATTCCGCCCTCCCCGATGAAGCCAGCTGGGTGACCTTGGGCTAGTCACAGCTCTCTTCTGAGCTCTCACAGCCCCACCTATCTCACAGGGTGTCTGTTGTGGAGAGAAGAATAGAAAAGCTTTGTCAGCTGCTTTGAGTCCCCTTAAATGGGTGAGAAAAGCGGGGTAGAAAAGCCAACTCTTCTTCTTCACAGGGAAACCTGAATTTCTGTCTAAAGATATTTTCCAGTAAAAACTCCTTACACAAGAGTTCACTTGGGTTTTTTATTCCAATGATCATATAAAAATGACTTATTTATGTACTTTGTTAACTTTATAAAAACTTTCCTTTGTACAACAAATAAAATATTTAAAAAACATAAACCAAACAAACATGGCCAACATAAGTAACTTATATAACAAGCATATATTTTGAAATAAACATTCAAACATTTATAAATGTACTTTTCAGGAAAACATATGTTTTCCAGTGAGGACCTTTACATCAAACACCCAAAAAATGTATGTAAAAAAAAATCAAGAGTAAAAATGATTCAAGCAGATGGACTGAAAAAACAGGAATAGGCTGAAGTCAGTTGATTCTGAAAGTGCTTGCAGAATTCATTGCCAGGATTTTAATGTGAATGTGCCACCTGCATAAAAATGGTCATCTGAGCTTTTCTATGTCTTTCTCTGTTTTTTTATTTGACGATTTTGTGCTCTTTTCTTGTACTGCATTAACATCAACATTCCTTGGAGTTCAGAAGATATCCTCACAGCAGAACTGTGATAAAAAGACAGCTTTAATTTCAAATCACTTTTTCCACTCCACGAGATCGCTTTGCACACACAGTTAAAACTTTGTAGGAAATCCTGAGTTGTCTATTTCAAATATTTAATACAGTGCTATATAGGAATTTGGGGGACAGGGAAATAGCTTGTTTTCTATAGTGGATACAGCTGAGAGGTTTTTACTAGAGACGTCTCAGATTCTTTGACCCTCCCAGTGCCTGGGCTCTCTTTCCCAGCTGGCATCTGAGCTGGGAGGAGGAAGGGCTGCATAGCACCAATGAGGACTGTGATCTGTGACACATGGTGCTGCCCCATCCCAGCAAGGCCAGATGGGAAAGAGCCCAGGCACTGGGAAAGTCACACAGAAGATGAGCGTTACTGGTGCTTTAATAGGCTCCTGTGTGTGCATCTTCCACTTTCCTGCTGGGTTCTTCCACCCTGAAAGTGGACTGAAGCTGGATTAAAATGTAGGGGTGAATGCAGCTTAAGACACTGCTTGTTCCCCAAGACCCGCACCCAGGTCCTAAACCCAAAGCATTACTGTATGCGAGACTCCCTTTAAGAACAAGCTATATTAAGGAAATGCGTTGAATTAAAGAAAATCCTAAACCCTTTAGACCTGTTCATGCCAAGGCTCTTAAATAGATCTTTTTTAAAAGTTATGGTGTCTTTGGTTTTTAAAAAAGCACTTTATAGGATCACTTTGCAAAGGAAAACTATACACTATTTTTCTAAGGATACACCAGTTATTGAACTATATTTTGCGTTTATATCCTGCCACCTTAAGAATGATCAGAACTGATCGACAGCCAACAGCCCAACAAACCCTATGGAAAGGAAACCTACATTTAGAAGCCCCACCCAAAAGTGCACTGGAATCGATATGAACCCCCGGCTAGCTAGTAGGGCGTTTCTCTTCCCAGAACTTCTATGCTGTTAGATCCATAGCGCCTGAACCCCTGATTGTTGCTGAAAACCAATGCTTTGCCTGACTTCTAAATACTTAATCATCTCGCCCTCATTAGTGTGTGCGAACTCGGGGCTGAATTGCAAACGCCTTACCATTCGGGCCGATGACTAGCCCCGTTGCAGGTCTTCCCCATCGGCGGCGCTTTTAAACCTGGGAGAGAAAAGAATGGAGTTTTAAGAAGCGCTGCGCCCGCCTTTCTCCAAAGAGATTTTAAAGAACCTGCTTGCCTTGCTTTTTTTCCCGGAAGAGTTTCTAATGCAGCTGCGGTAGACGGACGTGTAGCCCTTCTTGGTGAGCGGGCAATATCTCTTCGTATGGGCCGCGTCTTTGGAGGCCCCGCACTGCGGGCACGTGTAATTCCTTAAAATCGGGCACTGGACTCTTCCGGCGTCGTCCTTGAGCTGGTGCGACGCGTAGATGCGCTTGGATTCCCCGTTGTGCTTACAGAAAGAGCACATCAGCGGCTCCGCTTCGCCACTCTCTGGCACGGAAGGACGCCGGATCGGATCCAGCTCCTGCTTCGCGAGCAACAAAGCTCCCTCCAGGTCGTCGCCCTGGTTCCGCTTCCAACCGATTTCCTCTATCACTTTGGCCAGCTGAAAATAGTCTTTCCACAGTTGGAAAGCAGTAGCAGCAGCAGCAGCAGCCATGGCTCCAAGTTGCAACCTGAGGATCAACACACCTGGATACTGGGGGGGGGGGGAAATGCCCCCACGTGTGGCAGACGCTGGAGCACGATGCGGCGACTGGAGGGAAGCAGCCCGAAAAGTAGCGGTCGAAATTCCTCTTTCGCCACCAAATTAAACCCGGAGGAGCCAGGATGTCTGGGGAGGTGGGACGTGGGAGGGGCGGCCACAAAGCCGGCTGAAATGGTTTTTCGAGTAGCCTCCGATTAGAATCGGAAACAGATCAATTCAGGCCGGGTTTGAGCCTTGCTGCCTGCGAAGGGATTTGTTTTTTTGCTTTGTTTTAAGAAATTTAAAGAAGCTTCCCCCCCCCCCGGCTGACCCTGCAAGTTTGACTTCATGAAAAGCAATGAAAAGGAGACACCTTCTCCCGCTCGCTTCCCTCCCACCCTCGCAAACAAACATCGATTCGCCTTATATTACAGGCACAGGTAAGGTGGAAGGAGCCCAAACAAGGAAATCGACAGCAAGGCGGGTCTTGATACAAACACAGTAGCACGCCAAGGGATTTCCCCCTAGTTTTTGGTTTCTTGCCCTCTGGCAAAAAGCCAGGCTTTCTCAGGAAAAATCTGGGCTCCTGCAAGCCATAGTCATTTTTGCTACACTGTTAACGTTCTTGGGATTAGATCGGGATTTGGTTAATCTTGCTGAAAGGAGAACCTGTGGAATTTGAATTAGAAAAGATTTTCCCTCCCACAATACAGAGTTAAGTAGCACTGAAGAGTAAGTAAGTTGCCTGGGCCCCTCTTCGCACCTCAAACACTGACATTGTTTTAATATATATGGCTTTTTAAATATTGTTACATGCCCTGAGACCTTCAGGTGTAGGTGGGATAAAAATAAAGAAATAAAAGATCATTTTACAGGATTCCTCAAGTAGAATTTGGCTGCGGAAAGAGAACTCGCATGAGCCAGGCTTGTGAGTTGCATGATAAAGCCAAAAGCTTGTCACCATTTTGCTGGTCTCTGGGTTGCCTTTTCTGAGCGGACTCAGGACATTGATGAGACTGGGGATGTCTCTGATCCTTCAGAGAATTAGCAGGCCCTAACTGTAGTGATACACAAGGGGTCTGTTCACATTTGGCCTTTTCTCGCAGTTATTCTCATGCTAATACGAACTCTGGGAGGTCTCACCTGTGGCCTGCTGTGGCCTGCACTAGCATGTGGGCAGCAGCTGGTCCCTGTTCTGGGGTATACTCCAGAATGAAGCCAAGTGCAAACAGGCCCCAGCTGTTATCCTACCCTGGCTTAGCAGGGCCTTGACATCTCCAAGGGGTGCCTTTTTCTTTTTCATATGAGCCATTGAGTTGTCTTAGGTTGTGGGTCACGTCCACCTCGCCACCCATACTTCAGGAGGATTTGGATAGAATGCTGCTTCCTGCCCCTTGCACATGGTAAAAACACACCAATGTTGAAATAACACAGGAAATGTCATTATAGTTGTGGGTGGAGGCATGCTAATTACCCCATTCATTCAGTGAAATTCCATCCACCATTATGTTCTTGGAAAGCCTGGAGTGGTTTTCCCCAGGGCTGTGTCGTCTCCTTTTTTGTACCACTATTCCCTAAATATGTCACCCAAGGGACTCTGATGGGCAAATGTGGGATTCAAGCCCTCCAAACATCCCCTACTTCAGTGTTTCCCAAAGTGTGGTACCCGTAACCCCAGGGATACGGGAAGAGTTTGGTGGGGGTACCCGTTGCACCAGAGTTTGGTGGGGATCACGTGGGAATATCCACTGTATCGTGCTTAGCTGCGCCCACAGAAAAGAAATAGGCGTGTATCGCTGTTTTTTCACAGGAACTGGGGCCATTGTACATTGTATCGCAGCTCATTGTGGCGGGAACTTCTGCGCATCCTTCGCGCAGCTCGGGTTTGGCCATTTTTAAACTGCGGGAACATTAACAGTTGACGTTGAGCCACAGAGCTATTTAAACACCAGAGAACTGCAGTGTTATCTAACGGTCTTGTGAGGCGTGACACGGCGTGAATATACTGCACTTCGTTACAGAGACAACTTACTTCTTTAATAGTTAGTTCTGGGTGCCTGTTATCGTGCTTTAGTAAGTTCCACTGATTTTGATTATTTTTATAAAATACAATTTTTATCCCTAATGTTTTTTATGAGGGGTACTCAGTGTTACGAAAATTATAGAAGGGGTACACATATGTCAAAAGTTTGGGAAACACTGCCCTACTTGGTAAATTTGAAGGTGCAGAAAGGGAAAGATGAGGCCTATGGATAAATCCTGTATGGGCTTATCACTGACACTTTTTTGCAGCAGAGGATTCATGGGCTGAGAGCGTCCTACACAAAAGCTACACTGGTCATTTATTGAAACACTACCAAACAAGAAAAACGTACAGAGGCACTTGGTCTGCTGTCTTATCCCTCATGATATAGTGGCAAAAAGCAAGCAAGACAATGAGGGTAGCCCTCACCCTCCTCCCTGAAGAGGTTTCCCAAAGAGAGGACTCCGCATCACACACACACAGAAGCAACATTCTGAGCCTGGTTTAAGGTTCAGACACAAACATATAAAGCCCTAAGCTGCTTGGGCCCTGGGTATCTGAAGAAGCGCCGCCAGGAGTGCCTTCTCCCATATAGGCGTGCCTGTGCAGAGATCTCAAGGAGAGGATCTTCCTGTCATTCCTTCTCTTTCAGAGGTGTGAGGCATAGGGATATGCAAGAAGGCCTTTTCTGTGGTGGCCTCTAGACTCTAGAACAGCCTCCTGCTTGAGGTTCGTCAGGTGCCTACATTGTATAGTTTTCAGTGCCTGGTTAAAATGTATCTTTTCATTCAGGGTTATGATGTTTAAATAGTTTTCTTGGGGTGCTGTCCTCCTAGCAAGGAAGGGAAGGGAGGGCTACATTTTTAATTCTGTTTTAATGTTTTATTCTTATTTTGACCAGCCCTGAGACCTTTTGATGAAGGGTAGGATACAGATTTCTTAAATAAATAAATACATTCTTTTATAGGCTTGAACCAGCCAACAGCTGATTCTTGACAGGTGTCCCAAGGAACTGCTGATTTCTTGTTTGCTTGTCTAGGCCCCAGTCCTGCTCACCATCTAAAGCAAAGCCATAGACAGCAGGTAGTAGTCCCTCAGGTGTAGTAACAGATCCAGAGCACAAAGCCAACCTCACACATTGGTAAGTCTGTCTGGGCTGGAGGTGTCCTTTCCTGCAGCAAAGCTTCAGCTTCCAGAAATCTGAGGTCTCAAGCAGTGTTCCTTGGTAGGCCACAACCAACCAGCAGCTGTCTGTGACAGGTTACCCAAGGAACTGAAAAGGCCAATGAACAGGGCTGTGAAATGCATTGAAGCATTGTCTTTTCATTAGATATTTGAAACTATTGTTAATTGGAACACAAATTAGCTGGGACATCTGGGTTCCACCCATTCATGTAGGAAGTTTTTTTGGGGGGGGGGTTCCACTAGCACTAGAGTACCTATTAAGGACCCTAAATGGGTCCTTAATGGGTACTCTAGTGCTAAGTGGAAAAACACCCTTAAATAACTTTAGTGCTGCTATATCATGAGGGATAGAAGAGTACATTTATAAGAAGGCAATCTGATGACGGATTTTGTAATGTGTTAAATACCCAGCAAGTAGGGTCATAACATAAGAACATAAGAGAAGCCTTGCTGGATCAGGCCACAGCCCATCTAGTCCAGCATCCTGTCGCACACAGTGACCCACCAAATGCTCATGGGCATCTCAAGCAGAGACAAGGACAAACCTTCTCCTGCTCTTGAGTCCCAGCAGATGGCCCCAGAAGTGCCCCAGTTCCTCCCCCCCCTCAGTATGAAAGATGCATCTAGGCATTTGTTCTAGTAGCCATTGATACATCTGTCATCCATAAATTTGTCTAACCCTATCTTAAAGCCATCTAGACTGGTAGTTGTCACCACCTCTTCCGGCAGCACATTCCATAAGCCGATGACCCTCTGGGTGAAGAAATACTTCCCCCTGTCAGACCTTACTCTCCTACCATCAGCTTCATAGAGTGCCCCCTGGTTCTAGTGTTGTGCGATAGAGAAAAGAAAGACATTGCAGCCTGGTTTTGTAAGGGAGGTGTTCCGGACCGTTAATCATTCTGGTTGCCCTTCTCTGCACAATATCCTTTTTGAGGTGTGGTGACCAGAATTGTACACAATATTCCAAATGTGGCCTCGCTATAGATTTATAAAGGGGCAAAATGACACTTGCTGATTTATTTTCTATTCCCTTCCTCATTATTCCCAGCATTGAATTTGCTTTTTTTGCTGCTGCCGCGCACTGGGTTGACACCTTCATTGAACTGTCCACCAAAATCCCAAGATCCCTTTCCTGGTGTGTTGCAGAAAGCTCAGACCCCATCAGTTTATAGGCGTAATTTGGATTCTTGGCCCCGATGTGCATTACTTTGCACTTGTTAAGATTAAAGCACATTTGCCACTTGGTTGCCCACTCACCCAATGCTAAGAGATCCCTCTGGAGCTCTTGGCAATCTCTTTCAGATTTTACCACCCTAAATAATTTAGCATCATCAGCAAACTTTGCTATTTTACTATGTACCCCTTCTTCTAGATCATTGATGAATAAATTAAAAAGAGTTGGTCCCAGTACTGAGACTTGAGGGACCCCACTTTTTACTTCTTTCCACCCTGAGAATTTGCCATTTATTACTACTCTCTGCTTTCTGCCCTTAAGCCAGTCACAAATCCAGGACAGAACCTGTCCTTTTATTCCATGGCTGATGAGTTTACTCAGTAGCCTTTGATGTGGGACTTTGTCAGAAACCTTCTGAAAGTCCAGATAGACAATGTCTACTGGTTCACCTTTATCCTTTCTGCACTTGGCCTTATTTTAGAATATATCACAGAATAGCAACCTGCTATCTGCATGCTAGTGCAGACTGTGGAACGCCCCAGGTGAGGCCTACCATGGTCTGCATTAGCTTGTAGCCAGCAGACTGCTATTCTGAGATATTCTTGAGATATATTCCAAAATAAGGCCATGTGCAGAAAGGCCTCGATTAGTGGTTGCCTGGTCAGGAAAAAAGAAAGGAGCCTACTACTGCCTTTGTATATATCCCAAATCGTCTTCCTACAATGAGTCTTTCAATGGCTTTTCTATCCCGCTTTTCGCACCCATTTAAAGGGACTCAAAGCTGCCGACAAAGCTTTCTATTCTTCTCCCCACAACAGAACACCCTATGAGGTAGGTGGGGCTGTGAGAGCTCAGAAGAGAGCTGGGACTAGCCCAGGGTCACCCAGCTGGCTTCGTGGAGGAGAGTGGAATCAAACCTGGTACTCCCAGATAAGAGTCCAGCTCCCTAACCGTTAGACCATACTGGTTCAAACCGTCCCAGCCCTCACGATCATAGTTTCCAACTATGGATGTGCTGAATAGCTTTGTTACCTTTGCATTTTGAGTGAATTTGGCCTATTTTTGCCTTTGCATGTGAAGGCAAATGTGACCATCCTTTGCTGTCGGGCTTTGGATGCAAAGTGAAAAAAGTGACATTAGTCAAGGCTTTGCTGTTTTCACAGGACTTGTTATCTTTTAATGCGAAGGAAACAAGTTTTCTCTTGACTGATTTCCATGGGTGAGAAAAATCATTGAATGTTAAACTTTGAGACTGCTGACATTCAGAATGGGGGGGGGGGAGGTTCACATGAATGTGGAGAACATCAATATTTGCATTGATGCAAAGCAAGCAAAAATCTGCACATATGCTTATTCCCAACATGTTTTTAATGAGAGAGAACCATTTTGGTAAATAAATCCTTTTCATTGCTTCTAGATGATCCCACATTTCCCCCCCTCCAGCGTGGTGTCCTAAAATGTATGTAACCTTATCACTTAACAAATCAATTAAGTTAATTCAGTTCAAGTTTTATGGCCAAGAAGCCCACAAATGGATAATACAACACAAATGCTGAGTTCACACCTAAGTTTTAATTCAGTTTCAGTCCACCTTCAGAGAGGAAAAACATATCACTAAAGTTAAGAGTCATTTTCTTTCTACATTACCTAACCCAAAAGTAGATCTGAGTTAAACCATGCTGAAAGAAATCATGATGCATTCTCTCATTCTGAAAGTGGATTGAAGCTAGATTTTAAATTTAGGTGTGAACGCAGCCAAAGAATGAAACCAAAAGCACACTGAAGAAACATTGTTATTTCAATGGGGTTGAATGCACAACAAAACAATATAAACTAAGACTTCCTCCAGATGGTGGCTGGAAAACCCACTAAGAAGTGATCATGGGGTATTGCTTCTCCACCTAGTCAGAGCCAACCACGGTGTTGTCTTTGCAAGTTTAAAGTGACATACACATTCAGGTATTTGGCCATGCCAAACACCCAAAAGTGTGTGTGCCAGTATTGTGCATGGGTGGCCATCTGTTTCAGCCTCCAAATGTGTGGTGGAGGAAGCAGCAACTGGAGCTCCATTAAAGCACTATGCTTGAAAACCTACCACCAGAACTGGTTCCAGCAATAGTTTTTAATGCTTTTTTTTTGGGGGGGGATACCAAATGGCAACCCCACCATTGTGGTGCCATAATGGTGCTATATTTGCTGCATCAGAATGGGGCCTAGGATTCTAATTATTTTCTTATTTTGATTACTATTGCTATAGCTGGAACTTTGGCTATAGTTTGTGTTGTTCTAGATGTGGGTTACAACCCACAATTCTCCTGCAACTAATATTGGAAATGGAACACATATCTGTGACATTCCCAATATAGTCCTGGTATATCAAAGCAACATCCTAAAACATTGCTATTATGGGAAATGCAGCAGCAATGTCAAATTTCCCATAACAGAATGCTTACCTGTGTCTTCCTGCTATTCAAGCATGTGAGAAAAAAAACAAAGGGAAGTGGGTGGGTGCTTGTCTCACATCCAGGTATTTTCAGGAGAAACCTTCATGGAAGCAGCAGGCAGAGAGCCTGCGATTGCCTTCTGTGTCTGATGGGGACAGCAAAGGGTAATTGTGGGATCTTCTTTAAATCCTGCAGTTGCCCCTTGCCATCTGGAGCAGTCAGAGAGAGGAAATCTATACAGGATATAATGTCTTCCCAAGCCCATTACAGTAGTTACACCTGAGAACAACATGTTCCAGGGGCTATTTTAAAACACCTCTCTGGAAATGCTGCATTGGTGGCGAAGAGTTTGGAACCGTTGTTCAGTCCATTTCCAAAAGGAGCGTGATACCAATCCAAATTAAAGAGATGCATTTTGTCTTGTTTAAACAAAATGTAAAATGCAGGATTTGAATTCTGCTTAAGAAGGTGCAAAACATCTCGCTCACCAGTGCAAGTCATTTTTCCTACGCTGGCTTTCATTCCATAGAAACAATGGTAGGAACCAAATGGCCATAAAAAGCATGCACTGAGCAGAGGAGAGGGGGGAAGAGGATGGTCCCTTTCTTGAGGTGTGAAATATACTATTCATACTCAAACACTGATGTCAGCAGTGGGGGGAGGGGGCACCCCACCCCATTTTCTGTGCATCCCATAATAGAGCTAAGAGTGCAGGCAGGAAGGAATGACAGCAAACACCTGTGGCTCAAAGAGATTTTTGATGGCCTGCAAATAGGTTGCTTCCAAGGGTGCTTGCCAAGGGGGGCTGCAGGCCTGTCATTTGTGGCCTTTTTCGTCTGTGTAGAAGGAGCTGGCAGTATAAGAAATCCCTCATTCATCCTTTGTGTGGGAAGTGCTTCGGAGGAAATTAAAATGATATAATTACAAATACATTCCATGCCTATTCCAATGCATTTGGTAACAATCTGCTTCATTTGTTAAAAATCCCCAAGTAAAAGATGTGCCATGCTTTTTCTATGTCACATGAAATTTGGTCCCGAAGCTCTGTTTGTTCCCATGGATTGTGTCTACTCTGAATACAGGCGGACCCCTGTATCCGTGGGGGTTATGTTCTAGACCCCACTGTGGATACCCTAAACCGTGGATAATAACAATCCATTATTTCCCATAATTCCTGTGAAATCCCACGATATTTCAAAGGCATGGAAAATTGTACACCATTTTGGACCCTTTCCTGCCTGTCCCAGGCCTCAGAAGACCTTAAGGTAGGCCTAATGGTGCCCATGGGGGGGGGGGGCTGATCCAGTCACCATGGGAAACAAATCACGGTTACTGGATCAGTGCATACGGGGGTCCAACTGTGGTATGTGTTGACCAAGGCCTCTCACAGAAGCAATACTTCATATATTCTTAACAGGAATCCAGGACTATTTTTGAACCAGAACTGTGAAGCGAAAGGCACAAACTACTGACTGAACAAAATGTGGTATTATGGGTGAAAGCTTCTTCTTCATCCTTTCAACTAACTGTCTGAAGCAGACGTGAGAATTGATGCCGTACTGTCGAGTCCCCGTGGGGGTGTTGTTCCGGGGTTTCCTTCGAGCCACAGTTGCATTCACTGATCAGTGAGCTTCTTCTCCAGCATCACAACCCACCGACAGAATGAATGTTGATTGTGACTTTGCGCAGTTCTGAAGTTCTGTCCACTGATGGACATTTTGGTGTTGAGCATTACATTTACAAAGAGCTGCACAACGGGAAATGAAAAGCATGCAGAATAAACCCTAAAATGACCTCAGGGTTGGAAAGATGTTAGCCAAAGCTCAGATAGAATAGGGCAACCCTTGTCAACATCCAAAAGCATCACCAAACACATCAGAATTACAGGACACAAAAAGTATACAATACTGTGCCAGCAGGCCATAGCATGCCATCAGTTTCTAATCCTAGAATGGGCTGCAAGCCACTCTCATTTGAATTTCACTCAGCCCTGGCCTTGATTCAAAAGCCCTTGGCAAGTGCAACCTTCTCTTGTCCATCAGCTGGGCAGGAAGAGGACTTGGTGGCTTAGAGATGGTACGATTATCCACACATGTATCCGCCTTCCCATGAACATTCTAGACTAGAAGAGGTGGGTTAAATATGGAATGGGAACATGAGGGTCACATGCTCCCATGTCTAGGGCATCTTTCAGATGCTTTCTTTCTTTTGGCTATATGTGAAAGCAGCTTATGAGGAAGGGGGTGGAAAAAGAGTTGTCAAAAACATGGTTGGAATTGCTTGCTTTTCTCAGTTTCTTTAATCTCGTGCAATGGAGGGGTGGACCAGGAGTGCACCAAGTCCATCTGCTTTCAGAGGCCTCTCTTTGATCGTGTGTCGGATTATTAATGGCATTGGACGTCCCCCTGAGACAAGCCCCCATTTGCAAGATTGCTTCTCTTTGGCCTGTCTCTCATGTCCTCTAGTGCAAGTGGGAAGCTCAGCTCTCCTTCAAGCCTCACAGGAAATGCTGAAGGAGACAGGCACTCTTCCTGAGATAGGCAGGTGTACAAAATCTGTGTGCTTTCCCAATTTGATGAGAGAGCTGCACGTTTTCTGAGCAAAAATCCAGAAGAGGCTGAGATCTGTTAAAATCTACCATGTATCACAAGAACGTAAGAAACTTAAATCAGAACCACTTCTTGCAACTTTTTTGCACCTGCACATAGCCCGCCATGCACCAGAGTGGCAGGGTTCTTGGGTCATGGGTCAAACTGGAGCATCCTCACAGTGATACAGAGCAGTGAAGGATAGTGGCTAGCTTGTTAGGTCAGCCATCATGGGTAAGCTCACAAACGAAGGGCCTTTCTGCATTTGGCCCACTGTTAGCCTTGCAGTGCACTCCCAGACAGAGCATCTGCTCTTGAAGGAGCCATTTCCGAATCAGAAACAGCACCTTCCACGCAGCACCTTCCATGCAGGAAAAGCGTGATAAAGTGCTCTACATATGCATTTACCTTCCCCAGTGCTGTATTTGCACCTCTTCTGGGTACTGGAGGGTCACCTGGTGTGCCATGCAAGTGTGCTGACATGTCACATGACACATTGTGCAAGCATCCATGCGGAGCATGTCAAGAGTTGCCTTGGGGATGGAGCCAACATTGGGGCAACAAGATGGAGGCACCTGGACACCCAATCACGCTCAAAGTAGGTATCTGGACAGCATGTACTAGCAATTATCAGTCCAAATGCTAGCACACATGTGGGCAACTTTGCCTTTCCCATCCCCGGGAAGGAAAGTGCGAATTAGCCCCACCTTTCTGTAGGGGGAAGGGCTTCTTGCTCCACTGCCCATGTCGGCCACCTCTGGTCAGGCTAGAATCTAGCCCTCCCCAGGTTCAAATCCCCACTCCTCCAGGAAAGCTCAATGGGCAACATTGGGTCAGTCAGTCACTCATGGGCACCTCAGCTTCACTTGATCTTGCTCATAAGTCCACTGACCTAATTGTCCCTAAATTGGGCAGAAAAACTGGCTGAGCCTTCCTTCACATTCCCATCATTGTTCAAGCTACAGTCTGAAGTAAGATCATCTTAGGCTTTTCCGCACTGCAACGCGCTCCAAACGGAACGCGTTCAGGC
>MTQE01002560.1:698219-713964 GCA_014337955.1 Aspidoscelis marmoratus
GAGCCTAGCTGGGTGGCTGCTGCTTGCCTGGATGGATGAAAAACAGCACCAGGCAGACAGCGATACTTTCCCCTTCTCTCCCCATTGCCCAGGGCACACAGCAGCAGCGGCAACTCAAGCCCCCTTCACCGGCTCACCTCCACAGCCAGAACCTTAAACATTCACACATCTCCCTGAACCTGCAGCTGCTTTCCTCCCTTTTCTCTTTCTAAAGATCAGAACTTCCAGAATTGTGCAAAACTGCAACATTGTTATCAGGTGTGAAGTGGGTGGATTGCTACAGTTTAACAGCTGCTGTAAGGGGTGGATTTTTACAGTGAAATCACTATCTTTGGAAGCATGCTATTGGGGGAGGGAAACCCTAAACATGCACTCTCATCCCACTAAAACTGTACCATTCCCATAGCAAGAAATGTAAAATGCTTCAAGCACACGAACCGGAGTGAGACCTGTTGAAATGAGAGTTAACATTTACAACGCTTTGGGGCGATTTAACACGCAGAAAGCATGTTAAGCCAACCTGACGTGGGGACTGCGAGGATCGAAGCCGTTTCGAAACCATTTTAAGCTTGTAATGGGAACCGGGCCATAGCTTGTAACCTTTTGTAAGCTCTCTTTCTCTTTTCAGACATCCCTTCAGTTTCTAATACTCCTTCCTCCCTCCCTCCCTCCCTCCCTCCATTTGATCTTGTGGTTAGAGTACTGGGCTCATATGTCATACTCTTTGATTCCACACTCCTTCACAAAGCCAGCTAGGTAACCTTGGGCTAGCCACAGTTCTCTGCTGAGCTCTCACAGCTCCACCTACCTCACAGGATTTTCTGTTGTGGGGAGAAGAACAGAACACTTTGTCAGCCGCTTTGAGTCCCCTTAGAGGTGAGGAAAGCGGGGTAGGAAAGCCAGCTCTTCATCCTGAACTCTTCTTCTTCCTTCCTTCTTATCAAGGGTGCAGCTTGGATGGTCTGGTCCTCTGGCAAAAAAGAAGTGAGACAGGTCCCTCATACCATGCAGCCTGTAGAAGTGTGCAACAGTAAGTAAAGCCCAAGTTCAGAAGCCAGGCTTGCTTAATGATAGCGGTGCCCCTGCCTTCAACCTTTTGGGTAGGGGAGAGCAATGGCAGCCGTTTTACAAAGCAAAGACCCAAATGTAGCAAAAGGTCTGTGCAACCATGAATTTCTGCAAGGCTTTTGTACGAGTGACGCCCACCAGCCAGAAGACTGGTAAAGTGAAGCCCAAGATTAGTACAGTAAAAATAAATTCTTGGGAGTATCAACTTCATACTCAGTGTCCTTCTCTGATGCTCTGAAAGCCTTTGGCCCCACAATACACAGAAAGGGAGAGGGGCCCCAAGGGACAGGACTCTGGCCTCAAAGTCCCAAAGGTGCCAATGAGCTAAAAAATAATAACTAGGGGGACCCATCTTGGAAGATCTCACCAGTATTTCTGGGTAAGTGAAACTAACCAGACACCAAACTGCCGACAGGCCCAACATAACTGGAAATGTCCTTAGCTGTCACTCGCACCCAGGTCCCTTGTATAAGGGACCGCTAAAGCATGAAGACCTACCGATCCATTTTGTGAAGAGGAAAGAGGTGGGGAAAAGAGATGCCAGATGATGCACTACAGTACTTTAAACATCAAAGCAGTTTTTGAAGGTGCAGCTGTGGCCGTGGAGACGCTCCACTTTGGGATTCCTCCCTTAAGAGACAATGCCCTTGCCCAAACACAGCCACAAAATGTGCATCTATATGTTTCCCTAAATCTAGTCTTCCTTACCCAGAGTCCAAAACAGGGACCACCTTTCTGCTCTCTTCATCTGCAGGTCATTTGCTTCCACAGGAGTGGAGCCTGGCGATCCTAAACTGCTCTGCCTCTATTTTCCTCATTGATTTTCAAAAGGTGTTTTGAAGTGTCAGCCTTTCTGAGCTACCGCTTTGAAGCTCAGCATAACTTCCTGTCATTCTGTATACAATGCCAGTGATAGATTTGCATATGTGCACAAATACACACACACACACACACACACATGCACACGCACAGCTCCTGGCAGTAATGGGTGAAACTCTCTGTCTCGCACGACTGGTGTTAAGAGAGAGTGATTCAGGAGCCCTGGATTAATCAGCAGGAGATGCTCTCTCCCTCCCCATCTCAGGCCTGAGATTTTGCTATTCTGCTGACAACCAGCATCCCGATTAATGTATTCAGCTCAACAGCAAATTAGAAAAGAGAGTAAGAAGCTTAGGGAAACATTGTGCCTCTCTGCCCCAGTTACATGCTGGCCCCCTAATCCCACGAGCCCTACAAAAGGAGGAGATTCCCATTACGATGCTACAGCACTGGTTAAGCACTTGCAAGGCACTTGGACGGATGGCAAACTCTACACCTGCTCTCTTGCTAATTCACGCAGAGAGGCTGGGCTCTCCCCTGGCAATTCTGCGTGACATCTTGAGCTCAGAGAAAGAAGCTTTTCTTTATTGAAGACCCTCTGAAGGACGGAGCGCGCTATGGTTCTCCATGTTGTTCCAAGCTTGGGTGATGCCAGCAGTGGCAATAAATGTTTTCACCTGCCCAAACAGATTGCCAGAATGCCACACTCCACCAACCAATTCAGGTGGGTGAAAACAGGCCACTGGGACCTGCAGGCCTGGTAAACAGGTTTCTGCACTGATCAACAGTGGCTCCACTGCCTATATGAATCTTTGGCCAGAGTCAGGTGGCAGCCAGGTGCTGAGCCACCCAAAGGGCCCCTCCCACTTCCCCTGGCTCCCCCCAGCACCCTGACATGTGCTCTCAGCTTTACTTTCAAAAATAATTGCTGTTCTCCAATGCTAACAGAGCATAAGCAAGCAATGGACTGAAGCGGAGAGAGAGTCAAGGGGAAAAGGGGAGAACATGGAAGCAAATGCAACAGGACTGCTCAGCAATGTGCTTTTATATCCTGCCCTCAGCCCTAAGGTCTTAGGGATCCTAGGAGTTTAAACACATGAGAAAAACTTAGAAGAATTAAAAAACTGGAAACAGCAGTACCCAGAGAAGGAAAGCCACATTTTCTTATGAAGGTATGAAGAAGAAGAAGGCCACGTTCCCATTATAAGCTTAATTCGGTTTCCCTAAACCGAAATAATAGAACCGGATGCAAACGCAAATTTGCCTGATCCCATTACTTTTAACTTAATCGCGTTTGATCCGGATTCTGAGGATGTACGTGACTCAAGGGGGGACTCAAGTGGCTACTTTTTAAAAGCCACTTTTTGGGGCTGCCCTGCCCTCTTCCTCCTGGCGTGAACGCGTCACCCATAACCGACCCCTTCACGGAGCCTAGCTGGGTGGCTGCTGCTTGCCTGGATGGAGGAAAAACAGCAGCGGGCAGCCAGCGATTCTTTCCCCTCCTCTCCCCATTGCCCAGGGCACACAGCAGCAGCGGCAACTCAAGCCCCTTTTGCCCACTCACTCCACAGCCACAGCCTTAAAAACAGAACTTGCAGCTGCTTTCCTTTCCTTTCCCTTTTTAAAAGGTCGGAACTTTCAAAATTGTGGAGAACTGCAACATTGTTATCAGGTGTGAAGTGGGTGGATTGCTACAGTGTAGCAGCTGCTTTAAGGGGTGGATTTTTACAGTAAAATCACTATCTTTGGAAGCTAGCTATTGGGGGAGGGAAACCCTACACACGCATTCTCATCCCTTAACATGGTACCGTTCCCACAGTAAAAAAAAGTTTCAAGCGCACAAACTGGAGTGAGACCTGTTGAAATGAGGATTAACAGTTACAACGCTTTGGGGCGATTTAACACGCGGAAAGCCTGTTAAGCCAACCTGACGTGGGAACTGCGAGGATTGAAACAGTTTTGAAACTGAAATAAGCTTGTAATGGGAACATGGCCAAAGAGTTGGCTTTTCTACCCCGCTTTTCTTACCCATTTAAGGGGAGTCAAAGCAGCTGACAAAGCATTCTGTTCTTCTCCCCACAACAGAACATCCTGTGAGGTAGGTGGAGCTGAGAGAGCTCAGCAGAGAACTGTGGCTAGCCCAAGGTCACCCAGCTGGCTTCATGGAAGAGAGTGGAATCAACCCTGGTATTTCCAGATAACAGTCCGGATCCCTAACCGTTAGACCAAACAGTGGACAAAGAGGTGTGTATATCTGCCAAGTGGATTCAGGATGGATTTGACCCTTTTAGAGTGGATATGTTCCAGGATATGTATTGGATATGTATGTGTTTGTATCAGATATTCATATGAATTCATACAAATACAATTGTATTGAACAGAATCCTACCACATTCAAAGGGGATCTATTCAAATGAATATGAATTTTCTTATATTCGAATCGATACAAATTGAATGCAAAAAAACCCCCAATTTGTGTGCATCCCAAGTCCCCAAACAACTATAATTCAATGCTAGCTATCTTTAGCATCCCCAGATTCCTTCTGAGAGGGGGTTTATCAAGCGGAAGAATGGTTCAGCATTGCAACAAGGCGCCTAGGGAGTCTGTCAACTCTTATATGCTTTCAAAAAACACTGGGAAGATGTTTTGCCAGCAACGCCACATTCTGCTGGGTCCTTCCAATTCAATGATTCTCCACTGAGAGAATTAGGACTCCAGCCAGGGCAATGGTTGAAAAAGCAGGGGATAATGTGCTTGTATATTGTCCATCATTCTTAGGCCACACGAGGAGACCACCTTATGAACATTAGCCAAACAAAGGGTTTCTGGCTGTTGGAAACACAGCACAGAAGGAAATTAGTTTTATTTTATTAATTTCCTGCCCTTCTCCAAGAGGTCCCAAGGCTGGTCACACTGCCACCAATAATAATGCATTAAAGTATTCCTAAAAATATAATCCTCCCTGCCAACCCAACACCCTCCCCAGCAGGATTACACCTCGAGGAAACTAAACATCAAACTCCCCATTAAGGGAAGCATATTAGCAAACGTGTGTCTGTCATGTTTATACAGAGCTGCATTCGTACCGTGCCTGGCAAGAAGGATCCCTCTCAAACCTTGTAGAGTTAGAAGAAGCAACAAAGACTCGAGAGTGAGCAGGTAATTTGGAGCACAGAAGTACAATGTAAACATAGAATTAAGCAGAGGTCAAGACTGTTAAGCTTTTGTGAGCAGCCCAAAACCCAACTAGATTTGCTGATCACTGACCACGTTGTTCTTTGCACAATCTTTCTACCATTTTTATTCTCTTTTGTGCCAGTGTTTGAGGTAAAGATACCCTTGAGCCTAGTTCGACATATGGCAACTATGCAAATACATCTGTGTAGTTTTCTTGGTCAACAGCCTGTAAGTGATTTGTCTTTGCCTTCCCCTGGGGCGGCCCTGGAAACTGAATCTGCCAATGAGCTGTATCACCTCCCTTATTATTTTGAATTTTAAAATTTTTATTTATGGCATTTATGTTCCTTTTTTTTTTTCTGAAGACCTCAAGGTGGCACCCATTATTCTCTCTCCTCCATTTTACCTTCACAACAACTCTGTGAGTTAGGTTATTATGAGTGGCAGCAATTGGACCCATGGCCAAGGAAGACTCCTAGACTGTGATCACACCCATAGTTCAAGCCATCTTCCAGCCTTCTTCTTATTGCATTGCTCAGATTTTTTCTTGCCTGGGATCATCTTGGGGATGGACTGTCCCTTCTTAAGACGGCTTCTCCAGAGTCCACTTTCTCAGAAGACCTAAGCCAATCTGTTTTCACTTGCCCTGTGTAAGCACAGAACTGAAGGGGGCTGAACCATCCTGGGAGGGGTAGATCCAGCATTTCCTCCTGCCCAGTGCCTGGCTGCGGGTGGCACACACGCAGTCTCCCTTCCTTGTATCCCTTTCCACTTCTGCTGAACTCCCAGGAGAATCATATTTGCTGCGATCATGGGGGTAGTTTCTTCTTTGCTTGCCAACCAGTTTGCACTTTGCTTGTCACCATTCCTAGGATGGTCCCCTCCCCGGTTCCCCTCTGTTCTGATCACAAGCTTGCGGACTCCGTCCATCATTTTTTAAAAATATAAATCTATTTTCTGCTAGACTGATAACGCGTTTTTCCAAAAAAAAAGAAAGAGAGAGAGAGAGAAAGAAAGAAAGAAAGAAAGAATAAATGGCCAGAAAATCACTGTTGGGAGTTGGAGAGGAAAATTGCAAGAATAGAAATGATATTGTTCAAAGGACAATGTAGCCTCCATTTTCCTTCAGCAGTGTGCAAGGGAAACAAGGTTTCATTGCAGTGAAAGGGACTGAGAAGTGAAAGTTCTCCAGCAGCTTTAGAGAAAAGGGCAGATTACAGTCTCTCCTTTTTCTACCAGAATGGCTGCGGAGGTGGACGTGTGTGATGGCTGGAATATGCCTTGCCTGCATCTGTTTGGGAGCACAGTATGCTGTGTTAGCATCGAGTTTGCCTTCAGCATTACAGAACTCCAAACACACCCTGTTGCCACTATTGATTGACATAGGTTTATCCTATCAGAATGCAGGTGATGTTGATGTAATCAGTAGGGGTGGAGACCTAAAGAGTCATGTAAAGGAGACTTGTGGAGATAACATAAAAGGTGTGAGCATAGCAGCCAGAATCGAGGACGATCTGACGACTGATTATCGGAGATTGGGTGAGAACAGAATTAGGGTGGCTTCAGTTCAGTTTCTTAACAGGACAACCTAGTTCAGACAGGTGTGATCGTGGCCCTAGGCTGTTTCTGCACAGTGCATGTTATTCATTGCCATGCTGGTCTGGTCTTGGGCCAGGTCAAGCACTCTGGCGCAAGATCAGTAGGGCAGCCAGGAGCCTGTGCTAAAGACTGTCCACATTATGGTGGCCCAGCAAAATGGTGGCTGGGCTGGTCCATTGCTGGGGAATCAGAGATTGATCTGGCCCACCACCAGGGAACACTTCAGAGATCTCTTCAAAGCAGTCTCCCATTGGTTCACTCTGTAGGCTGCTCCAATGCCTGGCCTCATGTGCATGTGACTTTCCATTGGAGACATGGCCTTCTGGTGGGCAGGTCCACCATGAGGATGAGGTGTGTGGATGCAGCCCTAGATCCTAGCCTGTCACTCTAGCTGCTGTACAATGTTGGGTCTTAGTACCTGTGTAAATGTGCATATTGCTTCTTTTTAAATTGTCCTTTCCCAAGTGGCTTTTCTTAATCTAAAGAAAAGGGTGATAGAGAGTTTTGATATTAGATGCAGTTAATGAGAGGCCCTGTATAAGAGAAGATTACAGTGAGGAAGGAAACTTGAGTAGCATCTAGCGCCTAGTAATTAACAAGAAATGTGAAAAAAGAAAAACTCATGTCTGAACACAAAATATGGCTTCCAGTCCCTTGAGAAACTTCCTAGTCTACCACCTGTTTATCCTTGAATATTTTCTTGGTTTCAGTGGCTGTTTGAATTGCAAGAAGACTTCAGATTCACCTGAATGGAGAACAGGCCTTCTGAATTCTCTAGGGCTAGAATTTAGCCTATTGCAAAGAAGGAAAAGGAATCTCTGTTGTTCCTCCATCATTCATCTAAGGTGGTGGCTATGTCAAGTACACCCTCCAAATCTAGAACTAAAATCTACATCACTCACTGCTACATTGGCTAGAGCTGAACAGAACTGGGAGTTCAACAAACCTCGCATTCCCCCACGAGCCAGCTTGGTGACCTTGGGCTAGTCACAGCTCTCTTTCTGAGCTCTTACAGCCCCACCTACCTCACAGGGTGGCTGTTGTAGGGAGAAAAACAGAATGTTTGTCAGCTGCTTTGAGTCCCTTTAAAGGGTGAGAAAAGTGGGGTATAAAAACCAACCCTTTTTTTACTACTTGATGCAATTGCCACTTCTGAACAACTTTTAAATAGGTAGCACTCCTATCATCCTTATTAATATAATAATGCTGTGACAGAAAGACTGTGCTACCTTACAAGGCTGTGCTAATCCTGGATAAGACTGGGCTGAGGGGAAACAGCTCAAATGCGTATTTTGTAATACCTTGTTTGCACAGAATATACAAAAACAGCCTCCGGGGTTCACATGGAGCCAGACACTGACTGCTCCTTGTGTCTTTGCTGGCTTGTGAAGCAAGAGATGGAAAAGTGAGATTCCATTTGGAAGTCCCTCCCTCCTTGATACCTTCAAACTGTATGTGGATTCACTATGGATAAAAGCATGATTCAGAGAGAAAAAAAGTTAGCCTCTGCTCCTGCACCATCCACAGAGAGATTGTGGTTTGTGCAGAGCTCAGACAACTTCAATAAAAGTGACTGATTCTGCTGCCAGGCTGTTTTGTCCCATAGTTCATTTGCATGACATTTCTTATCATTTCTGTGTGACAGAAAATGGTGGCCTAGGTAATTTGGGTGCATGAACTTCTGGAAGGGGAAGTATTTCTTCAACCTGAGGGTCATCAGTCTGCGCAATTTACTGCCAGAAGAGGTGGCGACGACAGTAACCGGCCTGGACAGCCCTAAAGAAAGAGTTAGACAAATTCATGGAGGACAGGTGTATCAGTATCTCCTAGAACTGATGCCCAGCTACTGCCTCCAGGTTGAGGAGATGGGCAGATGCTTCTAAAGGCCATTTGCTTGGTGCTGAGACAGCAGGTGAAGGTTTTGCCTCTGCTTGAGAAGCAAATGATTAGCCACTGTGTGAGGCAGGATGCTGGACTAGATGGGCTGTGGCCTGATCTAGCACGGCCTCTGTTATGTTCTCAACAAACCCCAAAGGGCAGTTTTGTCTGAGGGTTTCTGACTGCTGGTATTTGTATTAATACCAACTGAAGGAAGTTTTCCTCCCTCAACTTTTAAATCTACCACTTCTATTTCTTAAACTTTTCTAACTCAAATTTTGGAGTTATATGTGATTTTTTTTGTTTTATTTTTTTGTAATAAGAACCTACCAACATATGAGATTTTCTTATTCCATATATGTATTGTTTATTAAATTATCATGCTTTGCTACAACTCACAGTGCACTGAACTCAGTTCATCTGACTCCTTTGGAAAGCATACATGAATAGATTATAATAACGAATATGCAGTATTTATATTAAATTCTTGTAACACTAGCATTAAGGTAATGCTGAATATAATTTAAAATAGCCCATGTATATAATTTGTCCCACCATTTAGGAGGCCCTACAGAATGCATATTTATATGAATCTTTTTTTGGAAATGAGCCCCTAATTAATTCAAATCCTTTTTACATTTGAAACCATTGTTACTGAGTATCTGTGCTGGGATGAAGCATCCTGGCTATTATTTTAATTTGAATCATTGCAAAGCATGCATTTTGCTCAGAACTGCACACAAGAACAAGCAGAAGCAAGGAAACTCATGCAGTGAAGCTGACATCTCAAGAAACGCGTGAGTTCTGCCTAAAAATAGGTCACATAAAGCCTCGCTCTCTGGAGCCTGAGAGGGGGCAGGGGGAGCAAAGCACCCCGGTGGCAAGATGAACATAAGATGCTGGGGGAGGTGCTCCATTTCCTATCTTGGGGTTCTTTTCCCTGAGGTCATCTGGTACTGGTAGCATCGCAAGCTCGTCTGTAGAGCCTGGAGCGTTTATTTGCAGGAGCACATATGCAGTCAACTGGGAGCCCCAAGCAGAAAGATGTTGGACACTCTCCTGTTCTGACAGTCAGGAACTACTGAGGTCATTGCTCTTGGTCTTTGCTGCCTTGGTGAGAGCTCTGCATTTTGTTCTTCCACCAGTTTGGTCTTGTGGCTATAGTGCCAGACTCTTATCTGATACTGCCCCAGTTCAATTTTGCACTCCTGGAAGACCTTGGGCTAGTCAGAGCTGTCTTTCTGAGCTCCCACAGTCCCATGTACCTCACAGGGTATATCCTGTTCTGGGGAGAAGAACAGAAGGTTTGTCAGCTGCTTTGAGTCCCCTTAAAAGATTGAGAAAAGTGGAGTGTAAATGTCAAGTTCTCCTCCTTCTCCTCCATCGTCTACTCTGTAGAAACCTGCCCTGCACCACCAGCAGACTCCCAGAAGGAAACCCAGATGGGCTTAGGCAGCAATTTGCTATTAGCTTTTGATATTGATAAAGTGTGGCAAACCAGACTTACTTCTGCTGTGCACAAAGCCCAGTTTGCTATGGTTCACTGACATCAAAGGCTAAAGGAGAAACACTGATTAGCTCCTCTCCTCTGACCGCCACCAACTTTCATTTTAGAGCATCTGCTCTGCATGCAATGGGCCCAGGTTCATTTGTCGTCACTGTCCTATAAGAATATAGAAGGCAATTGCAAACTTCTGCATTGTTGCTAAAAAACAACAACTGCACAGATGTGTCCATGTAGTCACTGAGAGTCAAGGTCAAGACCCACTCCCATTCACTGCCTCTTGTTCGACAGTACAAGAATGATTAAGGATCTAGAACACCTCCCTTATGAAACCAGGCTGCAGCATCTAGGCCTCTTCAGTCTGGAGAGACGGCATTTAAGAGGGGACCTGATCGAGGTATATAAAATTATACGTGGTATAGAAAAGGTGGATAGAGAACATTTCTTTTCTCTATTGCACAGCACTAGAACCAGGGGGCACTTTATGAAGTTGATGGGTAGGAGAGTTGGATCCGACAAGGGGAAGTGTTTCTTCACCCAGAGGGTCGTTGGTTTATGGAATGTGCTGCCGGAAGGGGTGGTGACAGCTACCAGTCTAGATGGCCTTAAGGTAGGGTTAGACAAATTTATGGATGACAGGTGTATCAATGGCTACTAGAATGAATGCCTAGGTGCATCTTTCAGGCTGGGGGGAAGGGAAGCAGGGCACTTCTAAGGCCATTTGCTAGGATTCGAGAGCAGACAAAGGTTTGCCCTTATGTCTGCTTGAGATGCCCATGAACATTTGGTGGGCCACCGTGTGCGACGGGATGCTGGACTAGATGGGCTGTGGCCTGATCCAGCAGGGCTTCTCTTATGTTCTTATTTTTCACTCCTGTAACCCTTGATGGTTCTTACGTATAAAAGCCAACCAGAGGAACCAAAAACACTATAAGGAACATATTCAGTGGAGATGCAGCAGTTTGCCCAAATTTGTTTAAAGATAGGGAAGATCAAGGCTGGATGTGTCTGAGTCATCCTGTCCCTTCAGCCACTGGGATAACTGGAGGATCTCCACTGAGAGGAAAAGGATGATCTCATTTGTAGCAGTTTTGCAGCTGTTATGCCATGTTCCAGGATTCTTCTGAGAACCTAACCTTTTGGATATTGCTGCAATATTCATCTTCAGAAGGTTTGGCTTTTGGAAGGGTCCAAAGCAACTGGATGATCTTGGCCATGGTGCTTCATCAGCACTTGGACTCTCTTCCTATGGAGGTTTAATCCTGATGCCATTTCAGGGATGGGTGTGGTCTACACTTTTTTATGTTTATCCTTGTATTTTCCTGTTCATTGTTTTCAGAACGCTCTCCTCCTCTGCTTTCCTCATGCACAGAAAGTCAGGTGCTTGCCCTGACTTTTCAAATCTAGGCCAGTCAGATATATAGAAAATGCAACAGCTCAGGTGGAAGGTGGCTGCACAGTGTCTCAGGTTCAGCTCAGGGCATCTCCATGCAGGAGATGGGGAGATACTGGCGGTCTCCAAACATGAGATAAAGCTCCTGATCCTCCCAGGATTACACCGGAATGCAAGAAATATCCCAGGCAGTCCCAATGTAATGCGGACTGCAATGAGCAAAAAGCCCTTTGCAATGTTATTGCAGGAAATCCAGCAGCTTTCCTACAACAGCTCCTCTTAGCTGCACATCTGGCGGGCAGCATTTGTGATTGGCCAGTGGAGACAACCGGAAGCCAGCCAAACGCACAAACACAAGAAAAAAAGGGCGTGCAGGCAAGTGATTGGCTTCTGGTAGTCTCCAGTGGACTGGTCACAAATGCTGCTCACCAGACATGCAGCAGGGTTTTGCTGCTTAAGTCTGGCAGCAGTTGGCAAGAGGCAATTGCGGGATCTTGTTTAGATCCCATGTTGCCTCTAGCCATATGGAGGCACCAACTATCAGGCCTTCCCTATAGTGATGCTCTGGGTACAGAACATCCTTCCCCCTGGGTTAGGTTGGCACTGAACTCCTCCTTCACTCACACATTTATTTGCAACGCATTAATGCACAGGCCAGTTACGCGTCCTGCTGGCTGTAATGCTGACTTAGACAAGAGGAAAGTGGTGTAGGGCAGCAACGCTCTCCTTAAAGTGTTCCTAGTGCTGCCAACATGGCAGCCAGGGAGTTGGATGCCATGTTGGATGGCCACAGGGGGAATGTTTTTGAGCATAAGAAATGTCCCCATGCAGCCAGCCGGCCTGTACAGTCTGAAAACTATAGAGACCAGCAGGGTGGTAACAGCAGGGGCATAGAAGAGTAAGCAATGTAAAGCATTTATTCCCACTCTGCTATTCAAACGTTCTGAATGAGGCCTTATGACGGCATAGCAGCAGAATGAGTGTGGGTCCATGCACACACCACATTCATACAGCACACCCAATGGACTATGATAAGGCCTCATGCAGACCCTGCACTGCCATAGTGCATTTATTTATTTGTATTTTTACTCTGCTCAATACCCAAGGGTCTCAGGGCAGGTTACAACATATAAAATGAACACATTAAAATCAATATTAAAACCACGGCAGCATCTGAATGTGGGGAAGTAAAGGCCATTCCTTTACTTAGCCAAAGGGCAGGGTAAAGAGGTGAGTCTTCACAGCATGTCTAAACACATAGAGTGAAGGTGCCCGACGCAGCTCAGGAGGGAGACTATTCCACAGTCTGGAAGCCACCACTGAAAAGGCCCTATTCTGAGTGCCTACCCTTTTTACTGTTGTGAGTGGCAGTACAACCAGGAGAGACTCCCCTCCAGATCTTAGGGCATGGGCAGGTCGATATGGAAGAAGACTTGGGGACCAAGTCATTTAGGGCCTTATAAGTCAAAATTAACATCTTGAATTGGGCTCGGTGCCGTGTGAGTGTTGCTTTAATATTACCTTCACCACTTTCTGCACTACAGCAGAGTGCCAGTGAACATTATTTCATGGTACCCCCAACTCTTGTTGGCCAAATGAAGGAATAATGCTAATGATGCATTAGATGGCCCAGTGGTCTGGTTTAGTATGTTGTTTCTGCAGTTTAAGGGCTGCCATGATGTTATTCTATTATTGCAACCTGTTAACGTCGCCATCTCAGAGAGAGTCCCCTTCACCTAAGCGCATCAGCATGCAAAATGTGATAAATATCATTGTAACAGAAGAAATGTTGCTTCCATCAGTCAGAACGCCCACAGACACCTTTTCAAGTGGGGATGCTATCAGGCAAATGTCAAACACTTGTTGTTTATGACCCTGCACAGTCTTTTGCAGTTTCACATACATCTACTTGGCAGGTTGTCAGGACTCAGAAAACCAGCCACAGAAGCTTAGCAAAAGTTAATTATCATCCTTTTTGGTCAGAAACAACAATCAAAGTAGCACTAGGAACTTCTGCATCAATTTTTTTTTTCAGCTGTGCAATTAATTTGGAGGGAGGTGTCTAGTGCTCAGTAGATCAACGGTTTGGAAAGCAGAGAATCACAGTCCGGAAACCACAGGATTACAGGTTCAATCCCCAGCATGAGGTATGGCAAACCACTGCTGTATTCTTGTCAAGAAAACTGCACAAATATGTCCACACAGTCAGTTAAAACCTTGGTTTCAAGAACTGCTGAAGCATCCTTTCCTTTGTTATTTAGGGCTCTTATGCCCATGGGTACATTCTGGTCCCTCTGGATTTGGAGATTTCCCTCATATGTTAATATTTTAACCTCCAACCCAAGGAAAACTCTTTGGTTTTATTTTCTGGGGTTTTGTCTGATGATAGCGATAAAAGTTTGTGTCACTTAAGAATTAATAGTAAACATTTAAATCACAAATTTCCACTTTTCATGCTCTAAACTCATAAGAAGCTGAAGTAAAGTTTCTAGATAGAACAACCTCATAGAGTTTTAAAAATATATGAAAGGATACATATTGGTTTATATGTCCATGACATCTTGGTGGGCTTCTGACCTAACAATCTTACATATTCCCAGAGTTCAGAAAGATTCATGCATTCTATGATCCAAAAAATGAACTTTTCCAGTCTCTGAGCATGTGCAGAAGCACGTGCAGATGCAAAGTGCAGGCTGACCTTTCTCTGCATTCATTCTGCTGTGTTGAAATTTTTTCTGCTCTAATTAGTTTGCAAGTTTTCCTTAGCAGTGAAATGGAGCACAGGAGAAGATGCAAGTATTCTACTCTAGACTAGTGGAAATGGTGCAAAGAAGCAACGTTATAGTTAAGGCAAAGCTATTTTCCAACCTTCCTTTGTGCAGCTGCCTCCCCCCCCCCCCGAAAAAAAGCATCCATAGTAAGAAAAGTGAGAAAACCAACAGTTATTTGTATGGAAACCTGCCCTCTTGCCTGCCTAATCTTTCTACATCTCAGTATGGAATAAAAATAGCTGCTTTGCTACTACTCAGGCTGTTGGTAAGAAATAGTAAATACAGTGGTACCTTGACATACGAGTTTAATTCGTTCCGTAACTTTGCTCTTATGTCAAATCGCTCGTATCTCAAAGCAATTTCCCCATTAATCCATTCCAGCTCCCAAAACACCACCTCAGTTGTTTTTGTTATGTACTGTACTGTATTTACATACTCGTATCTCAAATCTTGCTCTCATCTCAAAGCAAAATATCACTCGCTCGGCGGCTTGTATCTCAAAACACTTGTATGTCAGGGCACTTGTATGTCGAGGTACCACTGTATAGTTCTTTCCTACACCCACCGGCTTGATAATAGGACTGGGCCCCATCAGGATTTTTCACTTTCGTGAAGAATTTATTAGTGAGATTATGTGACACAAATTTTCAGCCACTAGGAGGCATGCAAAGCCAGACGGACGCAGGAGACAAAAGGCTGCATTGCCAGGCCAAGAGCTTTGGCTTTCCATCACTTAAGTTGACAGCAGAAGAGTAGGACTAGGGGAGTGCACAAAGGTTATTTTTGCTTTTGAATTTGAGTCGAATCGAATGTCAAAACATTCTATTCTATTCAAATGTTTAAAATCCGAATGCTAAAACCCCCAATTCGAATCCATTACATTTGAATCTATTTGTTTGAATGTTAGATTCATATTTAAAGATACGAATGTCGGCAATGTTTATATGTTACACGTATCTGTACTCATTTTGTATGCATCCCATTTTATCCTGTAGGCATCCAGTTTTCATCCTGTATTATAAGCGCAAATGTGTACAGATATGTATAATATTCTAATCATTTGAACGAATGTTTCGGAACATTTGAAATCCGTTCAAATGTCTAAATTCGAATGTGAAGACATTTAATTTGAGTTCAAATGTACACATTCAAACGAATTCGATTGGATTTTGAATGTTTAGAATATTTGTGCACATCCCTACGTAGGACTAAGATTATGGTGTAGAGCAATTCATGCCTGAAGACTTAATAAAATACACCCTGACCCTTGGCATTCAGATTCTTTACTGCCTTTTCATGCAGCATGTGCTTTATGTGTCAAAGGCCCCAGATTCAGTGTTTCTGGTCCTTATGATTCTAAAATCAGGTGCATGACTTGGGAGTACTCCTGGATTCATCACTGTCATTTGAGCCCCACGTGGCAGCGACTGCCAAGAGCACCTACCATTATCTTCATTCAGTCCACCAGCTGAAGCCTTACTTGGATTGGGGTAACTTGGCCACAGTGACCCACACTCTGGTAACCTCCAGATTAG
>MTQE01002560.1:718032-728902 GCA_014337955.1 Aspidoscelis marmoratus
TATATATATATATATATTGCTGTTTGGATTATTTGAATGTTATGCTTCTTGGGAAAGTTATTCTCAGAAGCATCATCTTTGATGAGTATTTTGAAAAAAAATCATTTTTTAAAGAATACAACCCCCACTGGGGCCTCTGTCGCTATGGGTCACAGGAGATGAAGTCCCTCTCCTGTCCTTTTCTTGTGGTGGACCCCAACTGGCTGGTACCTGTGACATCATTACAAGCACCAAGACACATTACTTCTCCGTAAATATAACGTTTCACTCACTCCTCCTCTTCACACTGGAGAATTATAATTCTACCCTGCTAACTACATGTGGTCCCACATAAGATATCATAGATATCAAGCAAGGGTGGATGGGAGCAATCTTTCCTTCCACAAAAGTATCTCCCTCTTCGAGGCCAGAACATTCATGGCCTCCAAGAAACTTCTTAAACATGATGCCCCTTTCACAAAGGACAGGGAAATAAATGTACATTATCTTCTCTCAAAGGATGGCTGATGCTCAGCTAGCCCATCCACACCTGTGCTAATACTATGCTGTAATTGACAGGAGTACTTTAGCACCTTGGAAATATCCACGGTTAAAAGCATTACTGAAATATCATCGTTATGTGACACCTTGGGTAAAATATGCTACCATTTGCAAAGGAAAACACACAGCAGAACAGAGAAGCAATCTAATGTTAAAACCATAGACCAGGTACAGAACACATTTGTTAAAAAAGTTTTCCCCTTATATTAGAAACATTTTAGTCCAGCATTGGAGTAAACAAAGAAAGCTATGGATGGGAGCAAAGAAGGGGATTTTGTATAACATTGCAAAAGGGCCATAATTAAACCAGAAGGAGGTAGGCAAAGTGCTGATTGAACCCAACCTTTTTCTCCACCTAAACTGGAACCCACTCACTTGGTGATGCACAGAAGGAGGAAGAGGAGGAGGAGGAGGAGTTGGCTTTTCCACCCTGCTATTCTCATCCATTTAAGGGGACTCAGAGCGGCTGACAAAGCTTTCTATTCTTCTCCCCACAACACAACACCCCGTGAGACCTGGGCTCACCCCTGCTGCACCTCCATGAGCTGTGATGGAAGCGTTTTCATCTTCCTCTGAAAAATAAACATCAAGGGAATCTTGAATCTAGCTGTATCAATTCTTTTTTAAAAAAGGCTGTTATTCCCAAAGAACAACTCCACATACATAGTGCTCTTGAGATGGTTCAGTTATTCAGTGTGAATATCCTCAAGAATAGATCTTTGGAAACCATTCATACTTCTGTGGTTATATCACTGCACGTATTAGCCATAAAATGCCTTCCATTCACACAGCCCACCCCTAAGTAATGAGCTGTTCAGGCACTCCTTGCTGCTTTGGCTAAGGACAGAGCAAGCTGCAATCAGAAGAACAAACTTTTCCAAACATTGGATATAATAGTTTTCCAGGCTAATTAAATGGGAATAAAGAATACCCTAGGGAATTCTGGGCTATGGCACTGCACACAAATGCCCCCCCCCATTTCTAAAATAATGAATTCACTACAGAGGCCTTGAAACAGAATCCCCAATTCTGAGGTTTATTCAGAAGAAAGCACTGCTCATTCTAAAGAGGTGACACTAAGAGATGTTTTGTGCAAAAGCTACTGTTCTATAGATATCAAGGAAAAATATTCTCTTTGGCTTTATCATGTTTGTACAATACATATGCAAGCTGAAGCCTGTTAATTTCATTGCTGATAAACAGAGAGAAAAGATCTTTCAACTAAACCATACAAGTGGGAAATGTAAAACGACATGGTTTTATTTCTTGGTTCCAAGTGTACGTGGAACGAGAAAAAGAAGTGGGTAACGAAAAAAGATCTCTGAACAAATGAGACGGATTTGGAGGGTGAGCACCGGCACCGGCACTCTCATTAAATGAGAGTGGTTGGGGTTTCACATGCCCCTGGGTTTCGAGTGTCCAGCTGTGTTCTTGCATGTATGGAATATATATCTATTCCTCCTGTCTTAATTATGGCCTTTTTGCAATGTTGCCATGGATCTCTTTGTTGAGATCTACCAGGAGACTGGGATAGAGCACCATTTTGGTGCCTTATTCCAGTCTATAGCTTTCTTCAGATAGGAGGGGCTCCTGTTATTCCACACTAGTGTGTGGAAGACAGGCCCCTAGATCTCACTGTAGGCCAGGACAAGGGTTCTGGCTGTGGGTTCCAAACCTCTGTGACACAGCTTCACCATGCAGTCCTAAACATCCGCCTCCAAAATTCATCCTTCCTTCAAGCTCAACTGGAGCCTAAATCCATTACTTTATGTCTGAAAGTTTCAGAGCCCTCAAAACCCAAAATAGCAATTCCTCAAATTTTCTGCTAGCATTTTTGCTCCTAAAGTGAGACCGTAAGCCTATGGGAAGGGCCTGTCTCTTCAAAACTTTCCTGGTGGTAGTTGCTCTCTAAATATATTAGTAAGAAATGACTCTCTATGTCTTTAGCACTTAGAAGAGACATTATAAATCAAAACATAGGTACTATATTTTGCCCATATAAGACACACTTGGCATATAAGACACACCTATAATTTGCCAAGGAATGTTTAGGAAAGATAAATTAAAAAATAGGATACAAGGTGATTTTAGCAAAAAATATTTTGGAAAAAATGTGGGTCTTAGATGACAAAAACTACAGTAATTAAATCCTTATTACTGACTATTTGTATACAGCATATCATTATCTCAGGCTAGCCAGTTGGGTGTGTCTGCACACATCTGCAGTTTCCCTGTGGGCTCTGGTTTTTCCACTCAGCGATGCCTGGGAGGCTGAATTAGTGTGCCCATATGTATACAGGGAGAGGGAGGGAGGCAGGCATCCTCCTAAATAATCTCTCTTTATAACATGAAAATAAGTTCAGTTTCTTTAAATCGTTTCACAGGTCCCCCAACTGGGGCCCTATTTTCCCTTTTTATAGCAAAGTTTGCCGGGTGTGTTCCTCTAAGTAAACCTCCTGGAACTATAAATAAAACTCTGCAGAGCAATAATGATAGCCTTGTAGCTCTAAAGGTCCACACTGGCTTGCTGAGTTCGCTTACATTCACCACAGTGCTTCCTTTCCCCTTTCTAAAAATAAATCGCACCACTTTGCTTAGAAATCCAGAGGAGGAGAAAGGAAGAGACACTAACTAGAGCCTAGGAGGGCACATCTAGGGAGACACTGGATCTTTATTCAGAAGTGAGGATAGATACAATTAACCACAGAGAGCTTAGGTTCTACTCAGATTGTTTTGGCCTCCCATCCTAAATGTTCAGTCTTTGTAGAATTCTGTATCAGCTGATGCACCAAACCAGCAAGAGACTCTACTAGGAGCTTCCCTTCCAACCTGAGACTACTAGAATAGATACTAGAATGGGTGCCTAGGTATCACCTCCAGGTTGAAGTGATAGGCAGGATGCCTCTCAGGGCCATCTGCAGGGAGTTGAGACTCGGTGAAGTGTTTGCCTTTGTCTTCTGCTTGGGGTACCCAGAAGCAATTGCTGGGACATTGTGTGAGACAAAATGCTGGACTAGATGGGCTGTGGACTGATCCGGCAGGACTCCTTATGTTCTTATAATTGCTGGTCCAGTGTACTGGCCAGTGCAGAATCACCCTTCACTTACAGTAATAGATCCCAGCATTATCAGCTCCAGCCCACATCAAATGTGATTGGGACTCCCATCCAGAAACACCTATGGGGCTTCTCTGCATTGTGCCTCTGCATGGTGCCTCAGGAGAGGCTCAAAATGTGCTTTGGGTATCACGATGTGGGCTACTACAGTATTATTAGCCATATACTTTACTACAGTATTATTAGCCATATACTTTAAAAACATATTCTCTTAAAATCACCCTGTGTCCCTTTTCAAAAAAATCCTAAATATTCCTTTCCAAATTATATGCTGCTTTATATACTTAAAAGGCATAGAACGTGGTGCTTGCTGGCCTCTTTTTGTTGGTTTTCAGTGAACACATTTAGTGCAGTGTCTTCACTGCTTTTGTTCTTCAAAAACAGTTGTCACCTTTACCTTTTTTTTTCTTTTTAATACTTCATTTGGCACATTTATTTTTGTATATTTTTGTGCAGTGGTGGATACTGTAGAAAGCCAGAATTAAGATGTCCAAACACAAATGAATTCAGTGTGCCCCACAGATGACCCTATTCCACACAGAATTCCAACAATACAATCACCACTATGAATGCAAAGACATACATACCTTAGGAATAAGGTTGCGGCAGATCCAAATCAGGATTGCCTTATGGAAAAAAGAAGCAGACACCTACAGATTTTAGACCTCTTTGCCTTAGCCTTTGGCTGAGGAAACAGCTGCCTCCCACTTGCAGGCAGTGTTTTCTGTTGTTTTAGTGAGTTCATTTTTAACTGTGTTTTTATATTGGTTTGATTGTGGCCCACCCTGAGATATAATATATGGTGGGATAGAAATGCAAATAAATAAATGTGCAGAAAAGAGAACTTTGAAGACATTCCCTTTAAATCAGGCAACATGTGCTGAAATATTTTTTTTTCTTGGTACAATTTTGAAAAGTACAAAAAATCCTATCCTTTTGAGTCCATATGGCAATTGTATCCAGGATCTGCTCCTCTGCCAAGAAAATACAATTTGTCTTTCAAGCCCTAGACACAACTGTTGGCTACTAAAAATAGGGCCTTTTTGTTAGTGGCCTCCAAAAAAGACTCACCTGGGCTGACTTCTAGGGCCATTTCAGGTCCAATGCTCAAGTGCAACGATCAGAAACCTCACAGGTGTGAAACTTTCATTCCACAACCGCGAGGATTTTGGAGGCCATGAAGTGCCACCATGTGACCAACACACTTCCTGCCTTGTAGGAAATCTCCACACTCCTGCCCCACAGATGTCCTTTTCCTCCCCTGCCACCCCCTGGTAGCATGCTGCAGCTGCATTTGGATGCACTGATGCCGTCTAGGTGGCCAAAATGGCCTATTGGCGGTCTAGGGACTGCTAGACCAGCCCAGTGAGACATGTGAAAGGGTGCACACCTCAATGGGCCAGTTTAACAGAGGGACTCATTTCAGTGGCACATCAAATTGTGCCACCTAAATAGGTCCTCCTAGGGCTTTGAGGCCAGGAACTTTGATTCTTGGCCATCAGAGCCCTCACAGTAGGCTCCAAACCTCATGTCTGTCCTGGAACACGTCATCCAACTGTGAACAGCCTTGTTCCAGGTCACCTGGGCTGCTCCAACTAGGAACCACTCTAGACAGTTCCCAGTAGTACATGCAGTAACAAAGACACACAGGCAGCATTCCACTACAGCTTTTCTTACAGAATGAGTGCCTTCCATGAGGCAAATTCACGTTTGAAGTCCTTAGTATCTCTAACTAAAACGGAATCATGTAGCAGGTGATTCAGAGGACTGCTGCTGAAACAGACTCTTCTGCACAGCCATTAATGGTGTAGCATTCTGGTCTCCCTTTCCATAAAGTAACACTATGTGTTAGGCATTTACTGGAATAATCGCACAGTAATTCCTTTGAATTATAATATAAACATTTTATTTAAACCCAAGCTGATTCCTTCCTTCCTTCCTTCCTTCCTTCCTTCCTTCCTTCCTTCCTTCCTTCGCCACCCTAAAGGACAAAGTGGCAGTGAGGCCAAGGGTGCATTCCCACTTGACTATTTTGGTGCAGATTGGACTATTTTAGTCCACACTGGTCTATTTTAATCCAGGAACAGGACCAAGTGCGCATTTCGGGCTGTTACCATTTACCTGTTGGTAAACCGGACCCACTCACTCATTTGTGCACAAGCAGATCAGCAGCTTGTGCCGGGGCGGGGGGGTTGCTAGTGGAGGAGTATGGTGGCACCAGGCAGCAATCAGGGCCCCCGGTGACAATGAGTCCGGCGGCGGCAGCTCCTTCGTCCTCCCTCCGCCTCCTCCTTGCCCATCCAGGCAACAGTGAGCCCACTCACATAGTGGAGGAGTGTGGCGGCAGCGGCGGTGTGTGTAGGAGGTGCTAGTGGAGGAGCACCGCAGCACCAGGCAGCAGTTGGGGGCCCAGGCGACAGTGAGCACAGCGGCGGCTCCTTCATCCTTCCTCCACCTCCTCCTCACCCACCCAGGTGACAGTGAGCCTGCTCAAGCAATGGAGGAGTGCGGCGGCTGTGCAGGGGGTGGGTACTAGTGGAGGAGCACGATGGCACCAGGCAAGATGTTGGCAGAAAAAGCCCAGGGGTCCCCCAAGGGTGGCTGAGAGCTCCCTCCCTCCCATCAAGTCTCAGCCAAACCTTGGCTCATGGCAACGAGCCTGGTGGCGCCTCGTGCTTCCTCCTCCATGCCCGCCTCAGGAGCCCACAAGAATGCATGTGTGCAGAAGCAGATCAGCGGAGGGGGGAAACGGCTTGAACCGCAGTTCTGCTTTTAAAACTCTTAAAACTTTTTCGCTTGATGTATTCCTGTGTTCCAAGCCTTTTTGCCTTTTCTGCTAGCATGGCGGACGTGGCGAGCTGTGAAGTCCCACCCACATGTGGCTGGCATTGGCCGGAAGGCTACACCTCCACCTCAAATAGCCCAGGACCATTCCAATCTAGGCAAAAAAAGCAGGCTCAGGTACGAAATTTTAGAAAAAGGCCTGTTTTCCCCAGGATTTTTCCCCCCTGGATTTTTGCTTGATAGTCCTCAGAAAATCCGGGGTTAAGAAGTTGAATGGGAGCGCTGCTTGCCAAATTTGGATTATTCGCCTAAGTAATGGGATCGGTGGGTGCCGAATTCAAATCCATTCCGGATTTAATTGCCTATGGGAATGCACCCCTAGAGAATAATTTACTGTCAGGCTGCCTTCCAGACCACAGTCCAATACAGTGATAGGAAGCAATAATGTGGGATATTGCTCCCTCACTACTATAGCTTCCTATCTAGATAGTGCTGGATTCAGCACTGTCTTTGCACACTTTAGTGACAGACAGGCAGGCAGACATTGAATTCCTGAATGGATAGGTCACCATCTCCATGTATGCATGGTCAGCCATTTCAGCCTCTGTGCATCTGCCTGGACAGAGCTCTGATCATTGCTCCATCGAGACAGGTAAGTAGAGGTGGAAAATCTGCTACTAGTGACCTTCCAGCAACAATTTAAAGCACTTTTTAGGGACAAAAAAGCGGGACTATGGTGGGTTTGCCTATGATACACGAGGTAACTCCACCATAACAGCGCCATCATGGCACTCTGTTTGTCCTGTCTGGGGGAAGTATGATTTTCAAATACATTAACTGGAGATCAATTCCTGTGGAATCCTGCAGATAAAACAAAATTCAGGAGCTTTAAGAGTTGATAGTGGTTAATATGGGCCCAGTTCAACACAGAATGGTACTTCTGAGCCTAATCTTCAATTTCATCCTTTCCCAGCAAAAATCACAAGAACACAAAGCAAACATGCTTCCAAGCTGTCCTCAGGCTGAGCCACAGAAGGAAAAGATGAAACGGGTTTATGTTTGCAAAGCAGCCAGAATATACACCATAGAACTGACGGGAAGTAGAAGTGAATCCAAAACAAATCGTGATAAATGGGAGGGGGAGATTTTGAGTGACCCATTTTGCAAACATCTTGCTCCTCTGATGTTGTCAAATCAACTTTTCCTCCATGTGCAATTTGTATCTTTCTGCTCATCATCCTCCCATCCCAGAAAACATGAGGTCATTGGCATGTGGACAGATCTGGCACTGTCAGATGTCCCTGTTTGCTTGGACAAAGAAGGAATCCTTGGATTGGGGGCTGATCCCTCTCCAAAAATAATCAAGCCCTCTAGGAATAAAAATGTTCAAGATCCTTCCAAAAATGAGAGGAGGACATGAGTTGAGAACAGGCTAAAAACTAAGAAACATGAAAGGCAAGAAGCCACATTAGTGACATTAAGAAGAAAGGATTTCACGCCCCAACTCCTTTTTTTTTTTTTTTGAAAGGAGGAATTGAACTACAATGCAATTTGCTAAACCCAGCTTAATCCCTGGTGTAGATCCAGTTTTGCTTCCTTGCCCAAAGAGACTTATAGCTCCAATATGAAGGCCAACTAGCCATGACACTACATCTGTATTTGCAAGGTTAATAAAACTTCTGCATGGGGAGAAACCCTCGTCAGACACAATTTGCATTTAAAAACCAACAACTTTCAGGTTAAATATGAAGATAAATTTAGCCCCTTGTCTAGTTTGGCCCTTTCTTTAGATGCAGAATTCAAGATGCAACCCATATCGCCTTACTGAAGAAATAGAGAAACTGAGATACAAACTGGTAGCTATGAAACTGAAATATGAACTGGAAACACTATAGTTAAAATTCCCCTCAGTCACATGTATGCCAAATTTTTTATTTATTTAAAATATTTATATACAGCTTCCCATTAAAACATAATTTGGAAGCAGTTTATGGAACATGAATAAAATCAACTGAAGTCATAATATATAGAAATATGATTAAAATCAATGATGGGAAAAGCAAAGGTTCACTCTAGCATTGGGATATGCATGAATATTCACCACATTCCAAATCTGATCAAATATGTTAGCTATATTCAAAGATTGACATTCAAATCCAAAGCTTTGTTATACTCGTGAACCTAGGGAAGTGGGAAAGCGGCCAACCAGTCACACCTGCAGCAGATCCAGAGCGGATTCGAAGCAGATTCCGAGTGGATCTGATGCGTTCAGAGTGGATTTGTAGGCATAACTGGCAGCAGGGATTCAAAACAGATTTGAACAGCATTCAAAGGACATTCACAATGAATTCCAATCCTACCATATTGAAGGGACTCTATTGAAATGAATGTGAATTTCCTAGCATTCAGTTTGATCCAAATCAAACACACACACACACACACAAAAGCCATTCATCCACATCCCTGGGTAAAAAAAATAAGCTCCTGGTTGTCCCACCACTCTCAGCAGCAAAAGGAGTGGGCACCTGGGAGAAGGCCTTCTCAGGGATGGCCCCTAGGCCCCTTGAGATGCGTCAGTCACCTTCATTGTACAGTGAAGATGCACCTCTTTGCTCTGGCCTTTGGTTAAATGGGGATACACTTTTCCCTTCCCACTTGCAGATGCTATTGTTTCAATACATACAGTTATTGTTTTAATAATGTTTGATTTTAAATATTGTTACCCACGCAGAGACCTCCAAGTATAGGCAGTAAAGAAATAAATAAATAAATAAAAACCAGAAGTGTAGGCATTATCAGAAGGGAGACTATTCCAGAAAGTGAGAGCCACCACAGAGAAGCCCATTCTTGGATGATCAATGCCCTGGTACTTTCATTGATTAAAGGATGTAATGCTCCTACTCTCTTACAAGTGGGCTGTAAGGTTAATTGAGATAATATAAACAAAGCCTCTTCAGCATGCATGGTCTGCTGCTCCTAGTCAATAATAGTTTCTGCTGAGTTCAGTGGTTTTTACTGAGGTGTTGCTGACAGCTCAGGATCTTCCTATGGGGGAAGATTCCATCCACCCAATCAACCATGGGGGTACATTACTCTGAACAGATTTGGATAGATGGAACCAAGACCTCCAACTGTATCGTCCTCATCTGTGTGAGCTTGATCTGGAAGCTGTGCTTCTATCTGTCCCCTACACTGCCAGGCCCTATTTCTATGCAGTATTATATTACACCTTCTATGCAATATTATATTACACCTTCTTCAACTCCAAGGCTTTTGGATTTTTCATATACACACTTCACTACTTCCATTATAGCTGCAAACACCAAATCAAGAGATGCTAAAATCTAGACAGACCCCAAGTGAACAATTAGAAGAAATCCCACAGTCACCCCTGTCTCGTTCAATAATATGGTCACTGCAACATGCCCAGAACCTTCAGTTCTGCTTACTTAACCTTTTCATTTCTATTTTATTTGTGGACATTCAGGAAAGCCTAAATGGAGGGTGGAAAGTCAAATCTAGAGACGAACTGAAGAAGGTTTAAAGTGAAGGTATGACTATGGCCCTAGTATTAGCCAAAGGAGAATGAGATCTGCAAGCCAGCTTCTGTTTTTTGTAAAATCTTCAGAAAGGATACTTGTAAGATACCAAGTAAGCCAGATTAGCAACTAAACAATGCGAAGCCTAATAAAATTATAACTTGAGCACTTATATCTACATAATGTGATTCTTGCTTGAAGCTGTTAGAATTCAGCACAACTGATCTGTACTCACAATTATGGACGCACAAGGATGCAATGTATGGGATTTGATCCGATTTGAATCGAATATCCGAAGATTTGGAACTATTTGTATGAATTTTCAATGTGTATTTGGAGATTCTAAAGTCAACAACATTCGAACATATCCATACGCATCCTGTTTTTATGCCTTATGTGTCCATATGGATACGAATAAGATGTGTACGGATATGTATGTAATGTGTAGATATCCATACACATATGAATGTCTGAATAATTCATACGAATGATTCAAAAGATTCAAACATTTGTTTGAATGTTAAATTTGAATTTAGTAACATTCAATTCAATTCAAATTTGAATGTCTGAATTCAATCAAATTTTGATTTCACACACACCCGTACTCACAATGTTTTTTTCCCCTCTAGGCATCCTTTAAATCAGTGATTCCCAAAGTGGTCCAGGTGGACCCCCATGGGTCCATGGGAGACTCGACGGGGGTCTACGTTGGCATGAAAAAAAAAGGGGGTTCACAAATTGTAAGTGGGGGTCCATGAAAATTCATCTGGTTTCGATAGTAAAGAACAAAAATGTTGGCTTGGCTTTATTATTAAAATAATAAAATAAATTATTTTATTTATAAAATATACTATTTTTCTTTTTATTTTTACCACTCCAAATTTAGGGTTGG